>JAPHCH010000124.1:0-144976 GCA_030772445.1 Cladosporium sp. MBC 237
GGCTTGGAGGAGGGTTTTGAGGGGGAGTTCGAAGCAGGGGAAGAAGGGGGCAAGTAGGGAGGGGTGGGAGGGGATTGAGAGGGTTGTTTTTGCTGTTGAGGAGGAGGGGTTGGCGGGGGATTTTGGGAGGGCTTTTGGGGAGGGGCTGGAGTTGGAGGATGAGGAGAGTGAGGTCGAGGAGGAGGAGGAAGGGGATGGGGACGGTGAGGATGATGTCGAGGCTGTGAGGATGAGGGAGCTGCAGGAGAAGATTGACGAGATGCAGATTCGCATTGAACAGGCGAGGACGCCTCAGCTCAAGGCAGGATTGACATCTATTTTAGCAGGCTTGGAAAGTCAAGTATCAAAAGACTAACGGCCTTTCTCCCACATTTCCCAACCCGTGACATGTGCCAGATACATCCAAGTCGCCACCGTGAGAAGGGGGCTAAGACAGTTCAAAGCCCTATCCACCTCGACCTGATTCATCCCCTATATCTCATGTGCGAGGAAGATTGAGTGCAGAACCGCCAGCTCAGAGTACCTATCATAACAGCCAGTCCAGGGCCTCTTCTTGGTCTCACTAGTCCATGAAAACGGGCATGTCCGCAGCCGTTTGATAGCTACATAAACCAGCTTTGGGGAATCTGAGAGAGATGAAGATCGATAGATGAGTTCCCGTGCGCCTAGACATGGATAAGCGTTATGATGGGGATGGAATACATTACCCTAGCTATTTCTGCCCATACGTGCGATGGGTCCTTGCCGTGGAGATAGACGTTTGTCCCGCGGCCCATTGATACCTCACTTACGTTGAGGGCGCGTGTGTGTCGAGCAAGAATACATAGCTTGTTGCATGCCTTTCGAGGTCGTGGTATTGAGCATCTCCATAGCTGGGCGAGGGTACTCTGTCGGTCCCAGAACAAGACTTCTATCATTCAAAGCCGTGTTGATCCTTCAGCTAGGATCGAACATGGATTGCATACACTTTCCGCGTAGTGTCCACGCCTGCTTACTTCGGATCCGTTTTCGTCAGGGAAAGACAACGAAGGCGTGGTGTCTGGTGTCCGGTGTAAGAGTGCATTTCGATTGTTCACTTTACAGAAGACCAAAGGAAACGAGAAAAGAAAATTAGGATTTCCGATGTGTCTTCTTCCTGACACCAGTCAGGTGGGCACTGTTTTGAAGCAAAGCAAAGGGTACCAGCACCTCTCTCAAGCAAAAAGAAAACAAACTTCGCGAACGCTGCGAGCTGGTAGAGAGAGTTAGAGGTCGAGAAAAAGAAAAGATGCAACCTCCCTCAATGCCCCGAAGATAGAAAAAAGTTTCCGGAAGGAGGAAAGTGAGAAACAAGCGCATAATAATAATCAAAAATCGCCTTACGCCGAGAGCCAGCTGCAGAAGCGCGCCTCGATGTATAAGAGTACAGCCCAGGGTGTCCGTCCTTTTTTCCATTTGATTTGATTACTCGTTGGATGCGCCAGGCTTGTCCTTTTTCCTGCGAGTCCCTTTGTTGATGATGATGTTGTTGTTGTTGTTATGGTGGTGATTTTTTTTTTCTCTTGTAATTGTCAAGTGTCGTTGTCGTAGCGGACGTGTTTCGCGTTACTCTAGGGTTTCTTGCCTATTGCGACTGAACGCTTAGAGAGTCCGGTGGTGTGGGTGCTTTTCAGCCGACGGACTGGTAGAGGAGAAGGGGTTCGCCGACGTGCTCGATTTCCGGAATCGTGCATCGCAGATCGAAGGCCTTTGATAGAACAATCTTGAAGATCTGGAGACTTGTTAGTGGGATGTGATGAGTGCTTGCGGCTGGAGGGATCTTACCTTCTGCACATTAATGCTGTGGCTTGTTGAGCTGAAGATCAAGCTTGCTTTCATGGCTTTGGCGAAACGCTTTGCCTGTAGTGAGATTTCTTCCTGCTCTTCCCGCGGGAAGTTCACGAAGTGATCGTACTTGGTGCCGACCAGGAAGGGAATTGCGGTCTTGTTGAAACCGCGACCTTGACGGTACCATTCTTTAATAGAGTTGAGGGTGGATTTGCGAGTCAGGTCGAACATGAAAAGAATGGCCACTGCGTCATTGCAGACAAGAGGAAGCATGTTGACGAATTCGCGCTGACCACCAAGATCCCAGATTGAGAATGTGATTTCGGTGTTTCGAATAGAAATGGTCTTCTCCATGAAGTTCACACCTACCACTGAGTTAGCTGTGCTCATGCACGATGTAATAGCTCGGATCCCATACCAAGTGTCTGGATGTAATCCTCATCCCAACTGCCCTCAACGTATTTTACCATCAAGCTGGTCTTGCCAATCTGCGCGTCTCCCACCATGCCAACCTTGATGACCACACTTGAGTTCTTCTGTGCTTGTGACCGATTATCTCCATATTGACTCCCTTGCGCGCTCGCACTTGGCGGTCTGCTCTGTTCCCTGTCTGGGGTGTTGTCGGCGGACTGTGAGTAAGGTCGGTTGAAGCCAGTGTCGGAGTAAGATGTCTGAGGGCGTTCGTGATACGTGGGATTTTGGGGCAGGTTGGAAGCGGTGATGGTATGCATGCTGGCTTCGTCGATGTTGCTACTGCTACCCGGGTTTGCCTGGGGTTCGGTGGGAGGAGGAGGATCCATGTTGACACGAGCCGGCGGCAGCTGAGCTGAGCTGAATGAGGTCGGGTTCGGGTATCGGTGGTGACGGTGGTGGTAGCGTGAGACCGGACGGGTTCGCCTTCTGCGCGTAGTGGGTATGTCTCAATGGCAGCTGCAGGCTGTAACAGTGCGGGATGCGGCCCAGCAGGGTGGGAAGGACGGGTGTAGGTGGGTGGTGTGGGTGTGTAGTGGGTGTGTGTTTTGGGTGCGTGCCAGTGCCTGAGCCAGTGAAACGGCGGGGTTCGATGCGCGACTTTGAAGGAGTGGATAGGTAGGGTGCTTTGTTGTCTTCCAAGACAAGATTATTGGAGCTTTGGGGGAGGTCGAGGCTTCTTGGAAGGAGGCACGTGATGGGCGAGAGAAGTGAAGTGGTGTCTCGCGCGCAGACTCCTTCTCGTTGCAGTGCGAGGGCGTGCGCAATAGAGGGGAGGTGTGTTTGGTTCGGTTTGTTGCTCTCAGCCAATCAAGCTGGTGAAGCGCCTTGATCGAAGCCTGGCCCACAAATGTACCATGCACAGACCTACTGACATCGCTTTCTCGTGATCGGAGGTATCGATGATGGGATTTGAGACGGTAGCGGCAAGTCTTGCTTACATGCATGCCATGTGCATCTAGGTCTTGTTGCTATGTAATTATATAATCCTCTTTCTCTGCCTGTCGCTATACTTGTCATACTGCATACCTCCATTTCCCCCATCCTTCTGCAGTCTTTCCATTATCTCTCTCCGCATATGACACCAATGGACCTGGTATATCTTCGGCGGTAACTTAAGCCTTGGGCATAATAGCGGTCAGCCTTTTAGGAAGCTGCATGATGACCGAGCTTTAACGGTCTCCGAGGGCTGAGTTCGTAGTCGTTGCCTTCCATTTCAAAATGATGATTTTCCCGGTCATGGGCTACGCAAGTGTACTGAGCCCATTGAGCTACGCACCCCGCAATCTATATATCCTTGCTCAATGAATCGAGTAGACAGGGTAGTTGGCGACACTCCATATTGTCTCAATGTCGAAGCACAATGAAAGACATGAAATAATTGATAAAGGTGTGGTGTTTCCAGCGGCTGCAGTGCGTACGGCGAAGACCAGAGTACCTGTAGTATATTACCTGAAAACCCAGATGGAAAATCATCGGGTTTCCCCATCAACTGCTAATCCATCTCCGTCAAGCACTGAGCATGTCGTGACCGAGAGCTGGAGGTGAGGTTCCTTATACCCAAGTACGTACATGAGGTGTGAGAGTTAGGAGCAACCTGCCTCCAAGGAGAGTGATGAGCTGCGAGAGCAAGCGGCGAGGGGAAACCTTGGAAAGTCGGCCCCACATCAAGATCTTGTCTTATCGATTACGATCAAAGCCGAAATAATTTGAACTATGACATGCGAAAGCCAGTCGCATCCTACCTCCACCAAGACAACCTACACTCCCACAACACACCACAGCCAACATGTCTAAGCGCCCGGCACAAGACGACGAGCAGAACTCGCCCCAGGCCCTCAAGGCTGGCGAGAGGCCAATCGCAAACACCGTCACTCCCGACGGCGAGGACTTCGAGGACGAGTTTGAAGATGAATTTGAGAGCGAAGACGAAATCCTGGAGGCCGGTGTGGATGGCAGACCAGACGAAGAGCGCGAGGCCGAGCAGGCGGAGAGCGGTGCCATGGAAGTGGACAAGGAGACCTTCATCCCGGGCAGACACAAACTCGACGCCAACCAGACCCTCTCTCCCGATCTGAGCACATACGAGATGCTGCACTCGATGGAAACTACGTGGCCGTGTCTCAGTTTCGACATTGTGCGCGACCAGCTGGGCGATGACAGGAAGAGCTACCCTGCGACCGTGTACGCTGTCGCCGGTACCCAGGCAGCCCAAGGCCGCGAGAGGGAGAACCAGCTCATGGTCATGAAGCTGAGCGGCTTGTCGCGCAACGACGAGGCGCAGAACCAGGACTCGGACGACGAAGATGACGACGAAGACGAGGACGACGACGCCATCCTCGAGACCAAGTCGATCCCTCTCACCAGCACCACCAACCGCATCCGCGCCCACCAGACCCCTCAAGCATCCTCCTCCGCCCGTCCTACCACCCTCACAGCCTCGATGCAAGAATCAGGCGAAGTGCTGATCCACGACGTGACCCCCCACCTAACCTCCTTCGACACACCAGGCTTCACCATCCCTCCCACCGCCAACAAGCCCCTCAGCACGATCCGCGCCCACAAGGGCGTCGAAGGCTACGCCCTCGACTGGTCACCTCTGGTCCCCGCCGGCAAGCTCCTGACAGGCGACACAGCCGGCAAAATCTTCGCCACAACACGCACCGAAGGCGGCGGCTTCGTGACCGACACCAACCCCTTCGTAGGCCACACGAGCAGCGTGGAAGAGCTCCAATGGTCGCCCAACGAGCGCAACGTCTTCGCCTCCGCCTCCGCCGACGGCACTGTGAAAATCTGGGACGCCCGCAGCAAATCCCGCTCGCCCGCCCTCTCGGTGCAAGTCTCCAACACCGACGTCAACGTCCTCTCCTGGTCCAAACTGACGCCCCACCTCCTCGCCTCCGGCCACGACGACGGCAGCTTCAGCATCCACGACCTGCGCGCGTGGAAAAACCCCGCGACAGCCGCCTCCGCCAAACCCGTGGCGGCCTTCAACTTCCACAAGGAGCAAATCACCTCGCTCGAATGGCACCCGACCGATGACAGTATCCTCAGCGTCTGCGCGGGCGACAGCACCCTCACCCTCTGGGACTTGGCTGTCGAGCTCGATGACGAGGAGAGCAAGTACACCGCTGACGTCAAGGACGTGCCGCCCCAGCTGCTGTTCGTGCACTACATGGATATGGTAAAGGAGTCGCACTGGCACCCGCAAATCCCTGGTGTGGCGCTTGCTACGGGCGGTAGTGGGTTGGGTGTTTTCAGGACTATTAGCGTTTAGATGATGAGAGGAAGAGACAAGGAAGAATATGAGGACAAAAATATGCATGATGAAGATAAGGTAGATAGACATGGTGGTTAGGAACTCTCAGAAAACGAGGAGCAATAAAAAGCCACGAAAAGCATTTCCCATCGATCCTTTACTCTTATCATCTTGGGGGAAACACCTCAACGAGCAATCGAATCAAAACCCCCTATCCCCGAAAACCAACCCGTGAATCGACAGACGCGACCAGAAACCAAACCGACCGATTCCTTCCTTCCTTCCAAGCTGCCCTGCAATTCGCAATCCACGAGAAAATAAGGCAGGGTAAGGTGATAAGCTCAAAATCCCTCCAAAAGCCCATCTCTCCACCATGTACGGATCAAAACCTCGCCAAATCTCAATGAACAAGAAGAACTCTCAAACACATCACATCACATCACATCAACACCAAAGTCCTCCAGACGGGAGGAAACAAGACCAGAAACAAGAACAATCAGAGATGAAAAAAAATAAAAAAAATCCACGAATTCGTGAGCAAATTGGCTTTTGGATTATTCCACCTTGTAGGAAGAAAGTGAAAAGCTAGAAGGTTTTTTTTCTGCAAAGCATACCTTACCTTGGAATTCCATGGCTTCGATCAGGACGAAGTCGGGAGTTTTCTTCTTGTGCAGACCTTATCACTCCATACCGGCTGTGGATTGTGAGAGAGAATTTGGGAGCCCTGGGATCGGCAAAAATAAAAAACCAGAAGAATGAGCCGCTCGTTCGCTGGCTGCAAATGTTATCACCACGCCGCCAACTGACTGGGCGTCTTGAGAGAAGAAGAATTTTTCCCCAAGATAGATCGTTCGTTCGTTCGTTTTTGCTCTAGCCCGTATTGCCTACGGGAGTAAAAAGAATCGCGGCGCCGAAAGACACCCCATTCTGCCCTATCTCGTCATCAAAGCACACCCCCCGGCACCGTCTTCCCCCCAGCCCCAACCGCGCTCCCCCCACCAACGCCCGCGGCTTCCAGGCCTCCGCCACCGCCCCCACCCGCAGCACCACTCCAGCCATCCTGGGGACTAGCGTGGCGACGCAGCATGAACATGGGTTTGCGGCCTTCCTTGTCGAGTTGCTTGAAGAGGAGGAGGGGTTTTTCTTTCAAGCCCAGGCAGCGCTCTTGGTCGCCGTGCACGATGTAGAGGGCGTATTGGCGCCAGTCGTCGTGGATGTTGTAGCGTTTGAGGGCCTGTGGGGGAAAGGGGGTTAGTTTGGGGTTTGTCTTTGTTTGGGTTTTGTTTGGGGGTTTGAAACGATAGGATGGGGGAGTTTGGTGGGATACGTACGACTGGGAGAACGACTTCGCAAGGGTCGTGGATGGCGACGCGGAAGGATTTGAAGATTTCGACTTGAGGGTTGTCACTGGAGGGTTGTTAGTTGATATAGACAAGAGACTTCAGAACGAACGAGTCCATACCGATCCCTCTCTCGCAGACCATCCTCTTCGCGTGGACTTGGCGTTGGCGCTTGCCGCCTAGCTCTGTCTCGCTCTTCTCGTCGTAAGGAAGCCGTGTCACCAACCAATGTACTCTGCTGGCTGAAACCTGTGCCTGTGTCCTCCGTGTAATTGTATCCTCCTCGGTCGTGTCGTCCGGCATCTCGAGGGAAAGTTCGTGCGGCTGCTGATCCGGGAGCGTTGTGGTATGAGCCGGCCGAAGACGGCTGGTTGGAATATGCTGGGCTTGTGGGTGAAAGTTGCTGAGATTGAGACTGTAGAGCGTTCGGACTGGTTTGGGCAGCCATGCTTTGGGTTAGATGGCTGCTGGCTGCCATAGCGGCGGCGCTGGCCTCGAGATGTGAGCCGGGATCGTCGCGGACTTCGCGTGGTTGTGGTGTGTAGGATTGAGGAGGATGTGTGGGTGAAGGTTGCTTGGGCGCACTGCCGAGAAAGAGCTTCTTCGTGCTGAACTTCCGGCTGAGAGAGCTGCCTTTGCTCTCCTTGACGGGAGCCAAGTTTTCGCTCATCTTTGACGGATCAGTCTCCCTCGGTGAAGGAATTGGGGCAGATGTTGGATCTGGTGGTAAAGGTTTGGCTCGCTGTTCCTTCACGTATTTCATGAGTGGCAAGCTATCCTCTCTCATTTTCCTGTTCTCCTCAGATATGCGATCCAGATCTTGCTTCAAAACTCGCAATTCTGCTTCTGCGGCAATGATACGCTTATCGCGAAGGGCGATCGATTCGATCACTCTGGCAATGTCGTCCTGGGTCGCTGAAAGGTCGCCTTTGTCGCCTTCGGCAGCTACAAATCCTTGTCAGTAGAATATTTTTGGAAGCATTCAACAAGATGAAACCCACATAATGGCACATAATCATCCTCCTCGAACTTAATTCCATTCCGTCTCTTTTGTTCGTAAACGGCCTTCAGAATCGTAAGTCTGTGACCGACACTGCTAACACCTAGCTCCCTCAATTCATCATGATGCAATGCGATCAGTGCCTCGCCATTGACGCCTTCCTCTGCAAATGCCTGACTGTAATGCTTCAATGCCGGCGACAACGAAGCAACATAATCGGCGACCTGCTCTTCGGTCCAATCCACAATGATGCCAGTCGGACTGCGTCCTTCCCTGTCCATCCAACCTTGGGTTGTAGGCGTATCCTCTCCACCAACAGATTCTCTTTCATCTTCAGACTCGGATGGATGATCGGATTCGGCGTCGTCAAAGTGGGAAGGTAGTGTGGGCGAAGCGACTATTGAACGCTCAAACTCGTCGTCGGCATCTGCATCGCTGTCGTAGCTGTGGTCCCCAGCTGCTCTGCCGTATCTGTCCATTCTGAGCGTTTCGCCGCCAGCCAGCAATGTCCCGCTCCTGCTTCTTTGCACTTGCGACTCAACTCCAGTCCCTGGTCTCTCTCCAGGTAAGTCGATCCTCTCTCCAAAGCTGGCGTCTATGGGCGTAGGCGTAAAGTCGCTTTCCATAGGACTGGCGGGGCTGTGTGGGCTGCCTGGGCTAACTCTATACTCGGCTGTCGCGACCTTGTGCAGGCTAGGTAGGCGCTCATGTGACACAGCTGCGAGTCCGGCGCTCCGTAATGGCAGGGAATTGGGAATGTTGTCTTTGGAGAGTTTGGTCGGATCACCCCCTCCTCCAGGCGGCGCAGCAGTGCGGGCAGGGATGTGACTCGCTCGGTGGGATACGCGCGCAAGCCAAGAGCCTTTGGCAGAAGGCGCAGGTTGGCCACCGTAGGCTTGATCGAAGGTGGGTTGTTGGGCCAGGATGGGCGAAGTGATGAAGTCGGCCGCAGCGCAAGAGCGGTGCGACCGAGTGTAGGTAGGTGTGTGCGAGTGCGCGCCGAAGTGCCCGGTTTGACGGATGTATGACGGGCGGGACCAGGTTGTTGTTTCACCACACCACAAGCAGGGAGA
The DNA here is from genome assembly GCA_030772445.1 of Cladosporium sp. MBC 237. Classification (NCBI taxonomy): domain Eukaryota; kingdom Fungi; phylum Ascomycota; class Dothideomycetes; order Cladosporiales; family Cladosporiaceae; genus Cladosporium; species Cladosporium sp. MBC 237. The sequence goes on from JAPHCH010000124.1 coordinate 8,950, forward strand.
CAACGGCGGGCAGTGCTGAATGTGGCAGGTTGGTGCGACGTATGGGTTGAAAGACAAAGTTGTCTGTAAGGTATTGATAGTATAGGTAGTTGTGAGTAGTGGTAGTAACCAGTGGCAGTGAGTGCAGTAGTATCAGTAGAGTTGGATGTAGGTTGATGTGATGTTTACTCTAACCACCTAGTGCTTGCTAGCTGGGCTGGCGGGCAGGCCACGCACCTCTCTCGCTCTCTCTCAATCGGGCGGAGTAAAGACTAGGGCCAGGCCCGGCGTTGGCGTAACTCTTAGCGCCCTGTCCACTCCATCCGCCTTCCGCAATAATGGGGAAGACAAAGAGGGCTGCAGGCTTGGTGACCTATTGATTAATCGAATTCATTAATTTACTATTGAATTATACCTGGGTAATTCAAGCCATGCCTACTACTGCACTCGAAATTGCACGCTTTCCCTTTCTCAACCAACGCCACCTTGTCATTGCAATCCACACTTTTTAACCCCTGGCATATCTTCCTCGTCTTCCTGGTATTACCATCGATACCAGATGTCACCATCTTCCATACCCAGTAAATAATCGTTACATCTTGCGCACCAAACTAACCCTACCCTTACCGGCGCTTGTCACTAGCAAGGGATCGCCGAAGGATCCCACCCGAGAACAGCCCTAACGATCTCAACAAGCGATGCAATCTCTCTTTTCTGTACACTACTACCGCATATCATATAGCAAGATATACCACTATCTCCTAGCCTCTCATCATCACATCCTTCACCATCTCTACCGAATCCTTCCAGCCCACCCACTACCCACACACTACAAAGCAATCTCATCATCCCCTACACGTTTCGCCTGCAATCTCCCCCATCCCATCCCATCCCATCCCATCCCCTTCTCCCTCCCCTAGTCCATAGCCAGGACAGCTCTGAACCTCGCACGTCCACTGAGCATCTGCTCCATGGCCGCATTCGCCTCCTCCAGTGGGAACTTCTCCACCAAGCACCGCACGCCGTTCTGCCGCGCAAACTGAATCGCCTCCTGCGAATCCAAGGCATGTCCGCTGGGCCATCCGCGCACCGCCAACGCCTTCTGCACCATCGCCACAGAGTCGACCGTCACCGGCCCAATCGCCGTGTGCAGCAGTAACGTCCCTCGAGCCGCCAACCCTCCCACCAAAGGCGTAATCGCCTCTGCATTCGGCGCCGTCACCACAATCAACGCCGCTCCTCCTAACTTCTGCAACTCCCCTGCAACATCCCCCGCCGCGGTGTCGATATACTCGTGCGCGCCCAATTCCATCGCAAAACCCCTCTTCTCCTCCCCCCGTGACAATGCCACGGTCCTATACCCCATCTTTCGGGCATACTGCACGGCAAGATGGCCCAGACCACCCAACCCCTGCACAGCGACAAGATCCCCCGCGACGACGCCCATGCGCCGCATGCCGTTGAAAACCGTCACGCCTGCGCACAACAACGGCGCCCAAGCCGCCAGATCGCCTCCGCCTCCGTCATGTTTCTCGTCTGCAAGTTCCCGCGGGATCCTCACGGCCGCCTCTGCGCGCACCACCGCGTACTCGCCGTAGCCTCCCTCGCGCGTCACGCCGTTGATCGCTCTGCTCGCGCACATCTGGAAATCCCCGCGCGAGCACGACCGGCAGTGCCCATCGTGTCCACCGTGCCAGGCGCCGCCGACTAGGTCGCCGATTTTCCAATTCTCGCTGCTTGCCACGCTACTGCCGAGGCCGACGATCGTTCCGATGAATTCATGTCCGAGACGGGACATTCGTGGCGGACCCATGCGGCCGGAGAGCACGTTGTGGTCGCTGTGGCAGACGCCGCAGGCGTGGACTTTGAGGAGTATTTCATCCGGTTCGGGCTTGAGCATGGGGATCTGTTTGATTTCGAGGGGTCGGTTGGCGCCGGTCATGACGGCTGCTTTGAACGTTTCGGGGAGGTTTGTAGACGTGCTCATGTTGACTGAATGTTCTTGAAAGCCTCTAGGTACCTAGGTAAGTTGTAGTCTTGGATGTCTGGTTGTAATGATGTGCAATATGTAATCGCCTTGAGCGTACGCGTGCAACGCGAATAGAGTAGTTTGATCAATCAAAGGTCTGTCAAATTCTCAAGTCAATCAATCGCATGAACAACCAAAAAGAAAAGACAAAATACCACCCTTCGCCAGCGACATCTTTATACCTCCCACCCCCTCCCCAAAGCTGACAGCATCCGCCACAAAACGCACAGTAACAACCTTTCCAGCTCCGTCATGGAAAGAAAGGCTCTCTATCTCCGTCGGTGTCAATGCTCGATCATGATTGACGAAGCACCATACTTGGGCAATACACATCAAAGCCGAACTTATTAGATAACAATCACTGGATCAGATCGCGCATTGAATGTTTCTGAGCGGACTTTATCGATGAAGCTCACGATGCCGAAAACGGCGGCGACTTCGGCGCGGATGGGCGTGGTTGGCTATGTCCGGAGTTGGAGGGAACCCTAACCCTAGGTGATCAGGATCATGGACTGTGGACTCGAAAGCTTAGGTGGACGTCTGTTACCTCACCAAGTTTCAAGAGAAACATGAGGATGTCCCAGTTCATGGGTCTTGCATGGGATTTGACTGGATGCCATGGATTTCATTGATTCATTGACTCAAGAGTAAACATGCTGATACGGTATTTTCTCATCTAGCCCAAAGACGCCAAATCCCCCAAAATGCTTCAACAAAATAGGACCACACCCTCATATACGTCGTGGCCAACACCTCCCACTCATCAAAATAAAAACTACCATCCCCCACCACCTCCCCCAACCTCCTCATCACCTCTACTCCCCTCTCTTCTCCCCCTCCCCCTCCCTAGTCTGCTGCTGCTGCTGCTCAATAAGCTCACTCTTCCTAAACCCAGTAACGTGCCCAAAATTACCATGCGGCTTCCAAGCCGCGCTCTTCCTCGCCGTCACCTCCTCCATCATCTTATCGACTTGCTCGAGCGTCAAGCCTTTCGTCTCGGGCACGAAAAGGTACGCCCAGAAAATGCTCATGCCGCATAAGCCGCCCCAGATGAAGAAGACTTTGCTGCCTAGGTTGCCGTAGGCTGGGTCCACCATGTAGGGGACTATGATGCCTGGGATGGGGGGTTAGGGTTTGTGGTGCTGGTGGTGGTGGGGCTGGGAGTAGGGGAATGTTACGCACCGATTATGCAGTTCCAGAACCAGTTTGCTGCTGTTGAGATGGCGACGCCTTTGGAGCGGATGGGGAGTTGGAAAATCTCCCCGATTATCACCCAGCCTGCGGGACCCCAGGTGCTTTTCTGACTGTCAGTAATTTTCTGCAGTCATAAAAACAGAAAGATCGACACTTACGACGCGAAGAAGAAAATGAAAAGACACACGAACACGATCAGTACGTAACTGGCCGCTCGCGAGTCTTCAGAAGCAGTCCCAGCGATGGCTATGACGAATTCGCAAACTGTCATTCCCACTGCTCCCCAGATGAGGAGAGGGCGACGGCCGAATTTCTCGATCGTGTAGAAGGATATGGGCGTTGAGCCGACGTTGACAACGGTTGTGATCATGGAGATCAGGAAAGGGTTTTGGAGGCCGACGGTTTGGAAGAAGGTCGTGTTGTAGTCTTTGATGGTTTGTGTTAGTATCTCTTGTTTCGCTTTTTGCTGATATCGAACTTACAGAAGATGAAATTGATTCCAGTCCACTGCTGCCAAAACTGCAACATGGTTCCGATCAAAATCTTTCTCAGATTTGAATTCCGCCTCCACCCACCCTTGAAACAACCCCTCCACCCCTCCTCGCCAATATCCTTCTCATACTCATAATTGGCCTGGATTTCCGCCAGCTCGTCGAGAATATGCTCGCTATCCTTGGCCTGACCACGCACTCTGGCCAGAGCAGAAGCGGCACGATCCAGATCGTTCTTCTTGACAAAGTACCGCGGCGATTCAGGAAGCATGAACAACCCAATCGCCAACACCACCGCCCAGAGGAACTGAATCGAGATCGGAATCCGATAGGCCCCGGAATCCGCGCGATTCTGTGTCGCGTAGCCCACGCACGACGCAAGCATGATTCCAATCGTAATCGCGAACTGGTAGCAGGACACAATCGCACCACGAACCCTGCGAGGCGCCACCTCAGACATGTACAAAATGTTAATGGCCGAGACGAATCCCACGCCAAACCCGGCCACCAACCTGCCCACCACCAACGCCTCAACATACTGCGCTGCAACCTGCAAAACCACGCCCAGGATGAAAATCACACATCCCATGATAATCGTCGTGCGTCTCCCGAACCGATCCGCCAGCGAACCCGATACGAGCGCGCCAAAGAACGTGCCGGCCGAGAGGATGGAGACGATTAGAGACTTTTGCCAGGTCGAGTAGTCCATGAGAATTCGCGGGTTGGTGGGGAGAGGAACGGCGTTTTGGTCTTCCCGTGTTACTTGGTGGCCGTAGTCGAGTTTGAATTGGGTCATGCCGAGCACGGAGCTGATGTAGCCGGAGTCGTAGCCGAAGAGCATGCCAGCGAAGGCGGCGAAGGCGCACATTAGACCTGCCTGTGGTTGTCTTTGTTAATGAATTTGGTTCGGTTGGTTGAGAGGCCAGGAATACTTACCTTGAAGGTCACAGGCGCCTCGATTTGCTGGAACTCGTCTGCCATGATGTCGATTGTGCGAAAGACCGATACGAAAAGGAAAGAAAACTTCTGTCAACGTCACTAGGGACCTTGGTCAGACAACAGAGATAGAAGGAAGAAGAAAGGTGAGAGATAGAGTCAATCGTGTAACAAGCGCACACTCCAGGTAAGAGAGAAAACGTGGTGATGCGGCTACCATAACAGAAACCCGAACCTGCATTCTAGTCGCATTCGATAATAGTCGAGGCGGCAACGAAAGCAGTCGGTCGCCAGAGCAAATGTACAGGAATGCTGCGGTGCCAGCACAGCACAGGCCAGGCGTTTGTGTAACCTGCAATCCTCACCTTCGTTGCACCAATCATCCCCCTCGCAGCCTCTGACGTCTGGGCACTACCTTGACCGGATTCGGAGTGGTGAGTTGCACTGGCATGCTTGGGAGGTCTTGAGGCCTGGATGGTGGATTGCTCGTGCGGGTGCGCTGCCGCTTGCGTTGTATACGCCTAGGAACCAAGATGGGGTATACTGGGTTGCGATTTTTTGGGTTGTTAGTGTTGTTGCAACCGGTGAATCTGGCGGTAACTTCGTTTTCGAATCGTTTCCATCGATTGAAAACCCCTCAGCCCTCGTGTTGATCAGTCGAACCATCGTGTGTTCTGCAACAAGCCGTCGTGGTACGGCGGCTCGAGTATGACGAGCCCGAAGCTTTAAACGCTTTGAAGTTGCGATGTTGTGCTACGTTATACGGTGACTGGCGGAGTCGAGATTGAAAGGTAGGGGCTTCTGGAATCCGTCGAACGTGTCGAGCGTCCACTGCACCAGGGAAGTATGGTTTGCCAGAGTCGCGAATTTCGCAACACATCTCTCGCTGATAGCTCTTGGCACTGTTGTGACTACGAGTTCGCGAGCAATGGACCTGCTTTTGAGAAAAGGCTTGTGTGAACGACGTAAATGTCGGGATGATCTAATTCGTCGAGCGCTCTGCTGAACAAGAAAGCCAGACCTCTCAATTCCTAAAATGTCTCGCCTACAGATCGATCTTCAAGCTAGTTGGCATGCAATGGCCATAAGTAGTATGTAAGGCGGGAAAGCCCACAGCAAGTCTTTGCGCATTTTCACCGCCTTCATTGAGTCGGACGTCCTGTTGAGAGTGTCGTTTTGTTGTTGCCTGAAGTCATCCTTGGCAGCAGTGATGCCGCATAAGTTATATGCCTCCAACTTTTCAGTCCTGACAACTACATAACCAAACAAACTTCCTACATCATGTCACTTGACCTTGAGAGTTCTCTTGTTGCCATGGCTTCGTCTGGAGACCTCGACAAACTGAAAGCCGTGCTCTCAAGCGGAAACGAATCGCCATCAGAAGAGACCATCCAGAACCTCCTAGAAGCAGCTGCAAAAGGCTCAAATCTCGAAGTCCTGAACTACCTACTAGGCCAGTACCCCACAGTTCATCTGAACGAGGGGATCGTCAGAGGATCAATCTACACACGCTCGATCCCCATTTTCAAAGCCCTGCTCAGCCGCGATCCCACCATCATCAACATGCGCTTCGACATGCGCGGCACGCCTCTCATCATAGCCTGCCAGAGTAAGCAAAACGTCGAGTACTTACGATTTTTCCTCGAAGCCGGTGCAGACCCCAATCTGGACCCAGATACATCGATCTACCCGCTCGCACTAGTCGCATTGTTTTATGATGACCCTGCTGCTATCGACGTGCTGCTGCAACACGGTGCCCGGCCGAAGGGCACGGGCGCTCTGGCTTATGCTGCCATGAAAGGCAAAGAGGGTATGGTGCTTAGGCTCTTGGAGGGTGGAGGCCGTCCTGAAATTGAAGCAGATGCTGCTCGAGCTGGCTATCATGCTATGCCATCGCCCCTCCATGTCGCTGTCAGTCATGGCCATGATAGTGTTGTCAGACTATTGCTACGGCACGGTGCTGATCTGAAGGCTACCGATAGTAGAGGTTTGACTGCTTTGGAGATTGCGAAGCAGATGGATGCTGAGGGAAAAGATCTGGCGAAGATGTTGGAGGTTCTGGGAGAGCAGGATTAGATAATCAAACATAGCCTCAGAAACTGATACGAACAATCTCACTAGGTTGCGACTGCCTTTTGATCAGTAATCATATCCCATGTGGCGTGCATGACTTATTCACAAAGCCACAGGTTGGAGCGAAGTATCAATCAATCACGATATCCTTAGAAATTCACATGTAATGCTTGGGCCTGCATTCAATTGACATGTGATGGTTGTAGAGCTTTAATCTCATAAGGCTCTTCACTTGAGAACCGTCGCAGCTACGACACCCACACCATCTGCATACAACTATACATATCAACACATCTTTCCTAGCCAGGCGAGCGGAACATTACAGTCTTTGACTATGGCTATCAAGCTAACTCCTCTGTACAACTTTCGGCCAGCATCGTCTCCCGGCGTCGACGATGAGTCCACCATTCACGATCCGGATCCAGAGAATTCCCTCATTGAGTGAGTTGGATCTCTGGAGCTCTCTCATGACACAGAGTCACTAACAATACATCTCATAGCCAACTCCACCACGACGCTCGCATCCTCACGCTCTACGCAAAGGGAGACCCCCGAGCCTTCCACATCCAGAATACTTGGATAGCAAAAGCATCTCCAAAGCTCGCGGATTCACTCACTGCAGACACCTACTCAGTCGAAATGACTTACGAAGGCTTGCGGGTCTTTTTCCTGTGGCTACTCGGATCTGAGGTCAGAAGCTGCGATCAATTTGCTCTGACACAGGCGTGAAGGTTCGGTGAGGATTACGGCATTCCCAGCCTCCAGAACGAGGCAATGAGTGCGCTGCTGGAAATCATCGACCATCAAGTCGCAGAGCCGAACGCAGTGGCTGAAGCATACTGCACGCAATCTCTGCACAACCAGCTGCGCAAGATGCTGGTCGTGCGGCTCGTCCACCATCAGCATAATTATCCGGAACATGGTTGGGAAACGTATGAACTCGAGAGCTCTGGCCTCCTTGACCGGCTCGAGTTTCTTCAAGACATGACCCTCGCTCTATGGGATCTTTACGGCGGTGAGCCAGACCTTCCGAAAAGGGGAGAGTTTATGGTACACGAGTGAGATGAGATGAAAGGTGTATCGAGCAGCATTGCCAAATCTGGATTTAGAGCTGTCCTCGATGCCACTTTATAGCACTTGGGCATTTAGACTGGAACATGCAGAGAAGTTACTTAGTTATTCCTATAAAGCAGGACAGCACAATGAATGCACTCTAAGTTGCCAATGCTTGCAAGAATTGCTGATACAGCATCCTAGGTAGACGCAGATATCTGGATGGAATTGAGGAGCTAACCTTGTAGTAATCCGTTTCACTGCGTCACCGATGCTCCCATACCTGCAATATTGATCTTTGATTTTAAATCTATGGCAAAAAAGTGAGTCTTCACTCGATAGCTCACGTCGATCCATACCTTGGGTACAGTTCGCATCGGGCACCCCACTCGGCTCCGGACCTCTTGCCGTTGCTACACTCCAAGCGAAGTCTATATTTCTTCCCTGCAATCAGCCGACAAGAACCATCCATCATCAACAACAATACAAGATGAACTCCATAACATCCAAACAGACGCAACAACAGTTCCCAAGCAATATCCCACCGAGACGCGAAAAGGACATTCCTGAGTTTCCCCTCTTCATCAGCAAAAACACCCAATCTCAGCCACGGGCATCAATGCTGGTCATCTAGGCGTCACAGTGACTGTTCCATTCTGCACACATCCTATGAACATGGTTACACACAAAAAGAAATGTAGTCGTAATGCTGACCACGACTTGTCGTGTGATAGGGTCATTGGCATGTGCATATAAATCTGCTAAACGCAAGTACCATCTTTGTCTACTATCTATCTTTGCTAGTTCCCTACATACAGCCCTCATTGAATGCTCCATGTTGGCTTCTAGGATTACTTCCCAAGGTTACATAGTGGTATCACGTCTACTTGTCCATCACCCCTTGAGCCCACAAAGCTTCCAGAAGACCTTCTCCAAGCCCCTGCCAAAGTCCCTGAAACGCAACCACCCCTCTCGCAACATGTCCTCAACCACCAACCCAAACCACTTCCTAGCGACGTCAGGCGAAACCGAGCCCGTATGGATTCACACGGAACCCTACTCCCGCCGGCCCGAGTTCCAAACCCTCTCGGGCGACTTGCAAACCGACATCTGCATCATCGGCAGTGGAATCTCGGGGATCCAGTCGGCGTACGAACTAGTAAAGCGGGGACGCGAGGTCGTCATGGTCGAAGCTCGGGACATCCTTTCGGGCGAGACGGGTAGGACCAGTGGGCATTTGGCCAGTGCTTTGGATGATGGGTATGCGAATATCGAGCAGAAGCATGGGCGGGAAGGCGCCGTGCTGGCTGCGGAGAGTCATGGCTGGGCCATTGATCGCGTGGGCGAGATTTCCAAGGAGCTCGGGATTGAGTGCGAGTATCGCAGGCTGCCTGGGTATCAAGTGAGCCAGTATGATCGCACCAAGCAGCCGGATGAGCACCGTCAGGATGTTCAGCAGCTGAAAGAGGAAATCACCAAAGCGCAGGATCTCAAGATGAAGGCGGAGTTCAGGGAAGGATATGCAGTTCGAGGCTGGGACGGCGAACCCGATCAACGGGATGCTGCTGTGTTTTCGGACCAGGGCACCTTCCATCCGACAAAATATCTAGTCGGAGTTCTCGAGTGGCTCAGGACGCAGTCCAACTTTCGATGCTTCACCAACTCTCGCGTCCTGGAAGTGTCCGAGAAAGGCATCTCCGTGCCGCTCGTGACGGATAACAAACACGTTCTCGTCAAAACCGAGAGCGGCCAAACAATCGACTGCAACGACGTGATAATGGCCACGTGCGTGCCGCTCCACAAACTCAGCATCGTCGCCGAAATGGAGTACATGCGCACCTACTGCATCGCAATCCGCATCCCCAAAAACACGGTCGAAGACTGCCTCCTGTACGATTCTGCAGAAGCGTACAAGTACATCCGGCTGACACACTGCGACGAGCAAAACGACTACTTGGTAGTCGGCGGCTGCGACCACAAGGTCGGCCAGGAAGAGCCGACGGGCCGCTTCGAAGAGCTCGAACGCTGGACGCGCGACCGCTTCTCCCAAGCCGGGAGTGTAGACTACGCGTGGTCGGGCCAGGTCTTCGATCCCGTGGATTACATGGCTTTCATCGGCCGCGACCCGGGCACAAAGCACACGTACATCATCACAGGCGACTCGGGCAACGGGCTCACGCACGGCGTGCTCGCAGGCCGCTTGCTCGCGGACGAGATCGAGGGCGAGACGAACGCATGGGCGCAATTGTACCGCCCGCAGCGCGTGGGCAGCATCGCGAAGAGCGCGGGCCAAATGCTCGGGCACGACTTGCAGATCAACGCGCAGTACAAGCGCTTCTTGAAATCAGACATCCACGACATCGAAGACCTGCCCAACGGGGAAGGTGGCGTTTTGAACCCCAAGACCGGCAAGCCGATGGCCATCTACAAGGACGACGACGGCAAGACACACCGGTTCTCGGCGCTGTGTCCGCATTTAAAGGGCGTGGTGTGTTGGAATCGGACGGAGAAGAGTTGGGATTGTCCCGTGCATGGAAGTCGGTTTAGTAAGGATGGTGTTTGTGTCATGGGACCTGCGAAGGGGAATTTGAGTCCGATGGATGAGAGTGCGCAGGAGACGCAGGGATTGACTGCAAAGGCGTGAGTTTGAGGGTAGGGATTTTGGAACTGGGTTGGCTTGTTTGGTGGGAGGGTGGTTATTTTGTGTAACATGTAATAAATATGAATTCTGCCGTGTTACTCGATTGAACTCATGTTGCCTACATGTATAAAAAGCTGTTGCGCGATGCTAAGAATGTTCTGCATTGAGTAAGCTCTGGGAAACAAGGTGAGACGGGTTCACTTAATGTCCGTTGATACCATGAGATACTTGGCTAAGACGATCATGCCCGCACCAGAGCTATGAGAGCCAGCCGCCCACCACGTAGCGAGTCTATGGGCCAAAACTACGCTACGACTCATTCAAGAAAGGCACAGCCTTCGTGACGCGCTCAATCGCCTCGTCTAGCACATTGATCTCCGCCAACGCACTCTCACTCCTCTCCTCCTCCAGCTCCTTGCCCGGCTGCAAAGCCTCCTTGAAACGCGCACTAGCGTCTCTCAAAGGCTGGAGGAAGCTCCCAGGCACATCGTTGTCCTTCCACATGTCCTGAATCTCAAGCCTGCTGTGCAAGTGCTTCGCGCAGAGGAGGAGGTACAAGAAGTTCAGGGATGAGAGGTAGAAGGATAAGTTTGCTGCGAAGGTGGCGTAGCTTTCTTCGGGCGGGGGTGTGAGGATGTCTGCACTCAGGGAGGGAAATAGGAAGGGTGCGAGACTGTCTAGGGCGAGGGGTGTGGCGAAGATGGAGCTTGGTGGTGAGGCCGGGGTAGAGTCTTCGTGGGTTGAAGGTGGTGATGGGGGGTTTGCTTCGATGGTTTCGCCTTTGATCCAGCCTACAGCGGAGACTTTGAGGTTCTCGAAGGGGCAGTGTTCGAGAGTGTCGCGGATGAAGGATAGGCGGACGTTCTCGTCTGGGTGGGAGCGGAGGACGGTGGAGGTCAGGTAGTGTGAGTGGCCGCGTAGATTAGGGCTGGGGCAGTTTGATGAGAGGAGAGAGATCAATTGGAGGTAGGTGTTGAAGTCCTCGTCGGATTGGGGTTCGCCGATGTTGTCTTGTTCGAGGCAGAGCAGACCGAGAGCGATTGCGCCGTCGATCAAGGCGTATGGCTCGGTGCCTAGAGTTCCAGTTCCTGATGCGGGGGAGGAGAGGCAGTGCTTAAGGAGCTCGTGGTGGTCAGGGAATATGGAGAATGGTGGTGGTGTCTCTCTGGGAGGGGTGTCGTGTAAGAATATAGAGGTTTGGCGTGCTGTGTACAGAAGGAGGGATCCAACGCGGGATAGCGGAATGTCTGCAGCAGAGGTGGGAGGATCATCCTCAGAGCCCAGGCTCGAAGGAACGGACTCTACAATTAGAGCTGCTGCCAGAAGGTCCGCATCCTTGATGAAAAGATCTTGAGCCAATGAGACCAGCTGTCCGACTGCATCGATACGTCGGGCAAGTCTTTGCTCTGTCGTGAATCTTTCGGTGATGCTGGCCTTGTTTGGGATAGTGCGACCTGGGTTGAGTTTCTCAGACAAACGAGAGCACCAGGCAAGGCCCGGCACATCATCAGCGGGCAACAGATTCAGAAGATATTCCTCAAAGACATGAGTGAGGAAAGACTGAAGTAGCCTGTTCTGCATATTCGTCTCTTCAGGACTTGTGTCTTGTGCTACGGCAGCCTCGGGGTCGGCTCCTTCCTTTGGAACGGCGGAAACGATATTGTCTGGAACACCCATGCTCTGCAACATGCCACTGCTCTTTCGAGAAGGCAGAGCTGGTCGCCTGATACCAGTGATTGCTTTGACGGTCTGGACAATGGCAAGCACCATTTCTTCTCTGTGGCTGATTGACATGGAAAAGCTCGCCAGTACGGCCTGCAGAGTCGTACTCAGGAAACGAGATGGGTTCTTTGTCTTGATTCGGTTGTGCAAGGTTGCGAGCATAGACAGCAGAGCTGTGAACTGGTTGACCGGGAGTGGCAAAGGTGGCGGGAGCTCCGCTGCCTGCGAGCTGCCAACTTTGTCCTTGCCATCTGAAGTCGGTGCCGTCTTGTGTGGGTGGCCGCCAGTGTTAGGGTCGGTGTCTTCTTCATCGTCCTCAGGTTCATCGAGCGCCTCGTAGTCAATGAGACGTAGTGACTCCGTGACTTTGAGAATCACTTCTCTGGGGTTCCCCAGGCGTGCGATATCCTGAAGGCACTGCGAAGAGTGGGGGAGCATTGGCACCAACAGGTGAACGAGATCCCATCCGATGTTGGTAGTGAGCTTCTCATCTTGTAGCACCTGGTGGAGAATGGGCAGATTGTCCTCGCTGAGGTAGTGCTCGACGATGGTCAGGTAGCTGATGTAGTCTGTCTCTGGCGGCAAGGCCTTGACGAGCGGGCTCTCGTTGTCGGTGGAGGCCATGTTGGGCGGAGAAGCAAAAAGTGGTAGTAGAGACGAGGAAGGGAGAGGTTCATGTACCCTGTTTGCTGTTTCACGACGATACCAGATTCCCGTCACGCCAGGGCTGGCCAAACTTGCAAGGTGGGGCAGAGCGTCGTAAACGAAGAGGCGTCAACTCGCCGTAAGGTCGGTGACTGGAGCTTCACTTGGAACTGACTGTGCTGCGAACTTAGTGAAAGGCACGTGAGTTTATTGAGAGTGTAAGTGAATCTCCTTTATGATCGAGCCTTGCTTGATGTCTATAGTAACATCTGGTGCATTCATTTACTGCATTGATTATTGCGTCATACGCCATTTATTAAGGTCAACCAGCTGCCCATCACCAAGCACAGACCGTCGGTCCTTAGTGAACCAAGAGCCGAGTCCCAAACGTTCCTGCACCGTTACTATTGGCTCATGTCGCGACCCTCCAATTTACAGCTGCCGCTCTGTCTACCTGCAACCACCACCACACAACCAAACATTTCTCCGGGACCATGTTTCCAGACATGGCGCGCTATAGCACCAGTCGTCCTGACACTGAGGAGACAGCCGCATATGCAGCGTCACAACCACTTTTCGACGTCCTCCGCGGCGCCATTTCGCGACTCGACGAACAAAAGCTCCGATTGAACGACGCCAAAACCACAGTCCAGCACATCCATGTCAAAGTGCCACAAGAGCACGTCGAGAACAATGGTACTCTACCGGCCGATTATAAGGACTCGCTCATTGCCGCGTGGAAGAGCACCACCGAGTCCTACGTGCGCATCTTCGAACAGCTTTGCGAATTGACCGGTCCGGACCCAGCTGCTGGAAAGGAAGCTGAGGAGAGCTATGTCGGGTTTCAGAAGTTGCTATACACTGCGGAGGCGGCGAGGACGGTGGCTTTCGAGCGTCATGCCGAAATCAAGCGCAAGGCGGAATCTCTCAGCGACGATGATTCTGGTGTCGAATCTACAGCCAGCCCGAACAAGCGAGTCAAATACACCACAGCTGCCGAAATCGAATCAGTCAAGCGCACAGCAGATTCCGAGCCCAGTCCCTCACAAAACACCCAACGACCAGTCAAAAGGCAACGCACCACTGAACCGGAGGAAGCAGACAATGCCGCGGAGAAAGACATCAACTCGAAGCCCATCAACACGGTGCAAAGGCTGAAGCCAAAACAAATTCGTAGAGAGAGGAAAAGACGCAATCAGCAAAACAACCAGCAGCAGCAACAACCAACACCACACTCCGCGACAACTAGCATCCCCGAACCACGGCCAGCGGACATCAACAACAACAACATTCCACAGGTCCAATACGAGGACATCAGCGCCGAGCTCGATGCTCGCTTGCGCCTAAAAGAAGAGGCGAAAAAATCAAAGAAGGGAGCCAAAAAGCGCAAACGTGAGAGTCAGGGCTCGATGGTGCTCGAAGCAGAACCAGGCGCGGAGAGGGAGGCTATGGAAGCCAGAGATAGGGCCCTGGCACAGAAGCCGGCGAAGAAGAAATCCAAGGGCGGGAATGGGGAGGCTGTGAGGAGTGATGGCGGAGAGAAGACTGCACTTGCGAAAGGGAAACGTGCGAACGACGGGGGAAATGCTCAGGGTACGCCGGATGAGGCCACGGGGATGAGGCGGAGCAAGAGGAAAAAGACGAAGTGATTGTCGCTTGCTTTGTGAGTGAGTGAAGGACCTTGGTCGAGCTCTGGATGGAACTTTTCGCTTTTGATTCTTTGGAAAGTCTCGGAAATTTGTCCCATTGAAGTAGGACTTGTTGGCAAACATGAGAATTGGAGGACCAACAGTCGACTAGACGAGGTAGAATCGTTCTATCATTCTTCGAATCATCAATCGTCTATCCATCAAACCCCCCAATCAATTCCACAACCAACCCTACAACCCCCTCAAACCCTCCAAAGCCCCCCTCCCAGCCCCATCAAGAACAACCCCCACCCACATAACCCGTCCCAGCACCCCCCTCACGGCACACCAATCCAGCCCCCAACCAACACTCCTCCAAATCTCCCTCAACCACCCCTCCCCAACCCCAATACCCGTCAACCCAAAAACGACCAACGCCCAAACCAAAAACTCCCCCTCCTTCTCCCCCTCCATCCCAACTAAAACACTCCCCAGAAGCTCCCCCACCCGTTCCCCCACCCAATTAAAAGGCATCTTCCGTCCGGGCACAATAAACGTCGTAGTCATGAACGCCAGCATCGCCAAGCGCATGAGCTCTTGCATTGGGTCTTGGAGCTCGTCGCGCAAGTACAAGAGGCGGGATTGCAGGGTTGAGAGAGTTGTGGTGAAGGTTTTGGCGTTGTAAGGGGTGTGGAATTGGGTTGAGGTGTTTAGTCGGTGGGCGAGGGTTTGCAGGTCTGTGAAGGTCTGGGAGAGGTGGGGGTGCCAGTGTAGCGGCGGGGAGAGGGGGTTCGAGGGCGTGGTTGTGGTTGTTGGTGGTTTCGGGTGGGGGCAGGGGAAGATGGGTTCCCAGGTGCTTGGGGGGTGGGTGAAGAAGGGTTGTTTGCCGGAGGAGAGAGTCCAGATTAAGTCGATGCTATTGGGCATCAGCAAGGACTAGTCGGTCGTTCGTCCACGATGGATAGGTTCCAACTCACCGCTCAAGCATGAAATGCAATTTCGGGTTTCTGGCGAGAAAGACTCCATCACCATTCAACGACACAATCCTCCTCAAACCCCCAAGATGCGCAATAGCAGCCTTCCACTCGCCAAACCCCGCTGCCATAATTGCCAGATTGAAAACACAATACAAGAGCGACTCTTCCCGCCATGCGAGTGGGTCCTCCATTCTAACTCGCAGAAGTGAGAGGGTTTTCTGTAGATGAAGAACTGTTTTCGTGCCGGCGGTGGGATTCTCGACCCAGCCTGGCATTTTGAAGTCGGAGACTGCGTGGGTGGTTGTTAGGATTGAGGAGAGGTAGGCAGGATCTGTGAGGAGCCATTGGAAGGGTTTGGTGGGGTTTTGGTTTTGGTTTTGGTTTTCGATGGTTGTGAAGTCGACGCAGGAGGAAAAGGGCGAGAGGGTTTGGTTGGTGATGTTGTGCGCGAAGTGGGTTAGGATGAGGGCTTTGGACTGGAGGGAGAGGGTTGGGTCGGCGAATTGGGTGGTTTGGAGGAGGGTGCTTGGGGGGATTGTTGAGATGAGGTCTTGAGGGGTTTGATTTGGGGGTTGGAGGAGTTGGTGGTCCTTTTTTGCTTCTGCTTTTGTTTGGGCGAGGATTTTGGCTTCTCTTTTTGATCGACGAGATCCTTCGCGTTTGTTTTTGCCTTGCATGCAGTGGCTGCGGATTTGAGAGCTCTTTTTGCCGGGTTTGGGGTTGGAGAGGGGATCTGACAAAATAAACTCGAATTGTGTTGCCATTTCCGTGTATACAGATCGAATGGTCATCAACGCAGATACTTTGGACCAGATTGTTGACCATTTCGGTCTTTGCTCTCTTTATACATGTACGTAGTGGACGCCGCATCTTGCGATTGCTGATGCCTGGCATGCTCAGCCGCTGCGGTGTCGACTGCTCTCAGGACACCATCACTGCCTCTTTGGTGATTCATTGAGGTAGGCCAAGCAAAACACGGACTTCTTATGGACAGCTGGGCGTAGGCTGATTATCTCCGGATGTGTGCTAGCGACCTGAAGGGCTGAGAGGCTGAGACTGCGCATTCGCGTGCCTTGATAGATTGACTGATTGATTATGTAAGCCGGGGTAGAGCGATACTCTTAATCTCCGGAAGCAATGAATTGATGATCGATTCTGTATACAGGGTGATCCTTACTTGACACAACTCCAATCTACCTGCCCAAACTACAAAAGTTTGGATTCACGATTCACGACCCAAGCCTCTCATTAACCGCCTCACTAAACTTCCACAAAGCAGCATTACCCTCCCGATCATCAAGCCATTTATCGACTTTTGGCTGCAACTTCCCAACAGGTACGAAATATCTTCCAGCACCTTTGTGTGGCGCTTCGGGGCTCGTTGCGCAATACAGAGAGTTGCGTGCCCCTTCGATGGGAGATGTCGTTGGTGTCACTCTCATTGCCAGACCCATCAGGCCTCCGAAGTGGTTTTGGAGGTTCGTTTTGATCACGCCGGGGTGGAGGGAGTATGCGGTGACGCCTGAGAAGTCTCCGTCAGTGCTGTGAATTACGAGGCTTGGGGATATGATTCACCTTGGTCGCTGTAGCGGTCGTTCAGCTCTTTGGCGTGGCGGATGGAGCCTTGTTTCGAATGAGCATAACGCTGCCTGAAACGATGTCAGTATCCTGGTTCCATTCTCTTGTTGAATGGGTCGCTTACATCAGCTCGGTCGTCCCCTTCGTGCTGGTCATGTTCACATCATCGAGTTGCATGCTCTTGGGTCCGAACATGGAAACCACGTCGCTCGAAAGATCAACGATTCTCACGCTCGTGCTGTCCCTGTAATGGGATGCCGTTGCTAACATGAGCGGCAACAGATTAAAGGTGAAGATGAATGGCGCCAAGTAGTTGACTTGCCATTGAGTCTCATAGCCGTCTTTGGTGAGCTCAAACGGGACGCACATGACCTTCATAAAGTCAATGATAGCTCAAAACGGAACGCAAAGACGACGGACATACCCCAGCATTGTTAACGAGAATATCAAGACGCGACTCTTTTGCCTTGAAAGCGGCTGCGGATGCTTTGACGGATTTGAGGTCTTTGAGATCGATGCTGAGGAAATGCAGATCGAGCTTTTGCTGCCCGGCGGCTTGTCTCATTTCATTAATCGCCGTGTTCACGCGTTCTTCGGAGCGACTGGCGATATATACACGCGCATTGTGAAGAGCGAGTTGGAGGGTTGTCTCGTATCCGAGGCCTGAGTTTCCTAGCAGATTGTCAGTTGTTGATCGCAAACGCAGTGAGTCGGCGTGTGATACCGCCGGTGACGATGACCACTCGACCTGTAAGGTCTGGGACGTCTTTTTCTGTAAACTGGGTCTCTTTGCAGCCGTGCATGGTCAGACGTGTCGATTGTTGATCGTTGGGATTGATGGAGGTGTTTTTTTTTTTTTGGTCGTCGTTGCGGAGTAGGAAACGAATGATGACTTTGATGATACCTTGCGACACCAGCGCAGCTTATATTGCTTTTGGAACGAATAGAATCGTCTACATCCAGCGGACTTTAACAGATTCTCGGCTACCATTATGAAGTCACTCTCGTACAGGTAGCTGAACGATCTTGGCACCGCCGCGAAGAGGCTGAGTTTCTCCAGATTGTTGTCCGTTTTGGGACGAGATGTCGACTCGTTATCTCCGGAGGCCGGCCTTCTAGGAACAACAGCAAACGGCATGTGGACTTGCAAACATTCTATCGCTCCTTCAGCCATCTCAGCTCTTGGCTGATAGATCTGTGGCTTACATGATGGGGCCTTCCTGCATTCGCGCTGACTGTACACTAGCAGCTGAATGACAAGCATGCTGTTCGTCATCTTCTGAGGCTTAGGCCTCTTGGCCTAGATTGTCAATGGTGTCGGCCACGACACATTGTCGACGCAGTATCCACATGGAGTTAAATCTGTGCGGTTTCGGTCTTTGGCAATGCCTCACGGATATAGCTAACCATTTGAGGCCGGCTCCTAGCGGACATTGATTCGCCACCGCAGACGTGACGCCAAGTGACCATCTACAGTGTACAATGATGCTCAGCTCTACGACAGAATCCGCAGGAACAGCACGCCTTACTACTCGTCTCCATTGGTACCGAGTCTGTACATGCAATCGCCAGCCCGGCGACCACAGTAATGGCCGTTTGTGGACTGCTATGAGCATCGGCGACGTCTGGGACGAGGCGAAGCTGATGTTGATGTTGATTGACGACATCAAAGAGTTGCTCAGCTCGCGCCGAACAACCAGCAGGCAGACTATAAAATGTCTCAAGTTTCGGAGATCTCAAGAGATCGCATCCTTCCCCCAGAGCATTGCGATCTTGAGAACTCTGATTCTCTGGTTTCCATCACGAAATTTGGTCACATATTGAGAGAGCCGTCAAATAACAAACACTGCACATCGTTATCAACAGGCGTTTGGAAACATTGCGCCCGATTCCAAGAATGATGCTACAATCAATCATCCTTGCTGCGGGCATTATCGCGGGCAATATCGGCTTGGGTGCGGCGGTCACGAATAACGAATATGACTATGTCATCGTTGGTTCAGGTCCTGGTGGTGGACAACTTGCGTGAGTAAAACCCTTTACCTTTCGACGAGAATATGACTGACAGATGTGTCCAGTGCCAATCTCGCAATGGAAGGATACTCTGTTTTCCTGATCGAAGCCGGTGGCGACAGTTCTGAGGAACTTGCTCAGAGTGTTCCAGCGCTGTAGGTTACTTATTCATGACACCGTATATCATTACACTCTAACGACCCTTTCAGCGCCCGAGTCGCCGCGGAAACCCCTCCGAACTCGTGGCAGTTCTTTGTCGAACACTTTGCGAATGAGACTCAGGCTCGGCGAGATCTGAAGTATACATTCGTACTGTCAAACGGCTCCTACCACGTTGGACCCGATCCGCCACCTGGCGCTGAACCGTATGTTTGCTCGCATCCACCATTGATACACTGCTAATTCATGCAACTTAGAGCCGGTATCTACTACCCACGAGGAGCGACCCTTGGAGGTAGTGCACAGGTCAATGCAATGAACTTTGCCTGGGCGCCTGACAGCGAGTGGGACTACATTGCCAATCTGACCGGAGACGACTCTTGGAGCCACGATTACATGCGAAGGCATCTCATGGAAATAGAGAACTGCACATTTGTACCGCGAGGAACACCAGGGCATGGCTTCGGCGGTTACGTGGAGGTAGAGAGATCCAAGGTGCATTAGTTGATTTTACAGCTGACCGTGAACAGACAAGTCATACCGATCCGAGAGGTAGCATCGCCTTCCCGAACGTGGCCAGACTGATGCGGCAAGTATTCATCGCATCTGGTGGACGTCGTACCCGAGAATTTTGAGCACATGGCCGAATTGATGGATCGCGACATCAACAGGATAGACCAGGATCGCTATGAGACGCCTTTGATGTTTGTGGTACCGCAGGCCACTGATTCTGCGGGTCGCAGAAGCACCATTGCGGATTACATCAACAATGCAATAGATTCTGGTTATCCGTTGACTCTCAGCCTACACTCTCTTGCCACGAGAGTCATCTTCGAACAGAAACACAACGGAAAGCCTCAAGCAGTTGGTGTTGAGTACCTCATTGGTGAAGGGCTGTATTCGGCGGATCGACGATACGACAGCAATCAGACCGCCGAGATAAGAAGCGTCCGAGCGAAGAAGGAGGTCATTGTATCTGGAGGCGCTTTCAACACACCACAGATCCTCAAACTCAGTGGTATTGGGCCGCGCGAGGAGTTGGAGGCTCTTGAAATTCCAGTGGTGGTTGATCTACCTGCGGTAGTAGGTCGTTCCTTCCGGGTTGATCTCTTATTCAGATACTGATATGAGTTCTAAAAGGGCAACTTCATGCAAGACAACTATGAGGCTCCCTTCCAGATTCGAGCCGAGCAGCCATGGGTCAATGCAACTGCTTCTACTTGTACCGGATCCTTCAACAGTTCTGACCCCTGTTTCGATGAGTGGCAAGCCAACGGTACTGGGCCGTACGCAACAGCAAGCGGAACCTTCCATTTGACCTGGAATAGTAGCATGAGCTGGGATTCTGATGCAGACCTCTTCTTCCTCAGCGGAGTCACAGGCACAGGTACCGGTTTCCGCCCTGGATACTCCCAAGAGCGCCCACATCCAAACCACTGGGCCACATCTATTGTCAAAATGCAGACAGCAAACCCCGCAGGAACAGTCACTCTCCGCTCCAGAGATCCCCGGCAGGCCCCTGCGATCAACTTCAACTATTTCTCCAACCGCGCAGATGAAGACTTGCAGGCTATGGTTGAGGGTGTGGAGCTACTCCTGCGGGCTCACGATGCTGTCGGCATTCCTTACACTCAAGTCAGTCCACCTCCGGATGTTGATCTTCGTCAGGGAATCATGGATCAGTCTTTCAGTCACCACGCGGCTTGCAGCTGTCGCATGGGACCGGCCGGGAACAGAGACTACTGTGTGGACTCGCGCTTCAGAGTCAACGGCGTTAGCGGTCTGAGGGTAGTCGATGCCTCCGTCTTCCCTCGCCTTCCTGGTGGAATGCCGAATGGTCCGACGTTCACGATTTCTCGGAAGGCGTTTCGGACTATTGTGGAGGATGCTAAGCGTGATGATGTGATCGGTGCTTGAGCAAGACTTCTGCTGTTTGAAAAACAAATCATTGGTATACAGTGAATAAATCTCACAGCCAATCGAGTTATTGGGAGGCGGTATCATCACCGCAGTGTATGAACTGGAGATTCTGCTTCCATGAGACGCTGTACCCTCTTGGACGTCGATAAAGATGCTGCCTAGTGACATCAGTCAAGTGACTTTCGCTCCATTTCGATTTATTTTTCTTTGTTTCCGTGTCTCGACGGCCCTTACAGCGCAAGTCCGAAGAGGCTTCGACAAAATTTAGGAAGACAGCGTTTCGCAAAAAACGCAACAAACGCGAAGGTAGGGCCATGACTTTCCTCCAGAATCACGATATCGCAACAACAGTACCTCCGTGAGCGGGGATGCCTTGATTTGACTGAACTGCCAAGGCATCGGAATCATCAGTGCAGAAAATCTCTCCCGTTCCGTTTGGGAAACTGGAGTTGCATAAAATGAAGATATATCCGTGTGATGGTGTGGACTCTCGGACCTGTGATCCGACACGGCAAAGCCAATATTGTATGGATGCTGTATAACATGATGTTAGCACTTAGGGTCATGAACTCAGATCGGATCTGTCTGGCCAACGTTCTTCTACGGACGATGTTGACGATACTGTAGAAGCCTGTCGTTACCACTGGACCTTCTTTGGGGATCCGTTCAAAGCACACACGTTCACTGGATTTTGGCGAGCTTACACGTACTAGGAGACTTCATTTCCTGTTAATCTCCACATCCGTCATCGACTGGCGCAACCCGTAGGAGCGAGAAACGTGGAGATGGTGTTCCTGCTGTCTGGATGACAAAGCTCTAAGCCTGTGAAGGATTGTAGCCACGCCTTAACAATAATAATGCCCTAAATGTAACCTCACCTTGCATTATTGATGCAGTTGGAAAAGGTTATTAATTGCTCGACTAGGCAAGATGCCCTGGTAACGAATGGCCTCCCCGCGCCATATGAAAGGGTGGATACAAGGCTCCCATGAACGCACGATGCACCCATGCCACAAAAAGGAAGACTGCAATGGCCGAGGTACGGGGAAATGAAATGAGCATTTCTCCGCACGTGGTTGGTCTAGGGCACGCTTCCAGAACTGCCGACCGCACTAACATCTGTGCTACTACCTTGCTACCCACATGGTAATCCCACTTCACACCCCATTCCAACCCCATTCTTCTCCAGACTTCCCCTCATGCCAATGTACGACTCTGATATCCGTTGCTCGGCGCTCATCGCGACTCATGAGATGGGGTAGAAGCGTCTTTTTGACCCGGATCTGGTTGCGGCTCCGAACGTCGGGTAGCGGACTTGGTGAAGACTTCAAAGATGCCTGCGTGCTGTACGGGTGCGACATGGCCGGTTGTGGATATCATCGGTAGATCAATATCACCTGTTGAGCCATTTCGGTGCCCCGAGCCTGCACCAATTCCATCTAAAGCACGTGCGAAGTGTAAAAGTGCTTGGAGGGATCCATCCACTCCACCGGAGGTGCTAACGAACTCGAGTGCTGCTCAGGCACGTACCATATTCGTCGCCGAATGCTCGTGAGTTGTCTGCAGCATGGCTCGGCAAACCCCGTAATACGCGAATTATGAACGAACAACATGAAAGACATCACGGAAACCAGGACGGCTCAAGTATTGGATATCTTGGCAGGTGTGCAATCGGTGAGCTCTATGCCCGAGGTTCTACTCCAAGCAAAGACTATATATGAGCCTCACCTTTCAACAAAGATGAAGACTCAGCCTTCTTTGCAACCCAAAACGCCAGGATACGGGCAGAGGCATCTGGTTACAGTCGTTCGCCATGATATCGCCCAAGTCTCTCTCCTTCTCGGCCTTGCTGCTGAGCGCCGCTACTAATGCGCAGGTCTATGAAACTGGTGGTCGATCTGAGGATGCGTTCTCTTGGGTCCAGCCGGAAGACACGATCGTCTTAGATCAGTACAACCACTCGGAGCCGGTGTACCCCTCTCGTGAGTAGAACACTGTCTCCTCGAACGGCATTGCAACAGGGTAGCTGACTTTCTAAAGCCCGCATTGGCAATGCCAATGGCTGGAAGGATGCTCTCGAGAAGGCTCGCGCTTTCGTCGGTGAGCTCACCCTCGAAGAGAAGGCCGACATGGTCACTGGTCAACCTGGCCCTTGTGTCGGCAACATCTACCCAATTCCTCGTCTGAACTTCAGCGGTCTCTGCCTTCAGGATGGACCTGCCTCTCTCCGAACCACGGATTTTGTTAGCGTCTTCCCAGGTGGCGTCACGATCGCCTCCTCTTGGGACAAGGAGTTGATGTATGAGAGATCTGTTGCTATGGGTCGCGAGTTCAAGGCTAAGGGTGCTCAAATCGCTCTTGCGTACGTGAAAGACCGATACTACTTGTTCAAGCATTGAGGTCTCACTGACATCATCTAACAGACCATCTGTTGGCCCTCTGGGTCGCTCTGCCTACTCTGGCCGCAACTGGGAAGGCTTTTCCCCTGACCCTTACCTCAGTGGTATTGCCATGGAGGAATCTATCCACGGTATTCAAGACGCTGGTGTTCAGGCTACCGCTAAACACTGGCTTCTCAACGAGCAGGAGGTTCTCAGGAACCCCGTGAGCTATGAGAACGGTAGTCTGCAGTATGAATCGATCTCATCCAACGTCGACGATAGGACCGTCCGTAAGTCACTCCACCTTGGAGACCCTTCCACACGACCCGAATCTGACAGTATTTAGACGAACTTTACATGTGGCCGTTCGCCAACGCTGTGCGTGCTCATGCCGCCAGTTTCATGTGCAGCTACCAACGATCGAACGGATCTTACGGCTGTCAAAACTCGAAACTTCTCAACGGCCTGCTGAAGGAGGAGCTTGGCTTCCAAGGCTATGTCATGTCCGATTGGTTCGCCACCCACTCCGGTGTCGCGTCGATCGAAGCTGGCCTGGACTTGGACATGCCCGGCTACTTCAATCCTAGGTCTGTCGTCAACGAGACTGCCCGTCTCAACTCCTACTTTGGCGGCAACATTACCACCGGTGTGAACAATGGCACAATCGACACTGAGCGTTTGGATGACATGATCACCAGAATCATGACCCCATACTATGCTCTTCACCAGGATGAAAACTTCCCCACAACCGACCCTGCGAACGTTCGTCTGAACACATTCTCCTTGGAATCTACTTGGCTGCGTGAGTGGAATCTCACTGGCCCTGCTAGCCGCGATGTTAGAGACAACCACGGCGAGCTGATCCGCAAGATCGCCGCCGAGTCGACTGTCCTCCTCAAGAACGAGAACAACACATTACCGCTCAAGGCTCCTAAGAGAATCGCTGTCTTTGGCAACGATGCAGGTGACAACACCGAGGGCCCCCTCAACCAGCAGCAGTTCGAGTTTGGTACGCTTGCCGTTGGTGGCGGATCCGGTGCAGGTCTCTTCACATACCTAATCTCTCCGTTGGAAGCTATCAAGACTCGTGCCCGCAAAGATGGCGCTCTTGTTGAGGCTTGGCTGAACAACACTGCGGTTATCGAGCGTGATCCCGAAGGCTGGGGCGCAGTCCCTCTTCCTAATGACCCTGAAGTCTGCTTGGTCTTCCTCAAGGGTTGGGCTTCTGAGGCCGTCGACCGCGAGGACCTTAACTTGGACTGGCGCGGTAACGAGCTCGTCGAGACCGTCGCAGCTTACTGCCCGAACACTGTCGTCGTCACTCACTCTGCTGGTATCAACATTTTGCCCTTCGCCGATAACGAGAACGTTACTGCTATCCTTGCGGCTCACTACCCTGGCCAGGAGTCCGGTAACTCGATCGTGGATGTCCTCTACGGTGATGTTAACCCCTCGGGTCACCTCCCCTACACTATCGCCTATAAGGCCGAGGATTACAACGGTCCTATCACCACTAACGTCAACACCACCGGCAAAGACGACTGGCAATCATACTTCGACGAGAAGCTCGAGATTGACTACCGTTACTTCGACGCCCAAGACATCGACGTGAGATACGAGTTCGGCTTTGGCCTGAGCTACACCACCTTCGAAGCCTCCGGTCTCACCATCGAGAAGGAAGACTCCGACGCCAAAATCAGCAGCCGCCCCGAAGAGCAAGAGACCCAGCCCGGTGGCAACCCAGCTCTGTGGGAAGTCATCTACACAGCTGAGGCCGAGGTGCACAACACCGGCGACGTCCGTGGCCATGTTATTCCTCAGCTCTACGTCTCTTTCCCTGATAGCACCCCCGAAGGCACCCCGCCCAAGCAGCTCCGTGGTTTCAAGAAGATCGAGCTTGGTGTTGGCCAGCGCGCTAAGGCCCAATTCGAGCTCATGCGCCGTGACCTCAGTTACTGGGACATCAATGCGCAGCAGTGGCTTATTCCAGAGGGCGAGTTCACTCTCCAGGTCGGTTTCAGCAGCCGTAACCTTGTTGACAAGACGACCTTCACGATCATTGAGGGTGGTGCTGGTGCTGAGTACGAGCACTCCAACAACTCTACTCAGAGCAGGTAGATTGGAAGAGTAGTTCAGCTTACCGACTCATGTCGCTGTCGCTATGGAATACCAAACGATGAAAGGAATGGAATTCCAAGATGAGATCAGGAATCAAGCTGCAACGCTATAATGTCAATTATATGTAAATAGCCAAACAACTATCATTAACGAGACCTCACCCCACACACTCCGCATCCCTCCCAAAGACCGTCCTCCTACGCTCTCCTCGCCTCCCATCCAACCTTAGCAACCCTACTCCCCAAAAGAAACCCCGCCCCCAAACACAAACAGGCGCCTGAAAAAACCTGCGCCCCCAAATAAGGCTGTTCCAACCCCCTATCCACCCTCGCACTAACCAGAGCGCCACCAATAGGCGTCCCAACCAAACAAGCAATGCCCACAGAGCTGAAAATCCCACCAGCCTTAACGCCCATCTTATCCGTGGCGAGTTTCGCGGTCTCCCCGTTCGAAGATTCAGATGCGGGTTCGAGGCAGAAAGTATACACCGTCGGCGCATAAAGCACCTGCACGCCCGCGCTGACGAAGCCGTAAAAACACGCCACGACTGTCAGACTTGCGCGGTTTGGATGCGCGCTGCTGGCTACCCAGAGCCAGATTACGGCGCTGGAGAGGAAAGCGCAGGGGATGAGAGTGTTGAGGGGCCCGATGCAGTTGTCTGATATCAGGGCTGGGAGGAAGCGGCCGGGTAGGTTGGCTGCGAGCATGAAAATTAAGAGGTTTGTGGAGGCTGTGTCGGAGAGGTGAAGGATTTCGGAGCCGAAACTGATCATGTAGACGAAGCCGAAGTAGACTCCGAGGAAGGTTAGGAACATCCCTGCTGCGGCGGACAGGTAGGCGGGGGAGGCGAGGGTGCGCCATGATAGAGGGGTTTTTTGTTGAGAGGAGGGGGGTTTGCTGTGGGTGGGTTTGGAGAGGTGGGTTTGATCGCGCATGCGGAAGACGAGGTTGGGAGGGATCATGGTTGCTGTTGCTACGGCGCCGAGGATTCTCATTGTTGTTGCGAAGCCGTTCATGGCGAGGAAGCGGCGCGCTAGAAGGACATAGACGATTCCGCCGACGCAGCTTCCTGCGGCTCCTAGGCCCATGGCGATGCCGATCTTTCGCTCGTCGAACCAGCTCATGAGCGCGAGAATGCCTGAGCAGAAGACCATTCCCATGCCTAGGCCGGCGAGTAGGCCCTGCGTTAGCCAGAGGCTCCAGAAAGCTGAGCATGCACTGCTCGCGAATAGTCCCAAGATCATGAGGAGGGTGCCACCGTGAAACATGGTGCGGAAATACCCAATATCCACCAGTCTGCCCACGGGCACGCCGAGGCCGAAGACCAGTGCGAGTTGCGTACTTCCAATCCATGCAATGGTGGAAGGTGAGGTGCCAGCCAAGTAGTAGCGGGTGTAATATGCCTGAAAGAGTCCGAAGGCATTGCCGATGCCCCAGCAGTTTCCGACCGCAAGGAAGGCCGTAAGAGCGTGGAGCCAGGCTATGCGACCATTGAGAGGTGGGAGCGGACGAGGCGGCAGTGGCTTGTTGTATAAGTCAAGCGAACTGTTGGAGGTCGCTTCTGATGGATTGACTCGACCTGGTTTCGGGGGTACGGGTGGTGATTCAGAAGCGTGGATACCCAAGATTCGTTCTGGTTTCCACTTGTCTTCGCCTGGGTTGTAGCGAGTGAATAACGGTGACGGATATGGGATTTCGCTTGGAGGTAGTGAGAAGCGGGTCGACAGGTGGTTAATGGAGCTTCGCAGGGTGCGGCGTGGCGGTTCCGGATCTGGAGGCGTGGGTTGGGGGGTTTCGACAATGACGTCTGCTAGGGATATGTCTTCGAGATCGTCCAAGTCTTTGTGGTCGACGCTGTTTCTATGATGAACATTGAAGCGCTCATTGCCGTCGC
Organism: Cladosporium sp. MBC 237; assembly: GCA_030772445.1. NCBI lineage: Eukaryota > Fungi > Ascomycota > Dothideomycetes > Cladosporiales > Cladosporiaceae > Cladosporium > Cladosporium sp. MBC 237. Next base: position 36,381 of record JAPHCH010000124.1, read on the forward strand.
TGACTGATCGCTTCGGAGCAGGCCGGTCCATGTTGTAGCCTAGTAACCACGATCGTCGAGATTTCCTGCTTTCTCGCGGAGGCAATGATGGCGGTGTCGACTGCCCTGTTGAAGGCCAAACCGAGTTTCGTTCCGGCTCGCTGAGTGCCGTTGGCTTTCTCAGTAGGCCTGGATTGTTGGGACGTTCTCCCGAAGACTCGAGATCCATTGGGGTCTGTCCGTAGCGACGATAGGCCAGTCTCGCAGGTTCGATTTCGAGCGGCCACGGAATATATGCTGATGGTAAGTTACGACGCCAGCTTTCGACACTTTCTTGAGACATAATGTGAGATGTTGGTGAAGGTGGGGGTTGTCGCAATGGCATTTGTTTGTCGTATCGGCTAACGATAGGTCGTTGATTGCTGCGTATCGAACAATAGCCAATGCCACAGGTGACCGCCATGCTGTCCGCGTGACATGACGGCTCGAGCTGTCGCGCAATCCGAGTCATGTTTTCACAACTCGGCATGAAGATGATCCTGCATCCGTGAGCATCTGGCCTTCGGTATCGGCAAATAGTGAGACAATGTTGAATAGATCCTTGAAGGTAGGGAAAAAGAAATAGTTGATCTCCTTGATCGGAGGCTCGGCCCAAAGGCTGTATCATATATACGGCCGTTACAGTAAATGCTGAGTGGCAACGCTGGCCACCGAAATCTGTCCAAGTGTTGATCTCAAACCGCAAACGCCAGACACATGCAATAGAGAAGAAATCGAGGCTAGCTTAAAAGACACTGTTGACAAGGTTGCCACCCAAGGTAGCACCAGCACCGAAGATGGTGGCGTTACCAAGCTTCTTACCGAACTTCTTACCGTTCTCCTCGATCTTACTGGGAGCCTTTTCTTCGCCGTTGCCCATGCCTGATGGGATGTTAGTATCCATCTGACAATAAAAGTAAAGTTGACGGTGAACATACCAGAGACAGCCAGTGGCTCGTTGCCGTAGTTGTTGCCGGTGTTGGGTGGTGGTCCCGCAGGTGCCTTCTCGTCGATGACACGGACATAGGAGCGAGGGAAGATACCGACCATGCCGGTACGAGTGGAGCGGCCCTTCCACCATTCGGCGTTCATGTACTCGGTAACAGTGATGTGGTCGTTCGGCTGGAGTGCAAGATCACCGGCATCGTTGGAGTTGTAAGGGTACAATGCAGTAGCCTGGGCGAGAGGCGGGAAGCTCGCCTGTGGAGGAGGTCCAGGAGGAGCACCGTAGGCAGGTGGAGGCTGTGGTGTTGCGGCGGGCGGCGGCTGGTAGTAGCTGTTGTCCCGCTTCTCCTCGTTCGACCTGTTTGCTGCGTAGGCGTTGTTCTGTTGTCCGTAGCCTTGGTTCTGCTGGCCGTAACCGTTGTTCTGGAGGTTCATGTTGCCCATGGCAGAGGTCGGAGGCTGCGGTGTGCCAACCTGAGATGGAGCGGAAGGCACGGCGCCGACGGAGATAGGGGCATGAAGGGCAGTTTGCTGGGGCATGCGCTGGAGGAGCTCGGAGAGGGTCTGAGGAGAGATGACGGCGGCATCTGTGAGGTATTCGAGTTCCTGTGATGTACAGGTTAATTTAATTCTCATGGCTGCTGCCTCGCGGTTGGGAACATACGGCCTTGATGGTGCGAATGGAGCGGTTCACCATAGCGGTGTGCATCTCCTCGACGGGCGCCATGTTGGATGTGGATTCGCTACAAGAACAGAGCAAGTTTGTGTGTTGACAAGATCAAGAGAATGATACTGTAGGGCGGAAGTGGTTGTAATAAGTGCGGTAGGGCTGCATATAACAATGGGGGAGAGCGGGAGATGCGGCTTCCAACCCAAGACTGCCACCAAATGCCAAGAGGCTCGGGGGGCCACGACTCACTCTTGGGATCGGGTTGTTTCAACATTCAAGTTGCTTCTGGAACTTGAATGTCAAAATATCTCGTCCTTTTCTAATAGCTTGCTTCATTACTGTCACGCAGAAGCAACCTCGTACGCCTGACCAATCGCCGACACGGCCTGTCGGCGAGCCGAGGCGGAGACTCAGCGATGTAGGTAAAAATAGAGAACCAGCTCCACCCAATCGCCTCGAGCATCTCATTCGCAGACAACACGTTCATTACGTTTGAAAGTACAGGGACATATCAGAAAATGTGATTCTTCCACGATATACCAGCTCCTTGTAAAGCGTTCCGAACGATCGCAGGACAGGTGATCTCCAGTCCACAAGTCGACATCTCCTTATGGCAGCACGGCGTGATGAGGCTGAGAGACCAGGCGCAGCACCTGCATGCCTGGCTCCGCCACTTCAATCAGCTTTCACAGAATGACAAAATCCATCTTTGCATACGAACCTTCTCCCAACTTTCTCACCTTGATCATGATAATCGATCACCATGGCGGAGGCCTTCGGTATCGCTACTGGAGTCTTGCAGGTGGCCGGCTTCGGTGCAGCCTTGGGAGGGACACTCTTCAAGTGTGCAAAAGCAATCCGCAACGCCAACAAAGAGCTTGAGACCATAGCCGTGCAGGTCCAAGCGACATCCAAGTCTCTCGACGCCGTGGGAGCTCTGTTATGCGACCCAGACACCAAAGACCTTCACACTCCGAAGCTTTACGAAGATACCACTGCAGTGTCCAAAGGATGCCAGGAAGTATTCTGCGAGCTCGAGAAGGCTGTCAATGCATTCGAGGCCAAGTCAGGTAAAGGCAAATATCAGCTGACTGTGCTTGCCCGACTACAGTGGCCTCTGAGCAGCGGCAGGCTCTCAGACCTGCAGAAGGTCTTGAAGCATTATAGCGATGTACTGCATTTGATGCTTGCGGTTTTGCAGATTGTGGAGGGTCGGCGAGCAGGGTAAAGCTCCACGAAGTCACGCTTCCTCCTACGACAATCACTGACTGGGATACAGCACCAAAGAAGAACTTCGTGGCGTCGAGGCCCAGCTGCAATCTCTGGCCGTATCAAACAGCAGTTTATCAGAGGCAAACAAGAGCCTGTCCGAAACTATTGCCGCCATGACGAAACGTCCTAAGGATGACATTCAAAGCACCCCGATGATGAACTTCATGGCTTTGGCACCGGGCATTCCTGCTCCGCAACTTCAAAATGGCCCACAACCAAGATCATTGACTGCCTCGCCATCTCTGCCTACGGATCGTAGCCTACCGAAAACAGCGACAACAGAAAATGCTCAGATAGGTGACCAACTGCGACGCTGCATGATTGCTGTTCAAGAGCTGGCTACCTCACTTTCCTGTGCAATGAATGCATGGCAAGGTCAAGATCAGCTAGTCAACTTCGATTTTGACGGGACTTGCGAAAACGTTGCCGCACAGTTCAGAACCCTTCCTCCCCAACTGCAATGCAAGACCTGCAAGCGTCTCGTGACTTGGTCAAACTGGTCCAGGACTGGACTTGCTCGCTCTGTCATCGGCTCAGCGGACAAATGTCCATGCTACACGAGAGCCTCGTCTGACTTGTGGACACCAGCCAAAGAAATTGAACCAAAGAAGCCCAGTGAAGTTAGTACATTCCTCGGAGCCGGAAGTGGCGCTATCATAGGTGATGCGATCTTCACTGGTCTTGGGACTCTCGGTGGTGCTATCCTTGGCGGTATCGGTGGTCATGAGTACGGCAAGGATAGACAAAGGCGTTCCGCTCGCCAGTCAGGGCCTTCCGAGAACGTATTATGGCCTCCTTCCCACGACCCCAGGCCCAAAAGTACCCCGCCCATGCGTGAGTTCACCGAATTTGCCTCCTCACTGACATGGCTTTTTCCTTTCCATGCTGACTTGCTTTACAGTCTCGCATCGCAATGAAAGAGCAGACAAAAATGAAATTCGCAACAAGTTTTCTGAGTTAAGTCGTGTTCTGGCTTCTCTGAATGCAGATGAAGCTTCAGAAACTGTAGTGAAGTTCAAGCCGTATGTGCCTACATCATATCAGGGCTCGTCCAATGATATGACCGGAGAGGCTCATCCTGACGGCAAGCCTCTTGTTGAAAGTCACGAGCTTGATGAAAGTGTAGTCGTGCAACCAGTGGCGAATGACGATGAACACACGAACACGCCTCAAGATGATGATGGGGACGAGGTTTGTGTATTACCTAAAAATTTCGTTGGACTAGCCATTGACATTTGCACAGAAAGCACGAGAAGTCATCGCTGGTCGCTTGATCCATGGCCACATCGTTGACGACGATGACTTGTCGGCAAGCTCTCCCTTCAAATCTGACAACGAGGACGTGGATCAGGGTGCTCTGGCCAGTTCTAAAGAACATCACCGCGAATCGCTTCCTCCACCGCCACCAAGACAGCAAAATTCTCTAGCATGGAGAAACACTGGTCTCTACGTGTCGACTCTCCCGCCATATCACCCGTACCCTCACCATCCTGTTCACCAGACCAGCGGCTCCCAACAATACCCACCTCCGCCCCAACCGCCAACAGCAAGCTCTGATCAACCCCTGGTGTCAGCGACTTACATCCCCGGCGGATCCAGCTTTGGGCCTGGTGTTGGTATCCCGAATCTTGATGATACCAGGCAGCAAAGGTCAGACCGCCCATCTAGCTCACCCATCGATCAGCCCCTCAATCCTGCGAGGCGTCGGCAGGCTCACTCACGTCGCAGCCGCTACAATGTAGTCCCAGTGACTGCTGAACCACAAAAGTACAACATGGACCTGATGATTCCCGGGGAGAGGCTTACTTACTCTGATGGTGCCGTTTCTGGTACATTGAACGATGAACCTCCCCGCCGCGCGATCCGGCGTCACGCCCTCCCAGTTGAGCCATGGTCCTCGTCTCGATATGGCTCGGGAAGTCGTGGTGATTATCGTGAGCCGCAACGCAGGCGGAGACGAGACGACTCTAGATCGCGATCTCGATCCCGATCCCGTGGCCCTCCTCCGAAGAATACATATAACTCTGCTGCTGTTGTTGCCGCTGTTGGTGCCTTGGCCGGATACTCGCTCAATGATCGGGGAAATATTGACAGCATCAAACTTCAGACTGGAGCACGCCGCTCACGCTCACGCTCTCGCTCCCGGTCACAAGGTTCTTCGAAACGAATGCGCTATTCGGATAGCTCCGTGGACGGGGAATCGCCATCCAAAAGCTCTGATGATGCGGCGATAACTGACAAAGCGGAAGAGGCAACCGATTCTCCGGCCATACAGAGCCTTTTGAGCCGTTGGATTGAAAAAGAAGCTAGCTCGTTGATCTTGAGCGAACAGCAGCCGTGATGGAAGATGCTGATTTGTTTCCTTTTCTTTTTTGTTGTGTCTGGCTTCACCGGTGTCTATCGGTTTCTCCATGGAGTCCAAGTTGTTTCTCAGATGCCAGGCAATACAGTTCTAAAACATGGAAGGCTTCCTTGAAGTTCTGACTGATGGGAATGGACTCACGATCTACAGCTTACTTCGAGCATTATTTACGAGCGAGGTACGAGGATCATCTGATTTGTGTGGTTCTTGATGATAAAAAAATGATAGCGAGGTTGACTCTGTCATGTATCATTGAAAACAAGCTATATCGAAGCAGAAGACATCAGGCCGTGATAAGGTTGCACAAGAAAGAAGAGTACAGTTGAAGCAGAGAGCAACAGGCCGTGACAGAATCGCAAAGACAAAATTACAAAAAAGATCTCCAACAGGCTCTGCGTGCAAGTTCCTTTGGTCTACGCCACCCACGATTGAAGACCAAGTAGTTAGTAGCTGAAGAGGACGGAGGACAAAAATGCCGTCAAACACTGGGAGTCAGCGGAGCCATGATCCGACCGGTGCATCTACAACTCTTGACCAAACCACACCCACCGCACTTGCCGTTGTGGAATGCATTCTTGACAGGACCGAAGTGAGGATCTTCGCGATGATTGACAGCATTGCACATGTGCTGGAAGAGAACTTCAAGTGTCGATTGTTGGTGAGAGCAGTTCTGAACCGGGCAACGAAAGATTCCAGACGGCAGGTGCTTGTTACGGATGTGTTGCGTGAGGTGATCTTTGCGGAAGAACGTCTCGTGGCAGTGAGTGGCACAGCAGGACACAAAGGTGGACTTGTGTCTGGTTGATCTTTTTGTTGTTGTTGGAGTGGTGGGATTGTTCGCTTTACCAACGTGATGCTTAGAAGCTTGACTGGACTGATCCTCGCAAAAGCTGATGTAGTCACTGGGGCTGGTGTGGTGTGGGTGTACGCTTGGTGAGTGGCTGGTGGTGTTGTAGTCGTGGGCCAATGATGGCTCACGGAGGCCTGACGCATGATACTGTAATTGTCTGCAACGAGGCCGCCGTGATTAGTAAAAAAAAAAAAAAAAAGCTCACCCGCGCCCTGCAGTAGTCTCGTCCGAGTGTAGACCGGACACCCCGAGTTTGTCTCCAGGAGTGCCTACGGCGGCCGTGTCGCGATTGCGCGCCTGTTGGAGCAGACGAGGATCAATGACATCTTTGGGTGGGAAGAATGCTGGAAATGAATCGTCGAGATGGTGTTTTGCTGGTGTTTGCTGTGCAGGATCGCAGGAAACGGGCATAGCTGGCTTCTTTGGCGAGTCTGTCATTGTAGATGGTCAACGGGAGACACGGGAGAGGTCGGTTTCCAGTTTTTATGTCGTCAACGGCAGTTGGGAGGATTGAACGTGATGATACGACGCTTGTTCAGTTGTCAAGAAAGGTGCATCGGGCGGTCGCAAACATTTGAGTGAGAGAAATCGACTGTCTATCTAGGGTTTGTTGGTATGATTGCATTCTGCGTGGCAGAATCACGACGAAGGCGAAGGCGAAAGTGAGCACTAGTGCAGGGCGCTATGTATCCCGTGAAGAATCACGTGGAGGGAAGTGCTGTGCAACAGGAACGCGAGCCTAACCAGCTTGGATCACTTGCATACACAACCTAAAGGCACTGGATTACTCTTGTGAGAGAACCTAGGTGAAGGTAACGAGATCGATACAAGATCCTCACATTCATCTACACGATACTTTGCTCTTGTATGTGTGGATCGAGAAAGTTGGGCGTTTGAGCTCATACTACAGTGGTATTTGTTGCGATCACAGTTTTACCGAATGTAATGAATCAAGAGATCGACTGATCAAATATTACTCAGGCAATACCAATGTAGTCTTGCTATCGGGCAACTCCGAAGTCAGCTCGCTCGAGCGCTACTGCAGGGCGCTGATGCACGTTGAACGCCTCCAAAGGTGTCTGGGAAACTGGGAATTGTGACCGACGAAGGCCAACCAGTACCAGACATCACGATGTTGTAGCCTTTTCTGGAATTTCAGGATATGGGAAGATTTAAGCAAATGTCAATTCTGATAGATCTTCTATTGTGGCCCACGGCCTTCGTGTCATGCTGGGGGCTCCCAAAAGTACAGATCACATGTATCTGTCCACGTCGTCCACAGTACAGATGAGGTCGCACTCTGGCGGCAGATATGCCGCAGCCCAATCTATCAGCTTGCATTCTCGACAACCTCCCAAAGGCGCTCACCAATAACAGCCACGCCTGCGAGAAACCCAGCGCCTGGTAGCATGTTGCGGAGAACGATGCCGATCCTGTCACGCTTGCGCTGCTTCACTCCAGTATTGCTACGACATCGATCATCCTGGGCGCGAGTGTTGCGAGTGTCGTTCGTGTCGTCTACGTCTTGAGTGGTATTGAGGCGGTCGTTGAGGTCTTGGTCAGATAGACGCGAAGTTCCGGCTGAGGCCCTTGGATCTTGACATGAACATCTGTCAAGAGGCTGAATGGCTTGGACAGTGACATGATCAGGCCGCTGGAGACTGTCACTGTGGTAGTTGTGAGTGCTAGCTGCGATCAAAATACGTATTGACAAGCTCATATGCGTCCTTAACTTACCTTTCGTAGCTTGACTGGATCATATTGCTCTCCATGACAACAGCTTGCTTGATCGGGACGACCTCATTCGTTTCCTATGTAAGAGTATAGGTCGGAAGAAGCGGACAGTCATTTGCTTGCTTATATGAGCTCGAAGGCGCGCCCTTCCCGCGCGGCGCCCTTTTGGCATCAAACGTGTACATCCACTAGAACGATTGGTCGAAATCGTGGCAGGTGAATTTGCGCCCTTTTTCAGGAGAGCAGAATTCTATGTCGAGTCTTAGATGCATTGGATGCGAAGACTGCGATGATTGATTGGATTCGTGAAACAGAATGAGCAGTATAATGGGAGCTCTGTTCAGAATAACGTGCTAAATTCTGTTCGTGGCTTTCTTGAGTTTACATTGAGCACGCGAGAACTGGAAAAGTCTAGAGCAATATATTAACGTTGTAAACAAACAAATTCGAAAGATCAAAGAAGTACGACAGAAGAGGTGAGGTCGAGAAGTTCGTCAAAGCCAAAAGGCGCGCTTCGCGTAGAACCAAACCCCAGACCCACTCAAGATGTCGGGCTACCGTGAGGACTTCAGCCTTTTATGTTCGGAAGTTCAAGGGATTATTATGGACCCAGATTGCACATCTATACATGTTCCCGAAAAGTTTGAGTGGATTGAGAGTGGTATACTAAAAGTCTAAGCAACGAAAATCCATACAAACAAACACATGGTATTATCCGTCCTCCAGCATCCGCAACCCTGCAACAAATAGTACAACGCCACCCGATCAATATTACATTTAGAACAGACCCCAGCCCTTCCTGCGCCTACCAGAAGCCTCCTCCGTCTGCGTACCGCGGGTGGAATTCCTCTTCTCCCTCGCCTCCAGCTGCCTCAAGCTGTCCATCTCCTTGAGGACATGCTCTAGGAGCTCTTTCCTCTTGACAACATCCAGGTGCCTCTTGATCTTCGGGTCCTCCTTGGCGAAACGGTCGATGGTGCTTTCGTCGAGTTGGCGGAAGTGCTGCTCGAGCACGCGGGGAAATTGGTAGTAGAATTTGCTGAGGAGCTCGGCGTCGAGGAATAGGTCGGCGGTTGAGGTGAGCTTGTCGGCGACGGCGTCGAGGAAAATTTCTGGGCAGTAGTATTTGTTCTTCTTGTCGCCACATTGGCGGGACTTGACTGCTGCCAAGCGCATGCGGATGATGTCCGCGCGGTCGCGGAGGAAGAGCGCTTCTTTGCCCTTCACAAGAAGGGCAGCACTGAAGCCTCCAGCGCCTCCTACGCCATCGCCTTCGAGGACCACATCACCCTTGCGAACGCGATCGATGAAGCTGACAACGTCTTTCATCTTACGGCGGCCTCCAATCTGCTCTTCGACAATCTTGGTGGCGGCCTCGCAGTCGCGGAGCTCATTTTTGAGAACAGCGCTGATGTTCTCACGTCCGCGCTTCCATTCTGTATCATCAAGCTCGATACGGTACTTGTATGGTTTGACGCAGATTTCAAGCTCGTCAGAAGTATCGTAGCTTAATTCGCGGAGGATGTTCTCTGAGGCCTGAGTAATGGCTTCAATAGCGAAAGGGTGGTTGGAGAAAGTGCTGTTGTGGATCAAAGCCTGGATCGACGACTGCAATGATTGCGCGGTGATGGTTGTAGCAAGACGTCCGATACCCAGTTTTGTGAGGGTTGAGGTAGAGGCGTCAAGCTTGAGATGCCAAAGCGGGTTTTCTGGATCCGCCTTGGGAAGAGATTCCAAGGGATCTTGCACAGCCTCGGAAAGCTGGTCGAGTGGCTGCAAAGTCTCGACAGGGCGATTCCAGTATCTCTGCGCAAGAAGGTTCAAGACCTGTTGATCAAGCTCGTTCTTTACAATCTCTCGTACTTCTTTTCTTCCGAACTGGTCAGAGAAGCCCTTGAAGGAGTGCTTGAAGGCGTCCAGAGACTCTGCAAGGTATGATTCAGCGCTGAGCGAACGCTCGTTGTATTGCACCTTGAACTCATAAGTTGCTTCAGCGAGCTCATGGTGGATTGCTTCACTCGTAGTAGCCAAGGAGGCAGACATGGTTGACTCGAGTACATGCATGAGCTTCTTGCGAAGATTGGGTGTGCCGGTAAGCACCTGCGACTCCTCGCCAAAGGCTTCAGGGTGTGCGTTGAAGTAGGCAGCCTCATTTCGCGTAATCGCGTTGATGATTTTGGCCGAGCCTCTAGAAAAGAGCGATCTACTCTCTTGAGGGATCTTGCAGACCACGCCGACGTAGCCCAACCTAAGAGGATAGTTCTTGTCTTTCAAGATCTGAGCGCCACGAACAGGGTCTACCAAGTCCATCTTGGTGACTACACCAATGGTGCGCTCGCCGCGCGGATCAGCCCGACGAGATGCTCTCAGCGCGGTAGAATTGGCCAAGTCGACGTCGGCGGCGGAGATGGCGAGGATCACATTGGGAGCCTTGATGTACTTGTCACAGAGCGCTTGAATCTTAGTCTTGAGCTCCGTAGGCTGGTCAAAGGCTTCCACTTGGATGTAACCTGGAAGATCGATCAAGCTGAGATCTGGCACGTTAGGCGAATGAATCCGAAGCTGGATGGGGTCGTCTGATACGCAGTCCTTTTCGGGTACAGCCAGGTTCAGATCCGTCAAAGTCTTCTGGATCTGAGTAAAGTCCGTGATCTTTCCGAGACCTAGAGCCGGAAACTCACCATACTCGGCGTGTGCTTTTGGTGAATTGACAAGAGTTAACTCGATAGGTCTCCGGGTAACCATGTTCGAGCCTTTGGGGAGGAACTCATGTCCGACGATAGCTTCAAGCACAGAGCTCTTTCCAGAAGACTGGGAACCCACAACAACAATTGATGGCAGGGTGAGTGTGTCTGCCTGGTCAACTGTCTGGAGCAGAGATCGGATCTCGATCATTTTTCTGGTAAGCATCATCATTTGGTCGTCCCTGGCGGCAGCATCCTCGGATCGAGTATCGTCTTCGCCCTCAGAGTCTAGCGCAAATGCAGTTGCAGTAGCGGCGCCAGCACCAGCAGCTCCAATATTGCTCTCCTTTGGTTCTGGCCCACCACCTCCACTTCCGCCCTCTTCGCTGCGTTGGCGTCCCTCATAGATCTCTCGCATCCATTGCGGCATTTCCACATTCCCAGCATCTTCCTTAGTCTTGTCCCACCCACGACCCATTTGGGCAAAGATACCTCCGGCTCCTTCCCAAATATCAGTCGCAGTACTCGTAGCAGTGTCTCGAGCCTTTCCAAATATGTCGATGGCGTATGTTCCTGCCTGTACTGCTTGATATTGCAAGTATGCGACCCCGCCAATCATCGCAGTAGCAAACATGGCTGGTATACGGGCCAGCTTCATTGCCAGTCTAGGCAGAACCCGTGCAAAGGAGGCGTGTCGGACGGCGGGGAGGTTGTGAATGGCGCTGGAGCCCATGGGCCAGAATCGCCGTTGTTGCCATCGTGGACTCGAGGCCAGGCGGCTGCTGGCACGGGAAAGTGCAGAGTAGGAGAGCGTTCGTCGACCAGCGACTTCAGTGCTTGCTCTAGCTGCGGCTACATTTGGCGTCGGTCGGCGGCCCAAGACAGAGGGAGCTTGTCTGGCGGTCCTTGCAACGCGCGAGGACAGCTGCCTCGACATCATCGTCCTACCATCAGCGTGCGGCGAGTGTCAAGATGCGTTGCCCGAGGATTAACTAAGCTGGTGTCGGTGGCTCGTGTTGTGAGATATCGCGTTGGCGGTATTTGCATGTGATGTTCATGTACTAAGCAAAGCAGAAGCTCCCCGATTCCCAAAAGCGTGATGTCACAGACGTCCCACGACTTTCGCAATCGTTTCGCGTGGGCGACGTTTGCTCTTTAGGGTCAACGCGTGCAAGGCATCAACAACTTCACTTACGCGATGCAACAACTTTGCTTCTAGAAATTTTACTCGCCCGCGAGACGGAACGCACAACAATGGCGGGCAAAATGCCTCCGCCTGGCTTTGTCAGCCTGTCAGATGCGCAGGATGCCCCTATGAAAAGTCGTGCGAGCGTCATTGGCGCAGTTGTTGACTACTTGCCGCCCATGGTGACTCGCACTGGAGAACATCAGATCACTGCCAGGTTACAAGATCCGAAACTCCGTGACGCTGTATACGGCCACCAGGGCTTGAAAGTGCGCTGGTTTGCAAAACGGCTGCAAGACCTTCCCCAGATCAACGCCATCGGAGATATCCTGCTACTTCGAGATATGACAGTCTCGGAATGGTCCAACGAGAAAATGCTGCTCTCCCATTACAGATCAGCCCACTTGGTATTCTCGGCTACCGCTGTACCTTTACCCGCGTTCAAGCTTGAATATGCGAGCGGAAACGCCAACCTCCCCTGTCACGGAACAGATGAACAGCGCGGATCTCTGACTCCCGTTGTGCAGGAGTACATCATCGAGATGAAAAGCGAACTGAAAATTGAGACTAAGAAAGTCGCTAATGCTGGTGCTGCACCGGCTGCTGCTCAACCCACAACTCCCTCCGAGTCGCGAATCCAGCCTGGCCGCAGTGGCGGTCACATACCAGTTACAGCTCCCTCGCCCAAATTCAGACTGGTGAAAGACCTTCAAAATCGCGTGTTCAGTGATATCTGTGTTCAAGTGGTCAGAAAGTTTACAAAGGACAGCGGTCATTGTGAGCTATATGTGACTGACTACACTGCCAATAAAGAAATGTACTACTACCCTCCGCCAGAAGAGGACCTAGTCCATGATGGTGACCCATTCGGCATTATTGGCCCTCCCAACAAAAAATTTCCTGGGCCATACGGATACTTGGTTCTAAAAGTCCATTTGATCGAGCCGCACTCCTCATTTGCCAACCGCGAGATCGAGCGGGGTGACATGGTTTTCATCCAGAACGTCAAGATGAAACACATGCCTGGCGACAACAACAGACTGGAAGGTGATATGTGGCCGGACCAGCACGCTCCGAACAAAGTGCAGATCCGCAAGATGAACTCTGCGTTCATGGCCGTCCGAGAATTGTGTAAACGAAGAGACGAGTACTGGCTAGCCAGAGAAGCTGTAGCAGAGAAGGCGAAGAAACCTGAGGTTGAGGCTGAAGGAAAGCTGTCGAAGACAGAGAAGAAGAAACGTGCAAAACAAAGAAAGCAAGAAGAGGCCAGAAAACGGGCCGAGCATGAAGCTGCTCTTGCTGAACAGTGAGTGTTTTCCCAGCCAGGCAGCTCACTTATCACGACGACTACTAATTGAGTTGACAGGAAAATCCAAGCCAACCCGCACGTCCGTTGCTCCTACATAGACCACCCTCTGACCACGATTTCTCACATCCTCGACTCCGACAATTTCCGCCACACAAATACACTACCCTCAGGCGAATCCTACATACTCCCCTTCGTCAACGCTAACTATCACATCAAGGCGCGGGTCATCGACTTTTATCCACCACGCCTCGAAGACTTCGCGATACAGCTGACTCAAGCGGAGCTTCATGACGACAAGTCCGAGATGTCCATGGACATGTCTTGGGACCTATCCCCAGCACGCTGGGAATGGTCTTTCTCGCTGCATTTGGAAGAAGTACCTCGGCCCGGAAAGGGCGCTGAAGGTCAGCCACCGAGTAATGCCTGGGTCAACGTCGGTCACTTGGAAGCTCAGCATCTGTTCGGCAATGCAGTCGACGACCCAACAGACCTACGCGAAAACACCACGCTTTTGAACCAGCTGCGTGAAAAGCTTTACATTCTCTGGGGTGACTTGGAGGAGCGAAAGAGGGCTGAGGACGATGAACAAGGAGAAGGGGGCAGGGAAGCCAAAAGGGCAAGGCTCGATGACGACGCGGTGGAACAGACGAAAGAAAAGAAGCCTTCGAACCTTCCTTTCAATTGCTGTCTAGCTGAATATGGAGAACTGCGGGACGGCGGACACAAGGACCTAATTTCGGACTGGGAGAGGCAGTATATGATGTTTGGCGTCGTGATCAATTGATCGCCAACCGATGCTGCCGTTGTATCACGGACATTTTCTACGAGCAAAAGGCAAACCTTCGAGGCTGGACGTTTTCATGACGGCCCCGGTCAAGGTCAATCATATGGACGCCGGATTGTTCTTCATCATTTTTTGAAACTCTCTCGGCCACTTGTCTTGCAGCCTCTCGGTACTCTCCAAAGAAGCCATGCTTCGTCACGACTGAAGGAACCTTCTACGTCAAATAACCCAGCGCTCTCGGCACGATTCGTAGGGTCCACCAAACCACGAAGATCCTTCGCCTATTCTATTACTTGGATGCAGCCGATACTCGGAATCGTAGTCCCACCGGGAGATCGTTCTCGACAATCTTTGCAGCAGCGTCAATGTGGCAGATGTGATACTCGACTATCATCAACGAACAACAGCTTTGCAATAATTGCACTGATGGCATTAACGGCAACAAATCGGCGGGTGGCCGAGTATTGCTCAGAGCTCTTGGGGTGAGATCTTAGCTTTTTTGGTTGCAGGATCAGCTGTCGCGTTCCACGGGAGACTTGATGCCAATCGGACTTGAAATCCTGCTCACGACCACGCAGATGGATAACAGGTATAGAGAGCAAAAATTAAAAAAGGCGCAAGCGCTGGAAATTTCCAAGGCTCAATGCAATGCCTAATGTACATGAAACCATCTGCTCAGCACCCTGATATTCCTGCTTATCAATATTATGACATGAAGCAGTGTCTTCCGCGTTCTCGAGCGCACAAGACTTCCCAATCGCAGCGCCTCTCAAAGAAGAAATAACATGAATCACTGAACCACTACGCCCCCTTCGCCATTGCCCTCTAGCATTTATTCCTCGGACCATATGTGTTTCCAAGCGGCTCAAACGAACTCAACCACGACTCTCAGGCCACGCCTCTTGAACTCGTCGACAAACCATGCAGCCAACACCTTCATGGTACAAGTCTCGAAGGCGGCGAAGCGAAGTGTCCGGAGCTGCTTTGCATTTAGCAGACGGTCGAGTTGATACTTGTCGCGTATACTGGCAGCAGCTGCAGTGTGTACGGCTCCATTTTCTTTGGTGAAGTCACCATTGTCGCTGTCATCAGGCATTACCGAAGGCAAGAACTCTGACTCGATCCTGGCGATCTCGTACGGATGGAAGTTCAGGGTGAGGGTTCGCAGATGCTTACAAGTCAGTGCGAGTTGCACGTCAATGTTGATGGTGATACCGGGACAGCTGTAAGGGAATCGAGAGAAGTAAGGGAAGTGTAGAGCGTTGATCGCATCGAATCCGTCGTGACAGTTACTGTCGTCGGTCTCCACGCCAGTGAAGTCAACCTTTGACAGCCACGCCTGAAGAGCAGCGTTCCCTGGACCACTGTGGATCTCGATCGTAGACTTCTTCAGTGCAACGAGTAAACACTCGCGACGGAGCAGGCTACTCCCTGCGCGCGCTACTTCCGGTAGCTGGATCGGGGTTGCAGCGTGCTTTAGGAAGGCTCGAAGTGTCTGAGCCTCGACCATTTGCTCGAGAATGATGTGCCTGATGTCGTATGGCAATCTCATGATGGGGAACGTGTTCTAGTCCTTGCTCTCTTCTGGAGCTGGATGCTTAGCTTGCTTGTCGACGATGAAATCCTGGGTGGCCTTCAGCTGCTGACGATGAATAGTGTAGTCGGCCTTCCCGGATCTGAGCGCAGTCGCTAGTCCCTTCGACATGTTAAGGCCAGCGAACTGGAAGATCTAGCAGAGAAGGTCAGCGAGTTTCGAAACAAAAGATGGCAACGCACTTACCTCGTCACCGTTCGCCTTCGCGCAGATTTGCGCGTAGCTAAGTGGAATTGACATGTTAAGTCCAGGCAGCGGAAAGATATTGCTGTTGTGCGGTCAGGACTCGATTGTCAGACACGGCAAGAGTTGTGGGCCTGTCTTAGGTCGATGGTGGATCGATGTAAGCCAGGAAGTGTTGAAGAGATGTTGGTTGGTGGGTTTATAAGTCGGAAAGAATTGGAATTGCAGGTTGGCAAGCTGACGTGAACGTCCCAAGCAGGATTGGTGACTGGAGCGGTAGTGACACCATCTCGACACTGCGTTTTAGTCAATGTGTTGTCCGAGCAGTTACTGGGCCACGAACAGCTGTACGAACCTCTGCATGTCATTATCCAAGGCTACTGGAGCCATTCAACGCCTTGGTCGAAACAGTCACTTTGATGACGATGATATCCTGCAACGGAGCAATATTAACGACGCCATGGAGGATGTGGAACGCACGAAAGTCAAGTGAAGCCACTGAAAATGTGGTGGATAGAGCAGCTGATCCTTTTGGGTTCGAATGAAGAGGATAAGTACCTTTGTGACGTGATTGCTCACATATGAGACATGCAGAACTGTTTCGTGTGACCGCATGTCGTAGGCTGAGATTTCTTTGTCTAGACTTCTTGGACACCATAGATAAGCTCTAAAATGTTTGTGCCGCATTGTTCATGAGGACGAAGGGCTGGCAATGAGCGTTTGGTCAAAGCTGCTGTCATTTTGGGCAAGAGCATATGCTGCATATTGTTGAAGGTATAAAAGCATCCCACTCTTTGTGGTCGAAAGCTAACACAACGCCAGGTAGGGCCAGCGAGCTTCTCGACATTTTCGCGATTTAGGGAGACTACTTCAGTTGCAGAGAGAGGGGCCTTTAGAGGGATACAGGGGCGAACATTAGAAGATCACTGGCAACATTTGATAGAAGACTGCGCGGAAGGCTTGGCTGCAAATGATACAGAAGATTTGGCCGAAGAGATCTAACTGAGCTTCCTTTGTCTCATAATACGAATGGTTGTGAGAAGATTAGAGTGGTTTGAACACTTACATGTTGTTCAAGACAAGGCGTTATGAAAAAGTTCGCAGTGTACCGGACAGGCAAGATCTGCCAGGACAGACAGGATACGCACGGCTCCGCTCTTCGTGAGTGAGATCACAAAGGTACCAACCTGTGCTTGGGTGAAACAGCTCCCGGGAGAAAAGTGGATGATCTCAAGACTATTCGAGCCTCTCCCATGTCCACACACCTTGCACTTTCTGCCCGTCCTATCTTGCCGTTAGCAATCGACGCTTGGAACAAGCATACTGATAGTAGACCCCAAGACCTACATCCATGACAGTCTCACCCTTGGGCGTTAGGGCAAGATAGCGCTTCCCGTTGTCCTCGACAAACTCAAGCCTCCTCTCTTCCGACCCTCCAATTTTACCAGGATCGTTGGCAACCTCGACTGTCGTCCGCCAGAATAAGCCTTTCTCGTCCTCAAACAGTTCTAGATATCCACAGTACATCACCTCTCCCCTTGCAACGTGAGCTACTTCGGCGTCTTCGCCCTGCTGCTAGGATTTTCCCGATGGAAGTGGACCAAGCATGCGGTCCGGAGTTGCGACCAGGCCAGAAACGTAGCCATTCAACGATATTTGAGCGCGGCCGAGAGGTTTTTCACCGTGTGGTTTTGCCACAACACGACCATTGCTGCCCCGGAGCTCGTAGGAAATGCATTTCCAGACGCCAGCGATTCTGTCGCGGTGGATCAGCCAGAGGTTAGAAGGCATAGCTTGTAGCGATCAGGAAGCCACTAGTAGGCTTGATGTTTATGGATCCACTATTTCTGTTGCGTTAGAGTGTAGAAGGTTTCTAGGAAGTAGTGGTCTTAATGTCGGGTCGGTACTGTCAGCCGAAATTCACCTCTTGCTTCCCCTCTTTCAGCTCAGATCATGGTGTCCACGTTGGTACACCGCGTGTCTGAGTCAGCTTTTGAAGACTTCGGTTCATGAATGCAGACGAATGTACAATATTAGTTGGTATGCGACCAACAGAAATAAATCGCTGGATTCTAAACGAGTCACCTGGCGACCCAATCACATTACAGGATATTATCCCAATTAGCGGTGGATTCCAGCTTCTGTAAACACTCAACAATACGTACAATTTTCAAAGACACATCACGAATCGAAAAGCCGGTCCCAAGCTATCGCCATTATGTCTAACGATGACGATCCAAAAGAATACATCGAGTCAGGATATGACAAGATCGCAATCGATTACCTGGCCTGGACGCATTCGCGCCCCGCCAGCATTGAGCATCGCCTTGAGATCGTTGAGCGAATTCACAAATTTCTCGAATCCGCAGAACCTGGCGGCCAGGAGCCGCGACGCAGACTGAAGATGCTCGAGCTGGGTTGTGGCGCTGGAGACCCTGTCACACTAGCCCTCGCCACCCATCCTGCGATGAGCGACGTGTTCGCGAATGATATCTCAATCAAGCAGCTGCACATGCTCCGCGACAAGCTTGCAAAGCTAGGAACCAAAGCGAAAAGAGCGAATGTGGAACTCATGCACAGCGACATGATGGCACTCGACTTCAAAGCTGAATCTCTGGACGCCGTGTTGGCATTTTACAGCATTATCCATCTCCCGCAGGAGGAGCAGACGGAGGTTGTCTCTCGAATTTACCGCTGGCTCAAACCTGGTAGCGAAAATTTTCTGGTTGCCTTTGGAGCTGAAGAGAGCGTGGGCATGACGAATGAGAATTGGTTGGGTATGAAGTCGTACTGGAGCAGCCATGGTGTTGAGAAAAGTCTTAAACTCGTGGAGGATGCTGGTTTTGAGATTGTTCACAGAGAGGTCACAAATGATCCGGAGGACGCATCATTCCTGTGGGTGATCGGTAGGAAGAAAAGTCAATGAGTGGATGTAGCGAGGTTCATAATAGGAAGTTTGGCGTGTTCCAGATACTTTGTCCCAATGTTGATGGTACTGTGCAAGCATTACTTGCGTTCGATGACATGGCTTGCAAGACGGCTTCATGTTGGACGAGGAGTCCTCTGTTGTCTCGTCCTGGCTTAGCATATTCCGGAAGTTACAAGGCACCAAATAGGCGCGTACTTCATTGGAGTAGTGACGAGAAACGATCTCTGACCCCCACAACGCAGCCTCACGAAATTCCAAAAGCGCAACAAAGGGTCTGTGCGAAGCTACGTCAATAAACACGAGCCGAAGGATGAAGGATTGCAAGGGGTGCGATTGCTTAATACAACATTGTACATTGTACATGTTGACTTCTCATCATTCTCCATAAAATTTCTCAATATTGACTGTTTACACGTATCTCACTGTATGCTGTTGTCCATTTATCCCCCGCTATCTTGTCACTGGGACTATGCTGCTCGATATCCCGTCTCCCTCGAAAATAATCACGCTAAAACCCGCATGAAAGAAAACAAAACGCAAAGCCGCTAGAATGCTAGGAAAAGCGTCTAAAGGAAAATCCTCCAGTATTGTTGGCCGACGCACTTGGGGTGCCGGAGGCGACAGTGCCTGAAAGAGTGTTGTTCGTCCTGAAAGGTGCTGTGCCAGTGCCGTACGGCACACCGGAACCGGTCATGAAGAAACTCGCTGTCGCCGCCGTCGCGTTCGCTGCCATAGTCGAAGAAGAAGCGTACTCGAGCACGGTTTCGATGATCTGCACTTCCGTGACGCGCTGCACCGGCTGAATAATGACCGTCGTCTGCATGATCATCACAACCGGCTGCGCAATCACTGTGGCACAGAGTTCATCGAATCAGCACAACGATTCGCGTCTCAAACTCTGTACCTGCCAGCAATACCAGTCGCGACCGAGCCCGTGGGCGTGGCTTCCACCGCTCGCTTGTCGTTCTTGCGCGTCAATGTGCCCAGACCGATGGAGCCGGAGCCGGGCGAGGGGAGTTGACCGGGCACTTCGGCGAAGGTTTGCGTGTAGGCGTCTTCCCAGTAGGTGATTTGGCCGTTGGGCAGTTTGGTCGGGCGCCAGTCGGTGGTTACGGTGGGGAATTGTGAGTTGCCTTGTGTTGCGTCGGGGTTGTGGGCTGCTTGGCGGGCTCTGTGAGAAAAGTAGTCAGAATGGAGTGGCAAGTGGTGGGAGTGATTTGTCTGGTAACTTACTCAAGGATGGCATTTTCTTCTGCGCTCAGGACGGTTGGCTCGGGGGCGGACTCTTCTGAGAGCGACGGAGATGTTGCGGCCGCGAGCTGTATGTCATTGGCCAGAGTATATGCGGCCGCATACACGGCCGAGAAGAGGCACAGAGTCGTGAGTCTCATTGTGTAGACAATTGATCAGATGTGAGAGGGGAGTAGATGTAAAAGTCGCAGATGAGGCGCGACGATGTGGTACGGCGACGAATGTTGAGACAATCGTTCTCTGCACGGCGGCGTAGATATAAAGTCGTGAAGAACAAGTAATCTTGCGTGACAGGGGAGGCTGATTCAGATGCTTTCGTGAAGACAGATGACAGGGAAGTCTGTTGGTTGGGTGTCGAACAGAGCGAGAGGATGTTGTTGTCGCGGAGGCGGGCTGCTGGTGCTAATGCAGGTGCGTGTTCGGTCTCCAGTTCAACGCGGTGGAGGGTCTCAGTGTGCAGTGTGAAGAAGGCGCGAACTATGCACAATGTTTGTCTCAGTAAGTTTTGAGGAGTCTCCACGAGCGAATGGCAGGCCTTTCGACGAAACGAGAAGTGAGGAAAAGGTGTGTACAAAACTACCTGGCTAGCTACTTTGTGGGCGGGTGGCTTGAGATGCGTGAATGAACGAACTATCTCTCCGAACTGCCACCTTGGGACACGCGCAATCAACAGGGTCAGGGGGAGACGGGTCTATCGTATTATCCGCAAATGAGAGATATAGACTTTCGTTACCGGTTGATCTGATAACCAGTGGAGCCGCATATGCTTGCTTCATGCAATGTCATTGGAGCGCTGACAACGTTGCTGTGCTTTTACCCGCTAGCGAAGCTTGGTGTGCGACCTTATTTTGTTTGATGCTTCGCCTCCGAAACCCTGTTGCGTGCACGTGCAAGACATTGCTCAACCGTCGTTGGGTATGCAATCACACCTTACTCGACCGTCAATACTTTTCTCCTGGACACGCTCATGGAATCCGTTCATTGAACACAAAGATTGGTCGAAGAGGCCCGTCATTGGTAGCACACCTACCGCACCCTTTCACTTCTCCCCACCGGACCTATTAATACGTATGAGCTTTTAGTCCGCCGCTCACGAGACTAGCGTCGTTGAATCACTAGGTGACAGTTAGGGCAGTGTGCTCGGCAATAATGAGTGCACGACATACCTGGTCAACTGCCGTCTCAGACCACGGGTATGGCTGACTTCGGCTCGGGTACGTGAACATGGATCTTAACAATCATACACTGCGAGACTATATGCACCTGTAAATCACAAACACACGGAACTACGTAATCGAGGAACAACGGCCTGGCGGTACACCATCATCCATCTCGCTTGCAAATCTCGAAATCAGCTTGACAACGAAGTCGAGGGTCTGGGATCACTGGACACGCATAACATAATTGAGCATGCTATTGAGGCACGAGGTAAACGAAAATGAAGTAGATACATTCAAGAGTACAGTCGGCATCGATGATGGTTGATTCCTTCAAGTTTCTTTGTTCCGTCCAAAGTGCATACGACCATCAACGCCGGAAACGGAAGTTGACTACAGAGTTCATTGTTCAAAGCAGATGTTAGACCGACAACACACGTCGAATATTGATCAATTCAAAATGCAAAACCAAAAACCATGGCACCGACCACCAGGAGTTCGCGTCAATCCTCGCCCACCGAAGTACACTTCGAATCGATCTCGAAACGGATCACTCGAGCCAAAAGCCTCCCCGGTGGACGCGCCCAATCCCTAGTCATAGTGCCCTCGGAGACCGTCACACGCTTCGATCTCGGGCCCATCATACCGAGCAATCTCGTTCTGTGCAAAGCATGCAAGACGCCCATAGTCAAAACGCCACCTGCAAAGGCCTCACCAAAAACCAAAGCGCCCGTCGAAGCATCACTAGGCGAGCAGCTCGAGATGTACCTTTCAGAAGCCCGGAACAGGAACACTACCATTCAAGCAGCATATGCCAGTGCATCCAAGGACTTCGGGACGCTGGGGAACCCCGACGTATCAGGAGAGCACAGCCCGATTAACACAAAAGGTCAATTGCACGCACCTTACACGAAAGAAGCATGCACGAGGGTGGGTAATTTGATGGGGGAATTGGGGAGAGCGCTGGACACCAGCTTGAAGGGCATTGTCGCTCTTCAGCAGGCTTTAGAAGATGAGAGGAAGAGGTCGCAATCCGAGGATGCGGAACAGAAGCGTTCGAGGGCTGATTGGGAGCGAGCTTGGTGGAACAAAGAGAAGCAAGAACGTTTAGAGAATGCGAATCGTCCGAGACAGAAGAAACGGAAGCGGGCCCGACAATAGTCTTCGCTGTTCGATCTCGCGAGTCGAAACTCGCTTGTTCGAGGAGAATTGCCGCCATCAACTCCTAGAACGCCCCAGCTGATGCCACCATGTCTCGTGCTGGGAGGTATTGCTTGCTGCAATACTTGTCGTTTGTAACCTTTCAATCGTAGCAAATAAATCCGAGTAATCAAACATTAAACAAACTGCCAACTTCTCAATCCCTACACATACACATAGAAAACCACCCATACACTGATGTCGATGCAATGGCAGGTTCCATTGACTACGTCTCTTTCCCACGTTTTAGTCGCAGGCGACGATTGATACCAGCTGGTTTGCTGACCATATGTATCCCCTTGACAAAAACTCTCCATGCACTTCGTAACATCACTAGCTGTCTGCAACCTCGAAATCGCAATCAAGGCATCTCGGCTACCAACGAAGCGTCACGAGGCCAGTTCACTTCATGGCTTAAAGGGCGCAGACATGCCGAGCCAGATCCTGTGAATGTGGTGACGAAGAAGAGCAAGGAGCCAAGTGCCTACCATATCTTCTCGGTGAAATTGAACATAACAAGTACCGGCAGTTCGGCTGGTAGGAACTCAGAGACCAGCGGATCGCCATCAGCCAGCTTCCGTGAGAGAATTACACGCCAATTATGGCCATTCCCTCGAACGACTTCGCAAGCAACAGCTGCCGGTGACGACCCTCTTCAACCAGGATCAAGCTCATCTCTACAGCACGCGGTGCGCATAGACGACGCACTCATAGCTGACCTAGATGCTCTATCTCTGTCCGAACCGGAACACGAGATACTCAAGCGCATGGAACAAGTCTGCCACGCTGCGACAGTAGCTCAAAAGCGCCTTAGAACCCATGCTGCAAGTTCAGTTCACCACACTCGTCACAACGTTCCTGACACCACCCATCTCCATTTGCGGGGAGGCGGCGACGATCTTCCACATTCTTCCAGAGGCCCTCGGCGACGCACCACGCTCCCCTATACTCCGCCTGCAGATCCTCTTCCCGATTCCTTTCGACCGAGTGTGGGCCTTTGGTGGCTTGCGGGCGGTCAGAGGTCGCAGCATGGACGCGTGCCGACTCTGGGCGAGCTGAGAGTGAGGAAAGAAGTTGAGAGAGCGAATCGCGGGATTGTGGGCTTTTGGGGGACAGTTTTGGGGTTGAGAAGGGCCGGGAGAGTGGGTATTCTGAATGATGATGGCGAAGCAGACGGCGGAGGTTTGGTTGGTGATGTGTTAGAAGAGGGCGATGGTGTTGTCGATGACAATGCTATGGGCGCTGCTGAGGCGAACTCGGTGGCGAACTCGGTACGATCTAGTAAGAAAGACGGCAGTGGGAAAGGCAGTCGAGAGAGCGCCAAAGCTGGCGTGGAGGATGCTGCGGGCTCAGTGCACTCTGATGGTCAGAAGTCCTCCAAAGAAGCTGGCGTGACGAATGAACGGGGTTCGATTTGATCAGGTGGCGAGGTGAGCGAGAAAGACGGCGAGTCTGGTGAAATTGGTGGAGCGGATGCGGCGAGCGCTTCAGGCGAGGCAAAGGAAAACGGGAAAGGTGACAGTGTCGGCGAGGAGGCGTCGGGGGATGAAGCTCACAAGTAGAGAGAAATTTGCTGCGTTAATTAATGCTGCGGCGGTTAAGGCGGAGGATATGTAGCTGGATAGTGCGCAGGGCGCTGTTGTTCGGGAAGGGACATCTATGAAAGGGTAATCGGGGGGCTTGGATAGAGGCCATCGTATGTGAATACTTAATTTCAGAAAGCGTCAAACTTTGCGCAGATATGCCATAGATGATTGCTCCTGTTGGCTTCATGTCGATCGACTCTGGCTCGGTATCTCTGCTACTTCTTGACATCCGGCTTTCTGCAGTTGCCTGCACATGGAGTGTGCAAGCATGAAGCGTTTGTCTGTTCCTTCGTCGCGGCACTTGGCCCGATATCTGTTTCGCCATATTGCCGTGCATTCCTCTCTGCCCAGTGGATATAGCTCTTGCAAGCACCAAGTCCTTGCAAGGCTGGTTCGCCACGATAGTTATCCTTCAGAGGTCGGGCATTCAAGTCGGGTAGGCAGAGCCGCAGTAACTGCCCAGCGAGGCTCGTATCCATGAGTGAACAGTTCCCATTCCTGGATGGAAGCTCCAAAGACACACTGCTCTCTTCCTGACAAGCTAAACTTTGGCGTATAATCCTCCTCTTCAAACAGGCTTTGCGACCTTCCTAATCTCCTTCCCACCTGTCTTCTCATCCATAAATTCCCTCCAGCTAACCGGCACCATCTGATTACCCGCCTCGCTGACCGCCATCACAACTCCCAGCTCATTCTTAGCCGTGCTGCAGAAATAGCTCCTCTCGTCTCCCAAACTGATAACCACAGCTCTCACCACATCCCCCACACGGAAGCTCTCCGCAACCTTCACCTTATCGATCTCCGTCGCACGAATGTCCTGCTGGCGAATGAGTGCAGGGAACGTGTCGCGACAGGTATGCTCGCCAGCGGCGCCGAGCGCAAGAATTGAGAGCGTCGCTTGTCGGGGGTTTGTGCGGGTGATGCGGCCTAGGACAATGGTGCCGGTTTCAGGGACGAGAGGGCCAGCGGAACGAGAGACGGTGAGGGTGGGCTGAGGAGCTGATTTTGTAGTGGAGGGTTTCGAGGTGAGGCCTCCGGCGAGTGAGGAGTAGACGTGGGAGGATTGTATGTGTGTTCCTGTGCCGGGGTTGTTGGCTGAAGATGGACCAAGAGCCTGTCCGGGGAGGCTGAGTGTTGATGTCGACATTTTTGTATTTTTGCTGTCGTCTTTGCAGGCTCGCAATAATGTTCAGAACGTGTCAATGATCGTGATGGTGTTTTCTGGAGCGTTTTAACAAAAGTCGCAGAGTGACGTTCAATCGCGGGTGTTTTCCGCTTGCGGTTGCGGGAGAACGAGCACGAGGCGAGGAGGCAGAAGACATGAGGGGTCACAGTGAAGAGTGGAGACAAATCAACTGCCGAATGCATGCATGCCGAGTATAGAAGATGGGATGTTCACCAAATGTATATGTAGTTGTCAAGTAAAGCTGCTTTGATCACTTCTATCCAGAAATTAAACGAATCGTCCCTCTTACAATGCCAGATCAATTCCATCCTCCCTCTAGCGACTGCTTAAGAGGCAAGGTAATTGTTTTGACAGGAGTATGTACAGTCGTCTAGTTATACAAGATCTATGCTAATGCCATCTGTCCCAGGGCGCCATAGGCATCGGTGCCGTGCTCGTTCGGCTCCTCCACAACACATCAGCACATGTCTTCTTCGGCGATGTCCTTGACGAACCAGCCATTGCTCTCGAGAAAGAGCTCAACTCCGCAACAGCCACGGTCAAGTTCGTACATTGCGATGTGACCTCTTATTCCGACAATCTTGCTCTCTTCGACGCAGCGTACCAAGCTTTCGGCCGAGTTGATCATGCAATTTCGAATGCTGGGCTCGGCGAACAGGGCAACATCTTCAGCCCAGATCTGACCTTGGAAAGTGTGCGGCAAGAGCCTCGGAGTAGTATTCGACCTGTCGATGTCAATTTGAAGGGTCCGTTGTATTTCGCACGGCTGGCAAGCGTATATCTCCGACAGATCGAAAAAGGAGATGACGATAAAGAGGTGAAAGACAAGAGCTTGACTTTTACTTCCAGCGTGGCAGCGTTCCGCGAAGACCCAGGGCTCTATGTATATGTGGCGAGTAAGCATGGTGTTATGGGTTTGATGAGAGTGCTTCGCAGGTTGGTCGCTTAGTATCGTTCAGGATGCGAAATCTTCGGCTGACCTTTTTAAACAGTACGCTCATCCAGTCTAAGCCATATGCCATCCGGACGAACACTGTATGTCCGTGGATGACGCGCACCCGGCTGACGCAAGGTATTGAAGAGGCGTGGGACACCACCGGACTTCCAGGGAATATGCCAGAAGATGTGGCTAATATCTTAATGGGCGTGGTGGCCGATTCTAGTCTAAACGGAGAAGCTGTGTATGTAGAAGGTGGACGCGGGTGGAAAATCGAGCAGCCAAAGATCGATCTTCGACCGCAATGGTTGGGCGAGCGACAGACTAGTCAGCTCGACGAAGGAACGCGAGTGCTAGGAGGCGGAGAGGGATGGATAGCAGGCCAGTGATCGCTACTCCACTCGTTTCTGGATCTTGGGTCCACGGATTTGTCCCCGTACCCAGTCTGGCACAAATGCTTTTACTCCGATGCTTTCTTCTCCTGCTTGCACCGTGAACTTGTCTTCGGGCGTGAAAGTACTGGCTTCGCCTGAGACCACCAAGTCCGTCATTTGTTCCAGTCTGCACATTCCCAAACCGATGTTGCCAACACTAGCGATGAACTTTCCAGTGGCACGCTTTCTCTTGTCTGCCTTCTTGATGTCTGTATCGCGCTCTGGAGTCGAGAGGCTGAAGGAGCTGTCGTACTCGAGTTTTTCGGGCGCGCTCGAAGAGGAATCATAAAGAGCAATTGGCAAGATACGTCTTCGAACCACACCGGTATGGTGCGTCCGGATAGTAAGCTCCTGGCCGATGTAGCAACCCTTCTTGAAATCAATGCCATTCATAAGATCAAGGTTCGCATTCATTGGCAGAGTCTCTTCTCTTGGAATCTCTCTTTGGCCCTCAGCCACGCCCCTCAAGTATCGGCGGATGGTATAGGCGCTCAATGGTGCTTCCTCCAATCCCTCCAAAGCCGCCGTGTTGCCGGCCACGCCGCTGGCTGTGCTCGAAGCGGGCAAAAGAATCCTTTGGCCCATACCAGGTGCACGGCAGTCTGTTAAGCTGATGTTACCATCTGCACTGGCACCCTGCGAATGCGCAGTCCATCGATCGTCGTCTCTCCACGCGTTCCATACGTCCAGTTCACCCTCATCGAGCAAGCGCAGCGCAAGCTTTGCGCGCAATTTATGCCTCTTGACATGCTTGAACAGGAACGATACGTCGTCTGCATCTACCTCTACCAAGTATCCAGGGTCCTCGCTCTTGTTTGCTTCGCCGTGCCATCTTGAGCCCAAGGTTGGGTATACAAAGACATCGTTCAACACCTTGCCAGGCGCGGTCAGGAAAGCGGCGTAAAAGCCGGTGTGTGCATCTGGGCGCAAATTGTTCGTGATAATGCCTTGGAGGAATTTTGGCGCTTCGGGTCCATGGAGAGAGATTAATCGGCGGTTCGTGAGTTTGGCTGCGCCTGAAGGCGGAGGTGATGGAGGCAATGCATTGGTTTGTGATGAGTATAGCCGACTCCTCTGATGCCTGAGACTGCTTGCGCAAGTAGAGCCCAGTCGGGCAGAAGGTCTTGATGCGAACATTGTTGGTGTGTCTTTACTACAGCACAATCATTTGGATGGCGTTTTACTGTTTCGGCTTGGAGCTTGACAATCTGATGTAAGCGACTTCACCTCGGCGATCGTCGAAGGCGGGTCCCGACTTCACCTCCTTCGCCCGCTCATCTCCGGGTGAGGTATTCATACAAGTCATCAATGGAGAAGACGATACTTAAATTTCGGTACAGAACAATAAATTCTCTCTATTGGAAAAGACGGCATATATGACCAAACCTCTTCGTCTCCCTACGCGTCTACCATTAGCTGTAAGAACAAAGAGAACGGGTTGAAACCGACGAGAAAGGTTCGACATGAATTTTGAGCCTTTTCCCACATCCTCATGCAGATCTCATTGATTCAAAAACAGTGGGATCCAACAATACCGAGGGCGCAGTTTGAATGAGCTCCCACCTGCTTCTTCACGCATGTACCATTGACACCATAAACAGTGAGATGCTATGAGGTTGGGGAGAGATCACACACGAGAAACTCAAGCTGTTACGCCCTTCATACACATACCTACGGCTCCCAGTAATGCAAAAACTTCATATGCCAGTGAAAGAGCTGACAAAATGATGAGTCTTCTCCATGCCTTTCATGCATGTATCGTCAACTTCAAACCCAACAATCCGGCCTGACACCAAAGAGAAGAACTGAACAAATTCTCTGGCAGTCTCTCTACTCTGGAGATCCCCCTATCACCATCTTCCCATTCGACTCAGCCAGACTTCTCATTCAGGGTAAACACATCCGCGTCCCAGCCATACGCCCTTGTCAGCCGCCTCCCAATACGCCTCGCATCCCGGTATGGCATCTTGCCAGATGGGTGTGGCTCATGGAACTGAATGCTCCGCTCAATGTCAGAGTCGACCGGACTAAAATGCCAGATTGAGCCAGCCAGTTTCTGCGAAGCAAAGCCGATGGCATCCATGGCATGTAGGAAGTCCTTCCAAGCAACTTCACCCGGCGTGGCGTGGACCGACTTCGTGAAGAAAATGGTTTGAAATACCTTGAGAGCGTGCTTGCCGACTCTGAAATTAGGTTTCTTGGTTGTTGGCCCAGCTTGTAGGCCCTCTTCGGCTTCGATGTTTCTGTGAAGCTCTTCGTCCTTGGGGATGACAGCTCCTCGAGTCTTCTGCTTTGGCTTTGACGTTGAAACCGGGCTCTCTTTCAACAACGTCTTCTCTGTGCGCTCTTGAAGATCCGAATGAAAGTTTATGGGAGGCTTCGAAACCGCGCATCCCGGTGGCTGCGGCGTGACCGTTGGCTCTACCCACGCAGGAGTTCTGTACAGCTCTCTCGGTTTCGCCAACATCTTGTCGACCGCGGTGCCTTGGATATTCAATCGAGTCGTTCCATCGAACACGCGCCAGAAAAAGTCCAAGTTGCTTTCTGCTTTCCTCATGGTTTCTGTGTTTGCTCTGTTCACGCATTTGCCGATCGGATATGAGACCTTCGCTGAGGCATCTTCGTAAGTGGGAGTAATGAGATGTGAGCTGACAGACAAGGATTTGGACAGTTCCGAAAGAATGAACTCCGTACGCAGTTGCTCGGACTTTGATTCATTCCTGAAACTTTTGAAATGTGCTGTTTCAAAGAAGACCTTGGACCAAGGATGGCATTTGGCTTTTCGGAGACATTCGCCATTAATGGCCATGTCGCTGATGTGCGAAGCCGTAAGCGGTGAAATCAAGTCTCTCGCTTCTGCTTTGGAGTCGAGATACCCGTGTAGCTCGTCTACAATGGTTGTGACGCCGATCGTACTTACGTCGGGATCGCCATGACCCAGAATCCCCATCGCATCAAGAAGGCTCAGCCAACTCCTATCGGCCGATGGTTGATATTTGAAAGGCCCGAATCCATCCATCACGCACTTGCCATCCACGCATGCCATGAATTTCTTGGTTCTGGCTCTCATCGCCGGCGATGCTGGGAATTCATCATGTATTCTCTCACACTGACGTTTGATGGTATCCTTGACAGTAAGCTCGAACAGCATGCGACTAACTGCTCCTGTGTGCATGATTGCTTCCCCACACAAGCCCCTGAACCTCGGGTCGTTCATTGGTATCTGGCGTAGCTTATCTGCTTGCTGAAGGAGCACCGCGTACTCTTCGAACCGGCAATACGCGTCGCCAATCGAATTTACCAGCAAATTGACGCAGTGTTTCTCCTTGTCGGGCATCTCTTCTGGAAACTTAGCCAAGTCCGCGCGCTCTTTCATGTAGTGCTCTTGTCTCTCAAACATGTGCGCCGCAAAATACGAAGGATCTTCGCGCAACGACCAAAGGTGATCAGCCGCCTCGTCACGTTTGGCCGCTAACAGTGTGACAAGATCATCGAAATGGCCATGTACCGGGAGACCATAAGGAGCTTCCACAATCGTTTCCATCAGGGAAGTCGGAGCTGGCTCTGGTACTTTGGCCAAGCTCAACGCTGGCTGCAGTGGACCTGGCATGATGACTTCATCGGAAAGATCGATGTCGTGAAGAATGGACTTGGTGCAAGCCACCAGGAATGTCATCGTCCGCCGTTGAGCTTGCAAAACCAGCAGTCCATGGCCAGCGTTCACACCGCAAAGCTCATGTTGGCACCAATCTCCAAGTGCTGCAGCTCTTTCGTTGAAACAGGGCACCAGCTTTGCGTATTCTTTGACACTTCTGTTTCCATTGAATCTCATCTCCATGCCTGGAACACCAAAGATCTCGAAGAAATCCGGCCTTGAAATCCCCAAGCCCATCGCATCCGCATCAGCAAGCGCGAACTCCGCCGGATGGTGACAAGCGCGGGAGGCGAGAAAGCGAAGAAGGGTTCTGGGCGACACAAGGTCCTTTTGGTTGATGTAAGGCATCATGAATGCATCGCGGTGTTCGCCGACGGTGCCTTTCCCTTCAATCAATTTCCTCCTTGCTCTGAAATCGGGGCGATGGTCGGGAGCCATCTTCGTTCCGGCGTCCCAGGCCTCGAGAATGATCTTGCGCCTTTGGTTGTTGGTCTTCTTGAGCCAACGCTTGTTGATTGTCGTCTGGTGGCGGGAGAGAATGGCTCCCAACAGCTTGTGGTGGCGCAGGAGGCTCTCAACGTCGTTGTTGCGTTGCTTTTTGGCGCAGTCGAGGGACATTACGAGTTTCGGAGGGCGTTCGGTCTCTGTTGTCATCTTGTCTTCAACTTCTTGTATGGCTTCGTTAAGGGTGTCCATTTCTGCGATTTTAAGTTGTGGCAAAAGGTGGAACGAAAAGGAATTTGGGTGGTGTTTGTGTGTTAGGCGGGGCTTTGTTTGACTGCTTTGAGGTCATAAGACTGTTGACATAGTTGTGAATGCTGGTGCCTTCTTTCAAGCCTGGAGGGGCAAGGCAGGCGCCGACACAGTAAGTGAATCAACAATGACGTTCTATAGAAGGTTGTGCTAGTTACTTTTTGTTCTCGAGTATACAGTGTTTACTTTCCTATCGATGAGGATTACGTTTTCATTAGCAGTTTTTGTATTAGATACTTTCCAACATCGATCCAAGCTGTTTGGATTGTCGTGGAAGAAGATGGTGCGCGACAATCTCGTATTCGGAGTGCCAGTGCTTGATGAGATAATGCGGTGGTTCAGAGTGGTGACAGGTAGTGATACTACAGTGACAAACGAAGTTTTTTGGTTCAAAATTCACATTCTCGCAATTCATCGAAGCACCATAACTTCTCTATTATTTTACTCTGTTCTCTTACTCCCGGTTCGGGGACATCGCAAGATTGCGCGATCGGGACTGGAGCTGTACGTGAGCGCGTTCCTAATCGTAGTTGCACCCCAGAAAAACTTCACGCGTGCTTCTAACAGTGAAGTACGATTCTAAATAGCACCACCGTATATTATTACTAGATGTTACCAACCAGTAAGAGGATGTATGGCGAGCAGCGAGCTGACGTTGGACCTTAGCTCCAGCTGCGACGTTGTTCTTGCCAACCCAAGCCCAAACTTCGCGGCGGCCCTCTCCTTTTCCCACCAACAACTTGAAACCCGCCAAAAATGGCACAAAACAATGCGGCTTTGAAACCGTGGACCGCATCGCCCCGGAAAAGATACCGCCTAGTGGACGCGAGCATAATCGACGTCAAAGACGGAAATGTCTACCAGCACTGCACCATCGACCTCCTGGATGGGCGCATCCATCGACTTTCGAAGCTTTCGCAGTGGCCTTCTCCTGGCGACGAAGTGCTTTCGTGGACACAAGGCGATGAGTTGACCATCATCAATCTTGCTGGGAAATTCGTTCTGCCCGGACTTATTGACTGCCATGTTCACCTTGCAACGCCCCCGGGCGAGGAAGGTTTGCGGGATACGATGAATCAAGACCCAGACACATCACTTCTCCGACAGCCTTATCTTGCGCGACAAATTCTCCGTAGAGGCTTCACGACTGTGCGCGATTGCGGCGGTGCTGGCTTAGCACTCAAAGAAGCGCTCGCGGAAGGCTTATACCCTGGACCGAGGTTGTTCACCGCCGGCCATGGTATTAGCCAGACTGGTGGACACGGTGATCTTCGTACCTCGAAGGATGCCGAATATCAGTGCTGCGGTGGCAATTCTCGTGGACTTGGACGCATTGCAGACGGAGTGGATCAGTGCTTACACGCTGCCCGCGAAGAGATTCGACAGGGAGCAGACTTCATCAAGATCATGGTATCCGGCGGCGTCGTAAGTCCAACCGACCGCCTTACGAATTTGCAATATACACCAGAAGAAATTCAAGCTTTCTGCAAGGTCGCCACCGACTCTGGCACCTATGTCACAGCTCACGCATACACACCGGCGGCGATTCAAAACGCCGTTTCAAACGGGGTGCTAGGAATAGAGCATGGAAACCTCATCGACGAGCCGACAGCGCGCCTCATGGCCGAAAAGGGAGCATTCCTCACGCCAACTCTCATCACATACCAAGCAATGGCGTCTCAAGAATTCGGCAACTTCCTCCCAGCATCCATCGCGGCCAAAAACCTGCAAGTCCTAGAAGCGGGCTTGAAATCAATACAAATCGCAGATCAAGCAGGTGTAACCATGTGCTACGGTACAGACTTGCTAGGCCCGCTCCAAGTCAAGCAGACTGGAGGCTTTTCATTACTCCGCCAGGCGGGCCAGTCGCCGCTCAAGATCTTACAGTCCGCGACCATCAACGCCGCGAAGATGTTGAGGCAGGATGAGCAATTGGGCAGGATAAAGGAGGGGTACTTGGCGGATCTCGTGATTTTGAACGCGAACCCGCTGGAGGATATTGAGGTTTTGAACAGACCTGAGCAGCATTTGCTTGCGGTTGTGAAGGATGGGCGGGTGTTGGAGAGTAGGTGGAGTAAGCTGCCGAAGGAAGAGAGCAGGAGTAATGTAATTGAATGAAGAAGATGAAGATACAGCAAGGGCCGTGCTGTTGGCTGCGGAAACACTTCTTGATGATGATAATATACACCGCTGTACCTCAATGTGCGAGAAAAGAAAGGCTGTGAACTTTCGTATTCATACGACTTGCTAGACATCTTCCGACATCATGGGCCGTTGATAAGCGAGCTAGAGTCGTGAAGAAATCAAGTACAACTATGTAGGCCCTTCTCATAGTCAAAAGAAAAACCAAGCCTCCTTGGCCTGCAGCGCCGAGATTGAACTAAATCGTGAGAAACATCTTAGAGACGATAACAATTTTTGGTCTTTGAATGAATTGTAGATCTAGATCCCTAAATTATAATATCAATTCCTCGAATCACATCCAAGTCATTATTAAATAATCCACCACCAAGTCAACCTCCACCATGCGCGCAGCCGCTGACACGTGCTTGCCGTAACTCAATAATGACATGCAGCTCCGACGCTTGTAACCGATGCTTGGGGCCCGACTCATCTATCAAGCTCGCGTAGGGGCCCTCCCTCCTCGATTGGCGCATCCTAACCAATGGCAAAGAGTGGACGACATCCCACCGCGCTAGAGGAAAGTCGGGACTACGTTGCCCTTTGTCTCCCACCAGCTGCCTCCTTGCTCTGAAAAGGCGAGAGTTTATTGGCCCTGTGCTAGCTTTGGGGAAAGCGTGCGCAGAAAAGCTGAACTTGAACAGACAGAGTTGCCGCTCAGGCAATACGTAGGGTTGGTAGGTTCGAAGGTTACACGTAGGTTTCACAATGGAACAAGCCAAATCTTTGCCGCTTGCTTGTCTGTGCCAAAGCACTTCACTTTATCGTGCTTCTTTGCCTTGCAAGAAATGCAGGCAGAGCTTCTTTTGCGCTTCGCACACGCGCCCGCGCTATGACAGCTTGGAGAGAGATGTGCCGCGCGTGCATTCTGTGCATCTCTCTAGACTCTCAACCTTCACTTTGCTTGCCCGCCTCGCTCACCTCAGCTCATCATCTCCACAGGGCACAACGTGGCTCCCGGTGGCTGCGCAGGCCGGTACGGAAGATCTATGCTGGTACAAGCGTAGTGCCCCCCATGGCTGGCGAGCTGGCGAGCCTGGCGTCCAGACATGAGAGGATCGCTCTCTCCCCGTTTGTCTTTGGCCCACGTGAAACATGTGATCCATTGGGGCTGTGCATCCCACGATTTGTAGGGTTGCAAAGGTAAACTCTGTCCCTGAGGGTAAGGTGTGGTGATGAGTGAGCGCATGTTGCACATGGCTTCACTATCGTGTTCCCCTCCATAACTTGCGACTTCGTCCATGTCGTCGTCCTTGACCACTTCAGCTTCTTGTCGCATCTGCGCTCAAAAATGGTGGGCTTGCTGAAGGGGAGGCCTTGGGTTGTCGCTGCCGCGGCTCTAACGGCTATTGTCTTGTTCTATCTTCTGATCCCCACTGATACTCTACTCTCGCCAACACGCATATTACCTCATTCGCTGCCAACTTATCCCGCTGTATGCGAGCAGCCCTTGAATAGCACCGGGTGGGACTTCGTCTCGGAACGCGATGAGCGCAACCTCGGACTCACAGACGAGCAGTGCCAGGTATGTCTTATCTCCACCGGCCATGATCGCATCCACTGACAACGTTACAGATCGCATTTCCTGAGCAATACACCGAAATCGAGCGAGCCAGGAAATTCCACGACAGCCAAGGCGGCATAAAACAAGACCAAATCAAGTTCTGGAGGCAAGAGCCTGACAAAGCTCACGGCCAACTCAAGCTCCTCATCTACGATGGAGACTTATACGTCGTCGGTGAGAAAGCGGGCGTGGTAGACCGCAACCGCTACCTGCACGGCGCAGCCATGATCTACCGCGCCATCACCGCCATCCCAGACCCGCGAGTCCTGCCAAATGTAGAATTCACCATCGACAGAATGGACCACCCGAACCCATCACCTGTCCGCGCCGGCCGAACAGTCTGGGCCTGGACTCGCCATATCGACGACAAGCACACATGGGTCATGCCGGATTTCAACGGCTGGGCCTCTTCAGACTGGGATCGGGTGGGTGGTTACCGTGCTTTCAGGGAAAAGAGCAAACGATACCTCACTCCGTTCCGAGAGAAGACGCCCAAGCTCCTCTGGCGCGGACAGCTGGATGTGGGCAAGGTGGTTAGCCCGATTCGCACCGCGTTGGTGGCAGCTTCGAAGGATAAGCCGTGGTCGGATGTCGACGATATCCGCTGGGGCGGCAAGGCGGGCGCCATCGATATGGAGAAACACTGTAGCTGGCAATTCCTCGCGCACACGGAAGGAAACTCGTGGTCCGGCCGACTGCGGAATTTGGTCAATTGCAATTCAGCCATCATAATCCACGGTCCACTGCAATGGATGGCGCATTTCTACCCCATCCTCAAGTCCGACGGCCCGGAACAGAACTACATCGCGACCAAAAACGACTGGTCGGATCTCGAGGAGAAAATGGAATACTACCTCAAGCACCCCGATGAAGCGGAGCAGATCGCCGAGCGCGGGCGACGGACGTTTAGGGATCGGTACATGACTCCTGCTGCCGAAGCGTGCTACATCCGACGGATGATTTACGAATGGGCGAAAGTCCAGAAGTGGGAACCGCAGTTGTACAAGGACAAGGAAATGGAGCATATGAGGGGTGTGAGTTGGGAGAGGTTCAGTTGGCGAGCTGGGCCGCATTTGGACGGCAAGCCGAATCCGCCCGATGACTATTTCTTCAAGAGCGACCAGGTGGCTTTCGAGGATTGAGTGTTGTGACTTGAAGGGATTGGGTCAAGAGTTCGTCGGCGTGGAGGGAGGTTCAACAGGACTCTTCGTCGAGGTGGGAATTTTGACACATGATGTCCAGAACACAAATGAAAAGGAAAAAAAGACATTTGCAGCATGGCAGTTGCTGTCTCTGTAGTTTAAATAGATATTGCTGAACTCTGATACCCCCACTGTCCGAATATGATTATATCCAATGACTCTCAAAAGATATGTAAGGTTAGGTAAACACTGTCAGTCCATCGTCAGTCGCTTCCTACAGCACCAAAACAGAGTCCCGCGCTAGCGCGAACTTCACGCCTTGGCGAAGCCATGCTAGGATTTTTTGAGTGAACAATCAATGAATCGCCAACGTCATATTTGTTCGACGAGAAAACCAAACCACTCCCCAAGAAAATGGTCGCAAATGATCTTCCTCACTTAGAATACATCGCAGCAGGCGGCAACCGCCACCCTTCCGCCGCAGACTGGGCGCCAAAACTTCTAGCTTTCGGCGCAGGAATCAACATCGCTCTTTGGAATCCCGACGACAGCCAAACTCGAGGCGTCGAAGCGCTTTTGGCCGGCCACGAGGAAACCGTCAATGCGGTGAAGATTCTGGATTTGGAGGGGAAAAGGTTTATTGTCTCTGGTGCGAGCGATAATTCTGTGCGTGTGTGGCGAGAGAAATTGGATGGCGATGCTGGTACTGGGGGGTTTCCGTTTTTTGAGGAGAGTCAGTGTTTGAAGGAGCATGCTGCTGCTGTTAATGCGATTGCTGCTTTGCCTGGGACGGGGATCTTTGCGACTGGAGCTGCGGATGGGACTGTGAGGGTATGGCGGTTGAAGGGTGAAGAGGCGCAGGCGGAGCTTGTGCAGGCTGTGACTTTGAAGCCACGGTTTTTGCCCCTTGCTATTGCTCTCGCTCAGCTGCCTAGTGGTGAGACTGTCCTGGCTGTGGCGGGTACGACGGCCGTGGTGCAGATTTACGTGCAGACGAGTGGCGGGTTTGAATTGCAAGCGACGCTTTCTGGGCACGAGGGGTGGGTGAGGTCTTTGGATTTTCTGGCGAGGCCGGGCGAGGATCTTTTGCTGGCTTCTGCGAGTCAAGACAAGTATGTGCGTTTGTGGCGGTTCAGGAGGGGAGATGATGCAGGCGCGGATGAGGCGATTGCCGTTCCTGGAATTGAGCCTGTGAAGAAGTCTTTGTCGAACAAAGCACACCGAGTCGGAAGTTCTGGAAATGAATACGCAGTGACTTTCGAGGCGTTGCTCGTTGGGCATGAGGATTGGATTTACTCTGCGAAATGGTCGCCTTCATCTGGAAGTGGAGGTTCGCCTGCTCTGCTTACGGCATCGGCAGACAACTCCCTGTCTATGTGGTCGGTAGAGGAGGCTTCAGGTCTCTGGGTGTGTCAGACGAGATTGGGAGAAATCAGCTCCCAGAAAGGTTCAACAACGGCAACAGGAAGTACGGGTGGCTTTTGGATCGGTCTTTGGCAGCCGGAATGCAAGGCCGTCGTCAGTCTTGGACGAACTGGAAGTTGGAGAAAATGGGTCTACGATGTTCAAAGCGATTCCTGGCTACAGCAATTGGGCATTAGCGGACACACGCAAGAAGTACAAAGTGTTGCCTGGGCGCCGGACGGCTCATATCTGCTGTCAACTAGTCTGGATCAAACGACCCGACTGATCGCAGAGTGGAAACGAGAGGGACTTAAATCATGGCATGAAATTGCCAGGCCACAGATTCATGGCTACGACCTTAATTGCCTCGCCACCCTCACACCACATCAATTCGTATCGGGAGCAGAGGAAAAGCTCCTGCGTGTCTTCAACAAACCCAAGGCGACCCAAGCCCTACTGGCCGCCCTTTCAGGCGACAAGAACGTCTCGGAAGCAGACCTCGCCCTCCCCGAATCAGCGAACATCCCCGTCCTAGGCCTTTCCAACAAAGCAATCACCGCTGCCGACGACACCCCAACACCCACCGAAGAACCCATACCCGAACCCACTGACGCCTCCCTCAACCCCAAATCCGACTCAAACGAGCCCACCACCACAACCTCCACAGCCCCCACCCAACCCCCCGTAGAAGACCACCTAGCGCGCCACACGCTCTGGCCCGAACACGAAAAGCTCTACGGCCACGGCTACGAAATCAGCTGCGTAGCAGCCAACAACGCCGGCACCCTGGTCGCCACGGCCTGCAAAGCAAGCACCCTCGACCACGCCGTCATCCGCCTGTACGAAACCAAAGACTGGCGCGAAATCAAGCCCTCCCTCTCCGCACACACCCTCACAGTAACCAGCCTATCTTTCTCTCCCGACGACCGCTTCCTCCTAAGTGTAGGCCGCGATAGGCAGTGGGCGCTTTTCCAAGCGGAGCAGAACGAGAGCACACCTGACGTCCAGCCCGTTTACACGCTTCTGAAAGCGAACCCCAAAGGTCACTCGCGCATGATCCTCGACTGCGCATGGGCACCCAGCACCACCTCCTCCCCCAGCACCTCCACCTTCGCAACAGCCGGACGCGACAAATCGGTCAAAATCTGGCGCATCGACCCATCGACATCCGCCGTCGAGCTGCTCAAAAATTTCCCCGCCGAAGCGCCCGTGACCGCTCTTGCTTTCTCGCCCGTCAGCGGTGGTGAGGCGGTGCAGTTGGCTTATGGCACTGAGCAGGGACGGATTGGGATTGTGCGGGTCGAGGTTGGTGGGGATTGGGAGGGCGCCGAAGTGCGCGCTGTCAGGGGCGATTTGGGCCCTGCGAGGGCTGTGACTTGTTTGAGGTGGAGGCCTGGTTGTGCGGAAGAGGGTGGGAGGTTGCTTGCTGTGGCGAGTGAGGATGGTGGGGTGAGGTTGGTTAGGGTTTTGTGAGAGATGGATGG
Organism: Cladosporium sp. MBC 237; assembly: GCA_030772445.1. NCBI lineage: Eukaryota > Fungi > Ascomycota > Dothideomycetes > Cladosporiales > Cladosporiaceae > Cladosporium > Cladosporium sp. MBC 237. The sequence continues at coordinate 74,835 of JAPHCH010000124.1, forward strand.
AGGAGGTTTTTTTGGACGAATGTAGATACGAAGGCAAGATCCCTGCATGGATGAGAATATTTACTTATATCAATCTCAAAGCTATAGATCTCACAAGCTCGTTTCTTCAATCTTGAGATTCCTTCTCTTCCTTGTTTTCTGGACAATTGATGAGAATGATGCTTTTCGCTGTCCTTTCTCCCCAACACGCCAGTTTCCTGCGATGCAAACTCGACCAGCTTTCTGATCCACAACCAACGTGGAGAGCTTTCTCCATCCACCTCTTGCCGTAAGTACCTTACCAAGAAATCGTCAAAATTCCACAAATCCAAAGAGAAACCCTGAACCTACAAACCACATCTCTCAACCCACACGCACGTTCTCACCCGCGCCATTTCCCTCTCCCCCAGGCGACACAACCCCCTCTGCTTTCTCCCCCCTCCCCGCAAAAGCCTGATGCTCACAATGCCTCTTATAATAATACGACCCCTCCCTAGGCCTCAAACCAACCGACAAACCCCCCAAAACCGCCTCCAGAATCCTCCTCACGCCCCCCTCATGCTCCCCATCGCGATTCCAAATCTGCACCAGCATACTCCCAAACCTGACCCCCAAACTAACGCCACAAATGTCGTCCCGGAAAACCTCCCGCCCCTCCTCTTCCACGGCAGCTTGCAGCTGCTCGCCGATGGCCATCATGCAGATTTCCTGCCAGAAATCCGGTGCTAGCGCCTTCGGCACGCGGAAGGTCCAGGCGCCGCCGCGGGTGTTGCGGGGGTCTTCCCAGATGGGTTTGACGCCGCGCTTGAAGAGGTGGATGCTGTCGCGGAGGGGGAGGAGGGTGGTGTCGAAGTTGTTGAGGAGGGACCAGAAGGTGCGGATGTCGTTCACGGATGCGAGGAGGACGAGGCGGTCTTCGTAGGTGGTGGAGGAGGGGGAGGTGTTAAGGTTGGAGGGGGTGGTGGATGTGGTGGAGCGGTCTTGTCGGTCGTGCCAGAAGTCCCAGCTGTGGACTAGAGGGGGGGCGCGGTTTTTTTGGAGCCGGCTTTGGAGGAAATTGAGCATTTCGGCGCCTCGGGCGGGAGGTGGGCTGGTGAGGTCGGGAGAGGGAGAGACGGTTAGGTTAGGTGGGACGGCCATGGTTGTTGGATGTGCTGGGGGGTTGCTAGTTGTGGTGGTTTCTCACGGATGAGAGGGACTTGTAGCAGTTGAAATCAAAGTTCGAAGGGTCGACGAACGAGTATAGTGGGTGCTCTTCGTTTGTGTGCACGAGGCAGGCAGTCCTGACGTGCGGTGGGAGGCAATGTAAATGGAGATCTTTGTTAAATTCAAGGGTAGATATAGCAGTACAACAAAGACATGTCTTCGACGTCCTTTCTTCGGGCGAGCAAGACAGACTTGGGAGAAGCTAGAAGGCAAGTAAGTGGAAAAGCAAGGAAGAAGAAGAAGTGAACATGTGTAAATGTCCACCCGAGTAGCAAGCAGTAGTGACGACCCGTCTAGCAGCTGAGCAGTAGCAGCGCAACTAACAAGTTACTCCCCTGCTCTCGCTAACGTTTCAGGTCAGGCGAGACGAATGACCCTAAGGCCCTAGGAATGGCGAAGCCTCGAAGTGTGTGTGGCATATATTCGTGAACAAGCAGTGGTGATTGGTAGAAAGCCGTGTTCATGGGCGCATACTGTCACAGCCCGCAGGATGGAGTCGTATGTAGTTGTGTGGGAAGAGAGTGTCGCGTGCTCACAAACCTGCCTCCTAGGGGAAATCAGCTATACTTCTCAGAAACAGAATAATGACGGAGCTCCTCCTCCATACTACTGCCGTCGCCGTCGCCGTCGTTTAGCCTTGCCGACCGAACTGTTCCAAAGAGCGGCCCGACACGAGCGCTTAAGGTAATAAGGCTCTATTCTCAAAACCCAGCAGACATCTTCCAGCACACAAAGGGAGAGAATCGCAGCTAAATCCCGCACAAACAAACCCATGACTTGCCTGCCACATTTTGACACACGCCAATCCCAGTTGCCCTCCCAAGTGTACTAATGAAACAGGGTCTCAAGTTATAGCTCCGTCGCAGCAAGTCGGTCGGGTCTCCTTGCGGCGATCACACCGTACATTCTGCTGGGTTGCATGGCGAGGCATGCTACCCTTGCTCTCTCTCTACATACATATCTACAAGGCTTGTGTCGCTTTGCTGTACATACAATCTTCTGGAATCCACATTCGTTTTGGCAAGGAAGCACGTGAAAAGTCATCTTCTAAAACTTGCCTACTTTCATTCAATATCTCACATCAGACACCGCCGGAGGGAGATCTACCTCTTACATGCATGCGACCAGCCTCCCGGCAGCAGACTCACATATTCACCAAAAGAGCAGTGGTGCCGCGACTTGGTCTCTTACTACTACGAACACGACCGCGACCTTAATTGCAACAACAGCAACAACACCACCATGGCAACAACAAAAACCTGGGCCGACCCCTCCGACCGCAAACCAGACCCGCACGACTCGGCCCTAAGCGTCGGCACCAATCATCCCATGGCCGACGCGGCAAAGTACAGGGAACTGGAAGAGGAGTTGCACACCATGACGGAGAAAGTGGCTAGTGCTTGTAAGTTTGCCTTAAACCAAGAGGGAGGGATATCTCCAAGGCGATTTCTCAGCCAAAACTGACACCGCCCTTTCTCAGCACAACGCTTCGCCGACTACGAAAACGACATCCGCGTGCTGAACGCCCAGCTGCGGCACGAGAAAAAACGCAACGACTCGCTGGACAGCACGGCCACGACGGAGAGCGCGCGAGCGGCAGCAGGAACTAGCGGGATCGGACTGGCACGATTTGGGAGTTTCATCCACTCGCGAAAAACATCCACACTCGCGCCCACACCCACACCACCAACCCCGCTCTCGCGAGAACGCGAGCTCGAATCGCAGCTGGCGCAAGCGCAAAAGCAGCGCATCGCCGCGGAACGCAAGGTGGAAGAGATGAGCGCGGAGATTGAAGAGTTGACGGGGAGCTTGTTCTCGCAGGCGAATGAGATGGTGGCGGAGGAGAGGCGGGAGACGGCGCGGTTGAGGGAGAGGATACGGTTTTTGGAGACGAGGGATGCGAAGTTTGCGATGAAGGTGCAGAGGGTTGAGGAGAGGGATAGGGAGAGGAGGGGGAGGTTGGAGAGGCTGGAGAGGGCTATGGCGAGGATTGATCGCGTGACGGGGTTGTTGGGGAAGGGGTGATGCGGTTGACGAGGAGAAGTGTGATGATTTTTTTGATACGGTTTTGGTTGGTTTGAGGGGGGATTTGTTGCCTGGATGCGACGTCTCGACTTACCTGCGGGGGATCTTGGGAGCTTTGCTGTATGTTCTGCGCTGGCGCAGTGAAAAGGCATCACAGTGGGACAGCACGCCATTTTTCGGTCGTCCGGTTCCAAGAATGCCCGTGCCGGTGAAACGGTGCTATGCAAAGCGCATAGCAGGCATGAAGAGACCATCCCGCCCTTGGACTCATACAGCAACTCGACTAGTCCTCGTCCTCGGAATCGCCAGGACCACGAATAGTCGAACGGCGGTCTCGGGAAGACTTGCTGTAGCCCGGCATCAGGCTGACAATGGCCAGTATATCTCATGCCAGGCACATTACCAGGTGTTGATCGGTTCGAGCTACATCGAACAGCAGGACATCGAACACCCGACGAGGCAAGGCCTGCACACCATTCGCCGGTTGTAAGCAGCCGTATCTGGTGCAGTCCTATCAAGGCCCCCAGCCAGCATTTGCAAGACGATGACACGCAACCGAATAGCAAACCCAACCAGGCTCCCGGCCACGGAGGTATTATTGCATCAGAGAAGATCCCGAGCCTCAAGCAGGACCGGATAAATATCGAAATGACAGCTGGGATGTCATATCGCCAGTACAGGCGAGACAGGACTGGCCCTAGCACTGTGGCAGTGAAGACGCATTAAATCTTGTTTCGTCGCCATGTCCGTCGGGGTGAGACCCTTGGTTGGGGGGGTGGTTTTTGCTTGGTCCAGCCAAGTTTTTATCACAAGATTGCCAAGGTTGGACGTTGGCGAGGTTGGCCTGGACTTTTGTCGCTGTCGTCACGGTGGCTTTGCGTGATCTGGGGCTTTTGGGATACGCGATATAATGATGGGGTGGATTTTGAGGAGGAGAGATGATTGATGGTGGTTTGAGGGATGGATGGAGTAATAATGATATACCCAGAGTAAGAGTCAAGAATGGTGATAAGAGATTATTTTGAAGAAGTGACGAAGTGGACCAAGGGGATGTCTGTTGAAAGCTCGCGTGCGTAGTGGGGCTCAGCCGGCTGCACAGAGCTGTAAGCTTGGTGTAGAATGACGTCGACACATGTTAGGGTCTTTGCACCTTGTTAACGATGATATTATTCGCGCCCAAACAACTTGATCTGATCGTCCAGCAGGTTTCATCATCGCTTGAACTGCGCCCACTACTGCCCCTCTCTCTCCCCAAGCAAAGAAGAACTGCCGAGCTACAAAAACGTTTCTCTTATCTTGCGAGTGAAGTGTTGATTTGTTTTCGCTTTCTACATCATCCACTCTTCTCAAGCTCTTTCACCTTTGAAACAACATCACATACTAAGAAACGAGAACTCTTTCCAAACACAAACATGGAGACTATCAAGAACGCTATCGGTCTGGGTACAGCCCCGCAAGAGGGTCGTGAGCCCGTGAGCGGTGTTTCTGGCGCTGGCACTGCTGGCGAACCGTATGATCAGGGAAACGTTGATGGTATGTCTCTTGTTCATTGTTGTCTAGTACTCCGTTCTAGTAGAACAGGTAATACACGTGGAATCGATCACTGACAATATCACAGAAACTGCCCTCGGCGGCAAGGCTCCTCAGTACACCGGTATATCTGTTTGCGATCCACAGACAAATAGAGTATGTCACTAACACTTCAACCCAGACCCCTCAACCGACCACTCCACCACCTCAAACGTCGTTTCCACCAGTGGTAAATCAACTCTAAATCACCACAAAACCACTTCCATAGTTCTAACAAATCATCCCAGATCCCACTCAGGACCGCTCTACCACCAACGCCCTCAGCTCCGTCTCAGGCGGTATCATTCCCAATGCCGCTTCCGCCACTCCTGCCACTGGTAAGTCCATAGATACACCCGACAACAACGTCGGCACTGCAACCTCCGAGCCACAAGCGACCAAAGAGGTATCGGACTCCACTCCCGAACAACCAACGAAAACGGGCGGGATTGGAAGTAGCTCTTGGTTCAGCACTGCTCTGCCTTTTATCGGCAAGGGCAAAACCACAGAAACCAACGAAGCCACTCCAACTTCCAATACAACTGCCGCCACAACAACCCAGCACGAACAGCAACCCACCGTTGAGCCCTCGCAACCCTCCACCCAAACCACCGGCCTAGAAGACCTCAAAACCACGCCCCCCAATCAACTCCCAACAAACGTCCCCACAGGTCACGGCACTGACCTCGCCCCCTCAGACTCCACCCCCTCCACCACCGCCGCCGCCTCCGTAGGCACCGTCGGAGCCTCCCAACTCCCCTCCTCCTCCGACCCCATGCACGCGCACCAAGACGTCCCCTCTGAGCCCGCCACCGGCGGCATAGGCCGCAGCTCCGCCTCCGGCCCTCCCTCCCACTCCCTCCCTGGCAGCAAAGGCAGCATCGCCCCCGAAGCCCCCGACCACTCCACCGCGCCCCTCAAGCCCGCGGCCAAAGGCGGCGACCACGGTGTGAACCCCGCCGCCATCCCTACTGCAGGCGGCAAGAAACTGGGCGAGGACTCTTACACCGAGCGCAAGAGCATTTCGGCCGATGCGGGCACTGGCGCTGGCACTGGTATCAGCTCTGGTTTGCCCACTGAGACTAGCACCAACACCGCCAGGAACACGGGTACTGCTGCGCCTGCTGTTGGTGGCGCGGGTGTTGTCGACGACAACGTCACTTCTAGCTCGACTTCTGGATCTGGTGCCGGTCTGGAGAAGGAGACTTCGCCTTCCAACAGCAACAGCAACAGCAGTGGACACAAGAAGAAGTCGAGCTTGGTCGAGAAGATCAAGGAGAAGGTGCACAAGCACTAGAGCATTCTGTTAGCGAGGTCTGTGTTTTGAGGATGAGGTGTGGTGGAGATGGAGTGGAGTGATGAGGTTGCTCGTTTGTTGTTGTTGGAGGTTTTTGTTTCTTTACTTTCCCCTTCTTTCTTGTACGTACGTAATGTTTGTCTGGCGCAGGTGCTTGCCTTGCGCATACACGCGGAGTACATAAAATGCTCCAGAAACATGATATCCATGACCGTATTTCATCGCAAAGAAATCATTCCCACTTTTCTTCACTCCCCTCCGTTTGAAGCCAACAAAAGCGATCGTGATTGTATATAAAATGAAAAAAAAAAAAAAGCTCCCTGATTTGCATTTTGTGGGCTTGATTCGTCTTCGCGACTTTGCCACTTTTCACCTCTGGGCTCGTGCAGTATGTAGGTACCTTATGTACGCGAACCACCACCACCAGCCTCAATCTCAACCTCATGCTTTTTGGAAATCCTTTCTTCTTTGGTTCCGTGTATACCGTTTCCCATTTTCTCATTCCATGTTCGATCTCGCTTTTCCGTAACTCAGAAAGGAAGAAGAAACAACAGATCGGATCAAAACCAAAACGCTCCCTCCTCTTCCTTCAACATCCTCCTCTTCAAGCACCCTGCTGCTTCTCAATAATATGCCTGTTGAGCGTGATGTCCTTCAAAATCTTCCCCGCGCCCTTCTCCACCAGCATACCAGCAATCTCAATGCCGAACTCCTCGGCGTCCTGCCTCGAAGTAATCCGCCTCAGCGTCTCCACCTCCGCGGCCTCCTGCCCGTCCAAACTGACCACGATTCCGCGCACTTCCAGTTCGTCCGTGAGGCCGTCGCTGGCATCGTCGCGCGCCGCGTCGTTGGTGGACGTCACCATGCCCATTTGCGTGTTCGTGGGTTCCTGCGCCATGCCCGTTGCGTGGTGGTATTCTTCCGCGGGTTTGATGCCGATGCCGACGCCCGTGCCGGCGTTGCTGGTCAGGGAGGTTTTCTTGCTCACCCAGTTCGTTTCGATGCCGATGGGCACGCTGCAGCCGCCTTCGAGGGTGCGCAGCACGCCGCGCTCGACGAGGGCGGCGCGCATGGTGCGTTCGCACACGATGGGGGCGAGGAGGTTCTTGGTGCGCTCGTCGTTGGTGCGGATTTCGACGCCGAGCCCGCCTTGGCCTACGGCGTGCAGCATGCCGCCGTTGTCTTTGCTGAGGTAGGAGGTGATGCGGTCTGTCATGCCGAGGCGCTCGAGGCCGGCGACGGCGATGACGATGGCGCTGTATTCACTATCGGGGTTGTCGAGTTTGGCAAGGCGGGTGCCGATGTTGCCGCGGACGTCGGCGAAGGAGAGGTGTGGGAAGTGGCGCTTGAGTTGGGCTACGCGGCGGAGGGAGGAGGTGCCGACGACGGAGCCTTTGGGGAGGTCGGAGAGAGTGCGGATGCTGGAGGCGAGGGTGGGTTTGACGACGAGGGCGTCGCGGGGGTCGTTGCGGGCTGTGACGCAGCCTAGAGAGCAGTCTGCTGGCAGCTGGGTGGGCATGTCTTTGAGCGAGTGGACGATGAAGTCCAGCTCGCCTTGTTGCAGTTTGATCTCGAGCTCGGCGGTCCAGAGGGATTTTTCGTTGAATTTGTACAGAGCCGTGGTCAGGTCGTTGTCGGCTGTGGTGGCCATGGCGTGGATTTCGAACTCGTAGGTTGGCCATACTTTTTTCAAAGCGTGGACTATCTGGTCGGTTTGCACGCGGGCGAGGAGGGAGCGACGGGTTCCTACGTGGAATTTCTCGGTGGTCGTGGGAGGGGAGGTGTCCATGGCGGTGGAGGCCATGTTGGCGATCAGCAGGTGGAGGTGAGGGTGTGTGTGGTGGTGGTGTATTGGGGCGGTAGGGCTGAGCGAAGATGGGATGGAAGTAGGCTAGAAAAGGTACATGTAAGTGATTGTGAGTATGAGCGGCGTGAGTAGAGTGGTGGGGTCCTCTTGGTGGGGTCGGGGAAAGTCGAAAGTTGACTTAGAGCTTCTTCAAGTTGCCCGCAATCGGCGGAAGATGAAGAGAAGGTCACGATGAAATCAGCGCTGTCAAATACTTCATGTTATACTACCTTATGTAATGAGAAACTTCCTCACGTATTGACTTGTCATATGGTGGGTTCCTTGGAATACATGTAGTTAGCATCCAAGCATCAATGCTATCTTGCCGCGAAGGCGCTTCCAGAGAGCTGGGCTTAACGCCAAATCCAGGTAAAGTCTGCTCTACACACTCGATGCATTGATGTAACATTGTCGTCAATATTAATCAATATTGAAGGGTCTATCTCAAGTAGTTAGATAAAGCCTCCTCAATGGTACTGTACTTTCAAGCTCCTACCTCTCCAGTGCTAACACAAAGCGAATGTATTGGTGTCCTATTTCCTCATCAGTATTTCACCATCTTTTCCTCTTCGCTCGGATCTTGCCAGACGCCACCAGCACGAACACGACACTATACTGCTCGTAAGGTTCTTTTGACCTACCACGTGCACATGCTGGTAGCGTAGCATAAACTGGTTTCGAGACGTGCGTTGCACCTTTGACTTTGCTAGGCGCAGCTGACACAACGCCGCGCAGCAAAACATTGGTCGGGCACGTCAAAGCCCAACCAGTCTTTCATTCTGTACAGATCTTCTCAAGGAGCATCCAACAAATCGACGACACCCATCTTTGATATTTACCAAGTGGGCTTCTCATGCTTTCTTACTTCTTCGTCTTGCCGAACATGCTCAGTTGCTGCGTGCCGGGCATGATGTCGCTCGTGCTCTGATGAACCTTAGTGCCAAAAGACCCAAGCATCTGCCTTACAGCCATAACAGCCTTAAGATCTTCCTGGACTGTGATCCCGCGGAACTGGCATGCATGTCTATCCCTCTCCAGCGTACGCATTTGGCATCGATCTCCAACGCATTACGGTACCGTTCCTTCCGCAAGACGCGGCTGACTGAGCTCGGCGTCGTACCGGATTTCTGCGCATGGTAGGTAGGTGTTGGCAAGATTTATCACCAAACCTGTAACACGACACTCGATCAGCGCCAGGTCTGATTCCCATTGGTCGAAGGAAATCATTTGCCTGCCTGTCAAACAGTAGCAGACGAGCACAATGAGCTACAGCATCACACTCTGCCAAAACGTTGTACACCTTTGCCACGCGCGGTCGTGTCCTACACCATCACCAGGTCGGTATAGCCTCTCCCAGGCCGCGTCAACATGGTGCCGGCCAAGGCATAGCAAGAAAGAAGTAACTTGCAAGGGCAAAAAAGTATACGGTTCATGCCAAGTTGCTATGCCCCCACCTCCAATGATCTACACACGATCACTGGGGAAAGTCTCCACACTTAGGATCGGTCCAGTAGCCTCATCTCTCATTCTGAAAGGCGACGACAGGCAAATAATATACCAGCGAAGCCGAATACGAATATCTAACAGTGGCTGTGTGCATTTGACGATACTCACACTTGCTGGTAGGAATATCGAATCGTCCGCCGCGTGTGGGCACGAGTGCGAAGAACATAGCCCACCATCTATGTCCTACGTAATGGAACACCTCTCGCACGCCTCCAAACTATAATTGCCGTCTTGAGCTTTGCGTTGCTGGCTCGCCATGCCGTGGACCGCAGCGGCTTGCCACTCCTCCTACGACATTGGCATTGGCAATCAAGATGATTGGATGGCTAGCTATGCCATCTCAGGTTTGCTTGGCTTGGATGTGAGTCTAGTGCGTATGTCAAGAGCAGCTACTCCGATGGCGAAATCATCGAATACCCCTCCTTGTCTTCTTCCAGGCTGCTACAAATAACCTTCGGATTCCCCCCGTCTTGACTGCTTGTAGCACCCAAACCGATACGAAGGAAAGTCAGACAACATGCAGTTCAAGCAATTCTTGGGAGCCGCATTAACGATTGTCGCCGCAAGGGCACAGGACAACAGCACAGCCAACCTCACCTCTGTCATTGGTGGTAACGACAACTTGTCGACCCTGGCAACTGTGCTGGAAGGCAACCCAGAAATCGCCCAGGCACTTTCCGATGCACAAAACATCACTCTCTTAGCCCCGTCCAACCAAGCACTTGAGGCTTTGAACAGCACTGGCGGATCTCAAGCGTCTCAAGAGGGTTTCATTCAAGCTCTACTCAACTACCACGTCCTCATCGGTCAATTCTCCTCGGACAACATCACCGAGACTCCCACATTCGCTCCCACGTTGCTCAATGACACTGCTTTCGCCAACGTCACTGGCGGTCAAGTGGTCGAGCTTCGCTCCGATGATGACGACGTTCTTGTCATTTCTGGCTTGAAGAACAATGCTTCTGTCAGCGAGGCTGTGAGTGTGGTCAAAAACATCTTTCTAAGACCTTATACTAATCACAAGAACAGGACATCACTTTCAACGGCGGTGTCATCCACATCATCGACACCCTCCTCACCATCCCACCCAACGTCAGCACCGTCGCCCAAGAAGCCAACCTAACCGCCTTCCTCGGCGCCGTCAACGCAACCGACCTCACCGACGCTCTCAACGAGACACCCGACCTCACAATCTTCGCCCCCAACAACGCAGCCTTCCAAAGCATCAGCTCCGTGCTCGCCAACATTTCCACCGAAGAAGCCGCCTCCGTCCTGCAATACCACGTCATCAACGGCACCGTGGCCTACAGCAGCACGCTGGCCAACGGCTCCGTCCCAACCCTCGGCGGCGACAACGTCACCATCACCATCATCGACGGCGAAGTCTTCGTCAACCGCGCCCGCGTCATCACCGCCGACATCCTGCTGTCCAACGGCGTGCTCCACGTCCTCGACAGCGTCCTTTCCGCAGACGACAACTCCACCGCCAACGGCACCGAGTCCGACGGCCCCGCCACCGCTTTCCCGGGCGCTTCTTCCGGCAGCGAGGTTCCGTTCACTTCCAACCAGCCCTCCCCGACTTCCACCAATGCCGCCCTGACTTCCACCACTGATGCTGTCGCCGATGGCTTCCCGACCAACACCGAAGGCAGCATTGGTCAGAACACCGCCGGCAACCCTGAGGCCAGCAGCAGCACTTCCGAGGACGCTGCGGCCATGCCTACTGGCGCCATTGGCGTTGCTGCTCTATTTGGTGGCGCTGCTCTCTTTGCTAACTTCTAAGTCTGATGAGAAGGAGAAGAAGAACATCGCAAGGTGTCTTTTGGCAGTGCCCAAGTGTGGTTAGCTTAGTGAACAGTATGCGGGGAGGGAGGGGGAGAGAAAGTGGTTGTATCTATCATGAACACGTTTTCATGCATTCCTTACGTATGTAATTGATCTTTTTTTGACATCGTGTTCCTATGTAACGAAATAACGCTTAATACAATCGTTCTCACTCACGAACCCAATTGTCCCTCGTGTCACTTCGCTCGTCATGTTTAAGATTGGTGTGCCATGTTGCCAGTCAACAGTTCAACGAATCTCCATACCATAGCGCCGATGTAATAGGTTTTGAGAGCCAGTGTCTGGTGTTTGATGACCGATCGATACATGTAAGTCTGCGACTCGATGAAGTCATGATCGAGCTCGTTGCAGGCGGTATGCTTGGGGGAAGCAGGGGGCGATTTTATTGCTCAAACCAGGTTCGATCACCTTGTTGGGGTGATTTCAAATCAAACGCGATGAAAATTCTTGCTCGATCCCGGCCTTGTAGATGTATCAGCGACCGAGCCTCTTCGTTCTCCACCACCAGAGAACGCCTTCCGAAGCAACATGTAGAGAGATTCAACGATGACAAGCATCCAGGTTTGGCAGTGCAATCGTTCCGCCTGGGGGGGAGAGGTGAAAGGCCATGTAAGCGTCGCTTTGGTGGTTAATGGTCGCCATGCAAGTGACCACACCTTATGCATATGAGCACAGAAACCTTGGCGAGAAGCCAGCCACACTTCATTAAATGAGCGATGGCGATCTTGAGAGGTCTTCATAATAAGGGACAAGCGCAGAGGATTGACAACGCATTTTCTGGCCAGATGACCCTAAATGGAAAGCGTCGACAAGCCGGCTCCAGAACTTGAGTTTTCCCACCCACAATGGCAACAACGAGCTTGAGGAAGCGTGGTAAGATGTTGTCGTTTTTGCGCATAAGGGAAGATTTGCTAATGGCCCCATTCTCGCCATGAGATCAAACGTATCAGTCAAAAAGAACACGCACTTGAAGAAGGCACAGTTCAACATTCCATGTGAGGACAGTTTTAGAGAATAGCTCGTGGGAACAGGTTTTGTAATATAATTTTGAATTGTTTTGTCGTTGCGTATTGTAATCGTTATAATAATTATCGTTCATCATGCGTGCGTGTGGATTTCCCACGTTCTTTCGTAATCAAGACCTGCTGTGGTCGGTATTCCTCTTGTTCTTCTTCTTCATCTTCTTTCTTATCAATGCATCACTCCCTCCCTCTGCTCTGAACTGCTCACACCGGAACATTCGATGCCAATGCATGATGGATCGCTCACTAGAATAAAATTATAGGGGAAAGAAAAAATCACTGTTAAAGCGTCCGCCAATCACTCAGCGCTGACGCCGATCCACCTCTTGGGCACTGTGCCCTGTACGACGGCGTCTCCCTCGGAACTCTGCCTGGGTGGTAGCCAGATTTTGGCTCTGCCCATTTCGAGTTTGCCTTCGCGGCGCATGTTCATTTCCAGGACGACGACGCGGAGGAAGTCGCTGTTCTCTCGCGGCTCGCGGTGTCTCATGGCGGCCGCGACTGCAGTGTTGGCAGCGAGGTCATCGGTTTCGGCTCCGGTCTTTTTGCTGATGCCTTTGGTTTTGTTGCCGCGGCTGCCGGAGCGGGAGTAGGTTTGCAGTTGTATTGTTGGACCACTGTCGGGAAATTGCTGTTCGGCGAGGTAGGGCGCGTGAAGTGCCTGCTGGAAGGGTGCTTCTTGCTCTTCGAAGGATAGGGGAATAGGGTTCAGGTAGCGGCGCTGCGCTGAGGTCGGAGTGCCCTTGTAGTCGGGGCGGACTTCAGGGCTGAACCTGGGGAATAGGAAGGGGTGTGACCAGAGAACATCGTCTGGGAGTGGTGATACTGAGCCAGCACGCTCAGCCTTGTTTGCTGTGCGACGGAGACGGGTGGTGGGAGCGGAAGTGTTCTTTCGTTGTCCGAATGGTGAGAGGGCGGCGAGCTTGAGCGCCTGGAGAGAGGTTGTGAGGTTGGACTTGAAGAAGGATTTGGACTTGGGTGCTGTGGGACTGTGGTCTGGGACGAATGTGAAGTCATCCTCTTCTGATTCGGGATCCGGTTTCAGCGGGTGATCTTCAACGCAGCTCTCGCGTATCGGCTTTGATCTTGGCGACTCTTTCCGGCTGGTCATGCTAGACTTCCTGCTGTGGATCGAATCTGGTGTCGCTGGGCTGCCGAAGGAGAGGAGAGAGCTCTCGTCTGCTTCTAGTGAAGGAATCGAGTCGCTGGATGCTGACCTCTCGTATTGTGGGCGACCGTACTGGCTTGACTGGTATGAGAGAGATCTTGGCTCTTCGCAATCATCGGCGTTGTCCAGCAGTATTGAGAGCGGACTGCTGTCGTAGCTCTTTCCAAATCTGTCGTCGCTCTTCCATTCGTTGATAAGCTCGTCGATTGAGATTTGGCGTTTGTCGCTCAAGCGAGTCCTGTTCTGGCGAGGGCGGCGTGGGATGGTAGTCATGGCAAGTAAAGCAGCGACAGAAGGCGACAGCGCCTCTGGCCGGTGGTGCTCGGGTATGTTCTGTTTCCTCCTGCCTGCTCCATGTGCTTTGCCTTTCGCATGGCCGACAGTCTTTGATCCTGATGCCCGCGTCCTGTCCGGCTGAGGGACGTCGACTGGCTGACTCGGAGGTCGCATCGTATCGTTTGTTGTTGGTGGTTGTGTGGCTAGTTGGGATGATGCACGCGATAGGTTCTTTGTACCGGATGTTGCGGAAGCGTTGTTATGTGGTGACTTGTGAAGCGTTGTCTGTTGTGTTTGTCCGATCACCTGCGTAGGAGGCGAAGACGAGTACTTGAACGACCGAGGGACCAACATGATGTTGCTGACAATGGCATTAAAGCGGATGGTCCAAGGTCGTGTGAGTCCTATCGTGGGACGGGTCGGAGGGGCGTTAGTCAAGAATATGCGCAGGGCGGATCGCTTAGTGGACGTTTGCCGGGCTGAGTAGCGTTGGTCTTCGATGTGAAAACCGACTCTCCTCAGATTCCACTCCAACACAAGCCTTCTAGAAGATGCACAGGCCTGTTCCTGCAGTGCTTGCGAAGCGCTTTGCGCAAGCCGAAGGTGCGCCGCTGTACGTGCGGTTCTCGCTGGATCCCTAGTCTCTGACGTCGACCAGCCAGAGACGGTCCGAGGGTTTTCTATGCCGTAATAGCGTACTTCGGAGTGGTCCAGTCGCAAGTAAGGGTCTTCCTAGGTCGCGTGCGAAGATGTCCGTTCGCGCAGATGGATGTTGGTGAAAGGTCGCAAAAGAATCAGATGGGGGATACGGCTCTGAGGTATACAGAGGAAGGCGTACACGCGCGGCAGAGGTAACTACATGTAGCGATAAGCACACGACAGAGCGCTGTGACGCACGCCTGGATGTGAGTCCGGTCGGGCTCGTCGGGCTCCGCTCGCTAGAAAGGCGTGGCTTTGCCGCTATGGAGCAGCGCCTCCGTGGGCGGCGTGGGGGTAAGCAGCAATGTCACGGGATGCTCGTTATGGAGCCGATGTAGTAGCGAAGTGAGGTGAAAAAGAAACACGTGCTCGTGTTTGCAGCACTCGCTCTATCGAGCATGCCGAGTGTGAATTCCGAGCACTTCAAGGGAAGCCACTCCGGTTGGCCCAGCCCACGGCGAGATAAGCCCAAGTCATCTCGTGTGATCCAGTCGACCTCTGTCGTGCGACCGAATGACAAGGCGAGCAGGGCTAGCATCTCGTGTGCCCTCAGAGACACCAACACGTGTTGCGTGCCGTTGATATGTCTTCCCTTTGCTACTTACGGCAATCGTATACCCTTATCTCCCCCAACATACTACTCTGTCTCCCCCACAGTAGGCGCGCATGCCGATGAGATACCACACTCGATCTCCTGCCACTTCCAGCCTGGCGGCGATAACTCGTCTATATCACGTACCTTTCCTTCGGCGGGCCGCCTTCTAGTGCGCACCTAGAATAAATCAAAGGCACAACGTTAATCCGACAGCCGGGTTGCGACCAGGTCGAAAGCTCGGGTGGCTGGCGGTGGTCGGGCCTTGTCGAGCCTGTGCTCTTTGCAGAAAATAATCGTAATAACAATCACCACAAAGCCGGGCAGCTCCGTTAACGTGGCCAGTCTCGTGTAGCAGGTAGGGCCAGGTCCCTTGTCACCGTGGCACGGTACTACGGCAACATATCGTCGGGCATCTCTCAGGCCATGACTTGGCTATCACGAGGCGTTGCCATAAGGACAACGTACCGTCTCGATGTGGCATCCTATGCATACGGCACCCCCTCCACATTCGGCTCCATGTGTACTTGTATGCAGGCGGGCAAGCGAGGCTGATCCTTCCTAAAGACAATTGACATGTACCATGGCGGCGGACCTGGCGAAAAGCAGCCAGAGGATCCGGGCGCCGTAACGTCCCGAACCTCGGTCGACAAGCCTGCAGGACAATCCAGACCTTTGAATGGCCAGAGATAAGTTTATGAGAGTTATGGTTGCGCGAGTAGCCATAGTGGAAACCCTGCCTGTATTGCTTGGCCGGAAGGCGCGGCAAGCGTGGCCGAGCATGGCGACCTCACCACTACTTGTTTCGTGTTTGTAAACAGAATGGTAGAAAGTAGTCATCTGCATCCGGAATTGCTCGCTAGAATCTCCACCCTCAAGCCCTGAATGCAGAAGGGATCCAGAGATCGACATGCAATTCGACAGTAGTGGGCGTTTTGTAGTCCACTTCTCAACAAAGCCCATGTACACGTAACATTCCTGTTAATAAGGCGTCTCGCGGTCAGAATAATCCAGATTGGTCGGTACGAAGCATGCACAGTGTGTATGCACATCTTCCTGCAGGGAAGGTTCCCCTGCGACAGCAACGCAGTAGATACTAGATAGCCAAAACCAGACAAAACCCAACCCTCAACGGCAGGACTCTCGCAGAAGCCCAATGCTGTAATTTCGGCATGCCCATCTCACTGCAACCCGACAACCCAATAGAGTTTCAGCCGCAATGCCTCCCTCACACCGCCCCCGAACAATCTACACAGCACAAAACCACCGTCTCCGCCCACAGACCCAAGTGGAGAGTCACAAACCCTGCCCGCCTGGCTGGTGGAGAGACAACAGACCGCCCTGCAGCAAGCAAGCACCCCCAAGACCCTTTCTCCAAACCCATGACAGACTCCGTGGACTCACAAGTTGAACACGTCGATCACAACATCAAAGCTCATCAAGCGAAATAACGAGGCTACATACGCTTAAGAATGGTTCGAAAGATCCATCAACCTCAACGACCCTCAAGCACCTTCCCAACTCGGCCGACCGCCAGAGCTTGGCATCAACCACCATTGCTCTCTTGTAAAGCGCTAGGCCACCTGGCGGTCGTGGAAGGTTTACCGTTTTGTCGGATAAACAAAAGTCGACTCGTGGAGTCGACAATGAATTGGACGCTATTTCGGTGGGTTGTTAGGCGATCTACGCTTTATTTGCTTGCGTGGCCCCAGCCTTGGAGTAATGAAATGGGAGATAGGCGAGGAAGGAACGAAGGAAGCCCTGATGCAGGGTCTGGTCAATAATAATGCCCGTGGTGATCTTATCTTGTTCGTGTGTTCGTGCTGAAATTTGAGGCTGTGTGTTGGCAGTGTCTAGATTTCGGGGATGGGAAAAGGTGAGGCGGTGTTTATTTGAGACGAGTGAGGGAGGTAGGGAGGAGGAGCGAGAGGCACATCAAGGTTTTGGAAGTAAATTCGTTCCCATTTCCGTTCCCATCGTAATTCTATGAAAGGTAATGTATACAGCGCAAGTCCCAAAAGGAAAGGAAAAAGTACATTAACAGAAAACAGAAACGGTTGAAAAGAGAAAGAAGGAAAGAAAGATCGCGGTCGTCATGGCTTGCTTCGCTTTTGTGCAAATGCAGGTAGGTGAAGAGGTGTGTTGGTGTACTGCGCTGAAAGCCAGTATCACTGTGTTTTGTTTCCAGCTCTGTTCCTTTTGGTTTTCTCCAGGACGACTGGTGCGAGTGATAAACCCGGTACTCGGGGAAAGAAAAGAAACCCCCTCCAGGGCAGGGCTGCTTGCGCCCAAGCAGGCGATGTTTCAAAGAAGCAAAGGTTGCACACCCATGCAGAGATATGCCAATCTCTAAAACGCCAAAGTCTGCTTTCGCTGATCAAAAAAATAAAATCGAAAAAGAAAGGTAGTATTGCTTGGCCCGTGGTCCGTCGCTGCAGGTTCAGGAGAGTCGTTGTAATTCATCAGTAGACCTCTCCAAGGTCACCGTCGTCAGTCCATCCGGCTTCGCTGCCGTCGATGTCTTCGACCTCTCTGGTCTTCTTGCCCATTCCTCCCTTAGGGTATGGGCTCTGCATTGAACGCTTGATCGATCCGCCGCCACCGACCAGCACGGGTACGGACTGAGCGCTGCGAATGTTTTGCTGAGCGCGCTTCCTCGCATAGTATGCTTCTGTGGCATCGGCCTCCTCAGTGTCTGAAGCGTCGGTGTAAGTCTCCCAGTTCTCGCTGCCGGAACCGTTGACGCTTCCAGTCATGGTGGAGGAGGTGTTGCTTGGGGCGCGAGAGGGAGGCGCGCGAGGATAGTCCTGACGGCTGCTCATTGGGCGCGAGTATCCAGATGCTGAGCTGCCAGAAGAGAGGTACGATTCGTGAGAGGGTGTTGCGCGGAGAGTTGAAGGGCGTGGGGGGGGGCCCATAACGGAGTTAGAGAGGTATGAGCGGTATGCGGACTCATCGTATGGGTCATCAAGAGCAGAGTGACGAACAACACTGGAGCTTCGTTCGGTCTCGAAGTGGTCGGAGCTGTGACCTGTAGGAGAGGGCGTGGGTGGTCCAAATAGGCTCTTCATCTTTGGCGGAGGGGCAGCGAAAGCTCCATTGCTTCTGATGGTTGCGCCGAAGTCTTCGGTCTTGTAACCGGACGCGGTGGCTGGTCGCATCCTCGAGGCACTGAAATCGTCATTCTTGTAGCCAGCGGAAGTGGCAGGTCGCATCCTCGAGGCATTCAGGTCTTCATTCTTGTACCCAGATGATGTGGCTGGCCGCAACTTTCTCTCCGGGGAGTTGTTGCCATCGCGGAGATTGCTCATAGGGAGCCTGGACGATGGAGGGGGGAGCTTGCTCGGGGATCCAAGTTTGGGGTTCGCACTGTTACTGCGAGAGTGACCAGGGCGCGAGGCAGAGGAGTTCATAGTGGAGGCCCCGAGGAAGGAATTTCCCATGACAGAGGAGCCAAAGTTTGATGGAGCAATGTTAGCATTGTTCATGCCGGCGGTGGGAGTTTTGCTGCGGGAAGGAGGCTGGCCGCGCAGAGTGTCCGCTCTGCTGCGCGTACCACCAGCTCTGCTAGCACTCTTCGGTCCATCGCGGCTTGGGGGCAGAGCATTTGGCGTCTTGCTCCTAGGAGGCAATGTCTTTGCAGACCTGGCATCCAGCTCGTCGAGATACCTCTGGCCGTGGACACAGAATGGGCGGCCATATTCGTCCTCCCACTGCTCAAGTGTCTTGCGCAGATCCGCCTCGACCTTGGGCAGCTCCTTAGTAATGCGCTTGCGCTGTTTCTCCTCACGAAGGAGCTTTCCAGGATCGCGCCTCTCACCCTTTGCACCCTTGGCCATCAGGCGTGACGCATCCTGGCTGCTCTTCTCTAAGTCCTCGCGATCTTGGATGAGGCTTCTGTGTTTGTCGACGGCAGCGAGAATTGGCATGCGTTGTTCTTTCAGCATTTCCAGACGAGCGATCTCTTGTTCATGGGCAGACAGCAGAGCATCCGAGTAGACATCCGAGAAGGCGGGAGTGAACTCCAACATCTCCTCTTCCGCAAAGTACAGACTGTCCCAGAGCGCTTGGAGCTTGAACCTCGCATCCTCTACGAAGAGGTGCAGATTCTGGCGCTTCAACTCATTCAAACGGGAAAGCTCGTCCTCGAACTCGTTGATCTGACGAAGGCCACAGCCACGGTTGGCAGCGAGAAACTGCTTGCGCTCAGCATCCTCGACACCCAGGCGATTCCAGAGACCCTCCACGGCGTCCTTCAGCTCCTTCAACTTGCGCTCTCTGGCGGACTTCTCAGAGAGCAGCTTGTCCCTCTTAGCGGCAAGGCGCTTAAGATCTTCCTGGTGGAGGCCAAGCTGTTCTGGCGCATCGCGAGCGAACTGCACAATGCGGCTGTCGACCTGGGCTTGTGGTGTTCCCAGCTCTGACCAAAGGTTGATGATGTCGTCGGAGGTTTGCTGAACATTGGCAAGGCGCTTGTTGTATTCTTCATACACGCGGGTGAACTCGGTGTCCAGCGATGCCACGTACTTGGGTCCAAGCTCGAATGTGGGAGAGATTTTGGCGTTGGGGTCTGATGGAGGCAGCTTTACTGAAAGGAAAGAAGGTTCGAGGTGTGAGGCATACGACTCGAGTGCCTCGGCCAGTTTTCTGACCTGCTCGAAACGCTCGCGGTGCAGCTTGGCGACAGTGTGGTGTCTCTCTTTGAGAGTCTGTATGCATGCAAGCAGAGGGTATGTGATTTCTTGTTCCATCTCGTATTCGTTGTCAGATTTCGTGTCGTCAATCGCTCGCTCCATTTGGCGAATCGTTGTTATGAGGCGCTTCGCCTCTTCCGTGAGATCATGTTTCTCTTTTGCTACATGGTTGAGCTGATTGTGTAGTGTTTCTGAAAGAGCGGAGAAGAGCTATAACGATGTCAGTGGCTTGTCGGCTGTGTTGAGAGTATTGCGTCAAACTGACCTCAGACTCTCGCGAGTCGCGTTCATGTGTGGGAACGCCAATTTCATCGAAGAAGTTGTGAAGGCGTTCAATGATGGTTGTCACCTGCTGGGACAGATAGCTGGTGTCCATGGTGGTCGCAAAGCTGCCAGCAGCAAATTTTGTGGTCCAAGGTCTCAAAGGACCATCAAGCGGGGGAGGAATGTGCGAGCTTGACACGGGCTGGGTGCGCGATATGATGCGACAGCGTGATTGTTGTGGTTGTTGTTATTGTGGGATGTGTTGATGCTGTCAAAGCGGTGTTGCGCCGCAATGCGATGAAACGACTGTGGGTAGTATGAACGCCTGGGGTGTGAAGGGATATTGCTTGCGATGTGAGAGAAAGGCGGAGAGTGGTGATGTTGTTGATGAGACATCGAAGTCCTCTTGTTCCTCCCCAAGCAGCCGGTTAGAGTAAACTCAGGCGGAAGGAGCGGTTGGCGGGGGAACATTGATCACGTGCACGGCTGAAACGCCCGGCGCAGCGCATTAGTGCGAGTTGGGAGGAGGATGCACGGCATGGCTCTCACATGCATGGCAAACAGAGAGCATGTGCCAGTTACATCATGAGTAGTGGCGGATTGTTTGTGGGCGTGAGCGGTGCGTGTGGTGGGTGAATGGGAAATGGCGTATGAGTCGCATGCCCCATCAACGTGACGGCCGAGATCATTCGACCTCCGCGGCCATGCGAGCCATGTTCACTCAAGAGTCACTAGTCCCGCTGCTCCGTCATGGCCCATCGATTTCCGTTAGCTATCGATGTTCTTGATCGCCTCTGTGCACAGCGACGCCATGGCCACCACCACCGCCGTTGACCTCCTCCCGACGCCATCGGTGACACCACCTCTGCCAGCAGGCCCGGCTACTCTGCCCGTACAGATCAACGCCGCCACCAGGAAGCAACACACTGAGTTGAACCGCCTGATCATCGAACGCCTGCCTTTTGCCTTACCGCCCAAAGCCAACGGTCCCCAGACATACGGTCTCGGTATCGCAGCCTTCGCGCAGATATTCCTCGCCTTTGAGCAGGCCTTCGATGACCTTGTCACTTCTCAGAAAGATGCACAGGCATCCCCAGACACATCACACGAGCACCAAGTGAAAGAATGGCTAGCCAACCTGCGCCCAGCAGGGCTGAAACGCTCACCACGCCTCAAACGTGATCTCCAATACCTGCCCGAACTCGATCGGTCCAACTTCTCACAGCTAGACGACGAAACCCAGTCCCACATCCGCGATCTCGCCGCCGCTAAACCGCACACCCTTGTCGCCTACACATGGGTTATGTACATGGCCATTTTCTCTGGAGGACGCTGGATCCGCGCGCAGCTCGCTGGCGCCGAGCCTGAGTTTTGGACCTCGCACACGAACGCCGGTCCTGCTCTGGCAGAGAAGACTCCACTGGGAATGCCTGGCTTCTCGTTCCTGTCCTTTGACGGCGACGAGGATGGCGAGGATATCAAGGTGGAGTACAAGAGGCGGTTGGCGGAGGGTGAGGATCTTCTGAATACACAGGAACGCGAAGATATCGTTGAAGCATCGCGGGAGCTGTTCGAGATGTGCATTGCGATCGTGAAGAAGTTGGACGTTGAGGTCCGCAGGCAGCAGGTCGTGAAGCGATTAATACCTTTTGCGTTGATTGTTGCGGCGGTCCTGTTTGCTTACGCGACGTATCGTCTGCGGGGCTAGAGATGTGCGTTCCGATGAGCCCGTGTTGGCCGGATACCCCGTTCAGCAGAGCTTCACGTGGACGTTTTCCTTTTTCCCGGCTTTGGGATGTGTCTCTGTGGTGATTTCTTTGGTTGAGAGACTACGGTCATCTGGACTCACATTCGTTGCGATACCCAAATACATTACGGCCATACGGATTTGCATTAGCAGATAGCATAGCAAGCATGCATGGGCATCGGATAGGCATGGAAATGGCTTGCGTGAAATACCATAGCGCTGCCTCGGTCCTCGCCTGTGGATTGAAAGGATGCATATCATGAGGAATCAACCGAGAGAGCCAACCACGGGAGGAAGTACCGATTATGAATTTTTTTGTGTCTACATCATGCTGATTCTTTAACTTAATATACAATGGCAATTGGCCATGTTTTACCATATTGCAACAAGCCCACATTTCCCATCCGAGCGTTCGAATATATCGTACAGATCAGCGCGTGGATGCATCGAGTGGTTCCGATCCCACAGGTGAATGCCGCTTGCTAGGAGTTCGGCTACTTCTTGCAGTACCCAAGCATCATCTCGTTGCCATTTGGTGTCCTCTAATAGCCCTGCTGCCGACACCGTCTGCTTCCCACGTCAAAAACCCTAGTGGTTCTCGCTTGTGGAAGCAAAAGCCGTAGAGGTATGAGATGGCAACCCCTTGGTGATATTGGCTTAATTCCGTTTTGTGGCAGTATTTGCTTGACCGAGGTCAAGTCTGTCAAGGCAGCACCACTGCGTTTGGCTGCGTATGAATTCCGGTGGTTCGCATGAGTATAGGTACAAAGCCAGTCGTGTTGGCTTTTGAAGCATTCCAGGTGTGATGGCTAAGTGTGGCCATCATTTCTCTGGCTCCTGCTTCTCGGCTGGCTGTTCAGGCGTCTGCTGCTGCTGGTTCTTCAAAGCCGCAATCTTATCGTCAAGAACGGCAATCTCAACATCAACCTTCAACAGCCTCTCCTTTAGCATCTCGGCATAGTCTTCGTTCGAGAGATGTGATACAAGACCCAGGCTCGTCATTGACTGCCAAAAACCTTTCTTGGGCTGATCAGGTTTTGCTGTCGCTGGAGCTGCTGTCCATTTGTTGTGAATTGCTTGTCCGGCAAAGCCGAAGAATGCCATAGCTAGGGCACCTGGTATGGCGTTTGATCGACCGCGAAAGATAAGACCAGCAGTGCCACCACTGATTCCACCCGCTATGGCGCTCGCCTTGGTGCGATCACCAGGCGTTAAATTTCCCGTATCCCATGCGTGGAGAACAAGGCCCCTGGATGCCCAGAAAGATGATCCTAGAGCAGTGCATTGTATGGAGGATGCAAGCGCGAATAGAGTGGGGGTAGTGCCTTTGATGATGCCAGCAGTGCCACCGACGAGAAATCCAGCTCCGCCTATTGAAGTGAATTAGTCTCTGTTGATGAAGCATGAGCTTGCCATCTGGGCCTCGGGGAAGAATATGAGCACTCGATTAATGGGCCCAAGTACGCGTCCTCTCGAGTTTGGCCGAATGAATCATCTCTGCGGTGTGTATATGAGGGTGTTGTGCCAATAACCATCAGATCCTCCATGCATGAAGTGTCGTGGACGGCAACTTTGGCGGCGAATAGGAGGAGTGGAATGGGCTTACCAGAAAAAAGACCAACCTTGACGGCAGGCTCTATAATGGCGAGAAGAGGATCCTCGGTGGGCTTCCTCGGGGTGCTGGCTGGCGCCGACATTTCAAGAATATGCACTCGACTGAGCCATGTGCAGGACGGGCGGCAAAAGTCAATATCATCGCCAGGTCGCAGACGATCTGTAGATGAAGCGGCGCTCCGCTCCCGACGGAAGTATCCGAGTTCATCGTACCCGCTGAATTCATCACCTCCACGAACTTTTTGGGTCGCTTAGACGTCAACTCTTGTGTGTGCACACGAAACTACGTCCACGCACCACCCCAAACAACAAATCACTCCAGGAATCTCCATTCCTGCTCTCAAATCAGCCGCGCACCGCGAACGGTCACAAAAACCGCAATCATGGGTAGGTCCACACTCGCGCGACTCTGTGTTGAAGAGAGGCAGCAAGAAGCAGTGGCAGAGGACATCGCACATGGCACATGGCACATAATACTTGCGCGCTGAGCGCACCAGGTTCGAGGGCTGACGTGATCGGTAGCTCCCAAGAAGAAGGTCGAGAAGATGGCGCTGGGCGACTTCCTGGCAGACCAATGTACGCATTCCCCACCCTCAGTGCGACACAAAAAGATGGAAACTTACATGTTGCAGCGCTCGGATCCTGGGCCGACGAGATGGATGCGCAGCCGCTGCCTTCGGCATCTGGATCTGGATACAGCGCTAGGAACGCACAGAGAGGCGCTGGCGGCGCCGAGGAGGGCAACAGGGCCTTGAACACTTCGGCCTGGGAGCGCTCTGCCGGCGGTGTCGGCGGTGGCCGTGTCCCTGGCTTTGGTAAGGCATACCTATTCACGGAATGTGCGCCCGACATCTCGCTAACAAGCGACAGACCGTCCCTTCGCTACTCGCGAGGAGCTGCCCATGCCCGACAAGCCCCCATACACTGCGCATCTCGGAAACCTTGCCTTCGATGTCACTCAGGCCGACATCGAGTCCTTCCTCAGTGGCTGCGAGGTCACTAACATCCGCATCGTCGAGGACAAGATCGACCACAAGCCCAAGGGCTTCGGCTACGTCGAGTTCGCCACCGTAGATGGCCTCAAGAAGGCCCTCACCCTCACAGAGTCCCAGTTCATGGGTCGCAACATCAGAATCAGCATTGCTGAGCCTCGTAAGCTTTACCCCAAACCTGTCATAAAATTCGTCGCGTTCTAACACCTCACAGCCAAGGAGCGCATGGAGCCCAGCCGCGACTTCTCTGACTGGTCCCGCAAGGGCCCGCTCCCCGAGGTTGCTGGTCGTCAGCCATCCAGAGGCTTCAGCCGTGGCAACTTTGAGGGATCTGACGCAGGCAGCGAGGCAGGTGGAAGGAGGCCTGGTTACTTCCAGGATGACGGCAAGGTCCGTGACTTTGGAGACTGGTCCCGCAAGGGTCCTCTTTCACCCACTGCTGGCGCCGCTGCCCCCGCGCCCGCACGTGAGGGCAGAGGCAACGCATCTTGGGGAGAGGGCCGTGGATCTGATGCTGGTTCTCGTCCCCCACGCAAAGAGTTCCAGGAGAGGCCCGTCGTCGAGCGTGCACCCACTGCCGCTGAGCAGGACAACAAGTGGCGCGAGAAGATGCGTGCTGACCCGACCCCGGTTGCCAGCCCTGAGGCTTCCACCCCGTCTTCTCCTCAAGCCCAGGCCCCCAAGGAGCGCCCGAGGCTGAACCTGGCCAAGCGCACCGTTTCTGAGGCCAAGCCCGAGGCCCCTCCCGCTGCTGCTCCTCAGTCGAAGGCATCCCCCTTCGGCGCTGCTCGCCCCACTGACACCGCCCAGCGTGATCGTGAGGTCGCTGAGAAGCGTGAGATCGCTATCCGTGAGAAGCGTGAGGCCGACGAGAAGGTCAAGGAGGAGAAGGCCGCCAAGGAGGCTGCCGCAAAGCAGGCTCGCCAGGACGAGAAGCCCAACGCTCCCTCAAACGAGAGGCGCACCTCGCGTCAACAAAACGGTCCCCCCAAGACCAACCCCTGGAGACAGAACGGCGACCAGAACGACAAGAGCAATGTCAGCATCCTCAAGCGCGAAGGCGAAGTTGAGGGCCAGCGCGACACCCCCGACGGTGACGCCAACGGTGACATCGTGACCGACAAGGAGACCAAGCCCCAGGAGGTCGTCAAGGAGGTTCCCCGTGACGCTGCTGAGGGCGCCAAGCAGCCCGAATCTACTGCTGAGTCTCTTGAGGACGAGGGCTGGTCCACCGTCGCTGCTAAGCCGAAGAACTCTCGCCGTGGTGGCGCGCGTGCCATGGCATCTTAGGCGGATGTGAGAGCTCTTCGCATCTCTGAGGCAAGCTGTTAATCCTTTCAGCCTGTCCGAAAATTTCCTTCTTTCTTGAACTTCCACGACACACTTATGGATGCATGGTACCAATCGGCGACAACTCCAGGACGCAACTCTACGGGTAAAGCAACGCTTCTTCCTCACGAATTCTCTGCACCGCAATGCAACTTCATGTCCCGCACCCTGGAACCGATCGACTGGCCCGCGCTAGTGTATAGATAAACGACTCCTCTTTTCGAAACAGATCTCGACTTTATCCATGTTGGTGCGTTCAGCGGCGTTATGCGGCGCTGGCGCGGAGCGAGAGACCTCTTGTGTTTTTTTATGGCATTGCGGGATGTGTGGGGCGAGCCTTGTCCGTGAGGTTGGGTTTGCATTTCTAGTGAGTTTGCGAGTCTTGCTTTTGTTTGCAGAATGATCAAAAGAATTTGTGTTTACTTTTTGCGTACGGTTTCTTATTGTTCGCTTTTCACTACCTTCGTATTCTAGAACATGGCCAAGTAACAGCAACTCTTATCACGTGTCAAATGCGATTGAATCTACCAAAAAGGAGCAATGCTAATTTACAGAGCGAAGCGGCCAAAGACCGCAAGTGATAGTAGGTGTTGACATCGATTCAACCATACATATTGAATCGATGCCAAAAACTAACCCACTGACGAATACACCACCCAACGCCGCCCAAGCAAGTTCCAACCGCGCCGGTCGACGAAGAAGCCGAAAATAGCGGCGACAACATACCTCCAAACTGTTATCATCCAAGTCTCTCAACCCTCATAAGACTTTCGCGCACCATGACCAGCCCATCAAAAGACCTCGCGCCCATCACTTCTGTCCAAAACGAGCAACTTGGCCCAGCACGCCTCTTTTCCCCAGACGACTCTCCACCTCGCTGTCAGCAACAATATACCTCACCAACATCTCCGCCACGCTCCGACACATGGCCAAATCGCGCGCCAGCACAGATTGCCCATAAGCCGTCAAAGAACCCTCCTCAAACCGAGCCTGAACAGTCTCCATGCGACCCTGGCACATCCCATCAATCACAGCGAGCGCCAGCTTGCGCTCATTCGACACCCGGAAAGGACCCATGGCCGTGTCCGCTTTGACGCGAACGCTGAAGCGCAGCGTGACATCTACCTCTGGGTCAGGCCCAGCATACTCTTCCAGGACTCCTAGCAGCTTCAAAAGCGCCCTAGTCTCGCCTTGTACCAAACCCAAAATGACGCCTTGGAAAGTGTGCGTGTAAATTCCCGGATCGAACATTCCGAGATCAAGCTCGACGGGACGCAGGAAACGCGCGGATTCGTAGAGGCCGCTGCGCCAGAGCCATTGTTCCAGGTTCTCGATGCGGATTTCGTTGGTTTCTTGCGCGGCGTTGAGGAAGTGCAGGCCCGAGACGCTGTCGAGCGGCTCGCTGTGCGTGGTGAGGGTTTCGGCGACGATGCGGAGGGCTGCCGTGGACCAGAAGAGGGCGAGGGTTTCGTGGGGGAGCTGGCGGCTGGTGGTTGTTAAGGCGAGGGCGCTGCGGGTCTTGCGCAGAGGGCGTTTGAGGCGTGCGCCGCCGGTTTGGGGGCGGATGTCGATTTCGATTTGGGAGGTGAATTGGCTGGAGAAGAAGTAGGCGTAGATGCGGTTGCGGAGTTCGCCGGAGAGGCGGCCGAGGGGTGAGGTGTCCATCTTTTTCTTTCTTGTTTTGGTTTCTTTCTCTTTCTTTTTGTGGTTCTTGGGCTGCGAAGGATGATTGTCAAGGGTCGATTGTGTAGTCGACAATGGACATGGGGGGTTTTGCTCGTGATATAGAGGCATTGGGTTCCGTTCACATGCCTATACGTTGTTTCGAGAGTTGCGGTATCATGGCTGAAACATTCACATGCACGGTATGGTCAGTTCTGGCTTCTCATGAAGTCTACCATGTGACAAGGCATTGGAAAGGCATAGGGTACTTTCTTGACCGGAGGCTGGTATGCTGTGTCTAGCTATGGAAACATGCCATGCAATTGAAAAAGTATGGACAGTCGACAGATAGTTCACATTCATCATAAGTGATACATTCTTTAACGAAGCTGGACATATCTCCTTTGTTTCTTTCTATGTGCATCGTCTTATATTAGGCCACACTATGTTGTGAGGAAAATAAACTAGAATGAGATACGAGGAACGCCGGTCTCGATGTGAATCGGTCGTACATTCAAAGTAAATTAATATCGCAATAATGAAAATGCACCACATGCTCCAGGAACCATGTCCCCTTGGTTCGCCCATCGCTCCCAATGCCTGCTCCCAATGCCTGCACACGTATTCCGTCCGGCTCCATGACCTCTATTCGAAAGGTAGGAAACTCCCCGTTGCTACCGTTTTGCTTGTTCGTTGAATCATACAGTTCATAATCCATTTCGTGTGGTGGCAATCTCTACCTTCCCACAGGAACCCAGCCTCGCCCGAGATCCATGCTCCTATGCACGCGACCGCCTGGTGTGAGTGGGATGTTGACCCGACCGCCGCGGTGGCTTTCATCGCCACTGTCTTCTTCTTCGTCATAGGTGTCGCTCAAACGTGCGAAGTAGTCGGCAAGACCGCTGGTTGGCGACGCAATGCTATCGTACTGCGGAGGTGGTGTGATGAGTGCTGGCGGCGGAGCCTCATCTTCGAATGCAGGCGGATTGAATGATGGTGCACGGAGTATGTGCATTGGTCGTTGGCGAGCGTTCGCCGTAGGAGCTGGTCCGTTGAGATGTGCAGTGGGCGGGCGTGGCAGCGTAGGCCTTGTTAAAGGCGCAGGTTGGGGTGAAGGCACATTGCTGTTTGCTGCATTCATGGCGTTCATGGCAGGGTAGACGATGGGCGAGTTACGTTTGCGAGCGGCGCCTGGGCAGCCGCAATCGTAGAGGTGGGTTCCATTCATGCCCGATTCGGGGGATGTGTAGGCAGGGAGAGAGATGTTGGCCTGCGTGGCGCGACATGACAGGATGTGGAATGGCGAGTCGATTGAGATCTCGAAATGACGGCGTTTTGTAGGATCGTTTTGGTCCGGCTTGGACAGGCGCATGACGATCTAAAGACAAGGTTAGCCGGGCAAATTTATCTCAACGAACCAAGAGACTTACTTTTATCCAATGATGCACCTGGATGTTCGAGTATGTGGTATCTGAATGCAGGCGATGGTGGCGGTCCTTCTCCTTCATAGTGTGGCAGCTCGGCAATTGGACATTGAATTCCATCTCCGTTGGGCCAATATTGCTTTCTCCGTGGAGGTCTCCGAGCAGGTTTGTCGTGTCCGCAGGTGTTACATGCTCGCCCTGTGCAGCCCGTACTCGTGCGTCGTAGGGGATGCCGCCACCGGCTGTTATCCGCATAGTGCTTCCGGGAAAGGTGCTCGTAGGTTCGCTGTCTGAACGCTTTTCGAAGAGCTGAACTTTTCTTGTCGGTTCCATGCGATGTACATGCTTATTAGAACAGAAGTATTCGATATTCTCCGTTACCAGAACTTTGATCCTGTGGCATTGCACTTTGGCCAAGGGAGTGAGCTTGAACGCTATAGGCACTTGAGAGCCTAAAGGAAAGCTTTTGCCGGAAATCACAATGTCGTAATGCAGCTGGTCTTCCCAGTTTCGGCTTATGGCGATAGGCTCGACCTGCTCCAGAGAACCTTCGCTAGGAGCTCGGATAAGTGTGACTTCCTTTGATCCAGCGAGATTTGCACGGAAAGCTCCAGATCTCTCGACGGTTGCCTCCAATTCGTACTTGACGCTCCCAAGCTCGACGTCGATCGTTTCCGGTAACCGGCTGTCGATTGGCAATTCGAAGTTGTACAGATAGTCTCCTGGCAAGAAAGTCCGGTATCCCTTGGCAGCCACTGAAGGTCCAGGGGCCTCGCCTTTTCCGAAACTCCTCGACTGGTTGACTTGTAAAGACAGCTTCTTCGCATCCTTGGAAGTCAAGTTGAGCGATGAATGATTGGGAGATCCTGAACCGAGGGAATCTAATCTTGTCACGCTTGTAGAAGCGCCATCGGTTCCCTTCGCAAGTTGCACGTAATCTGCGCCAGTGTTCTTCTCTGCGCTGTCGAATTGTGCGTTGAAGAAAGGCCAGGTGTGGTTCATAATCGTGTTTGTTTCTTCGAATTCAGATTTCCTGGGTGGGATGCCTTCGGGCCATTTGGTGATAGCTCTGCCTCTGAATCTGAGTGTGATGGCCTTGATTTTGGCACTTTTCTGTACGCGGACGTGCAAACTGCCTCGCAACATGGCGGTGTTCCCAGGGACTGCTTCGGCATTTTCGAAGCCCTGCAGGAACAAAACAGGCTCGGCCAAATGCACACCAACAGAAACACCGTTGCCTGACGCGAGCGGCTTCTCCTCTTCGATGTTCGCTGGTATCACGTTATTACCCAGTGTGCCATTTGCGTTGATCTGAGGAGACACTGCCATGCTGATGGGGCCAATCTCTGGTCCCATCGATCCCTGGGCAGTTCTCACATCGCTGTTGAGTCTTGGTCTGTTGACTATGCCACTGACCGGGCCGCTAATAGACCCTCTGATTGCCCCTCTCATATTGTCGACTTCTGCGTCCCCACTTCTGGCGGAGCTAAGAGGCGTCACCGCCGGGGACCAAGATCGTCTATTCTTCTTGTTGTTGGTTTGTGAAGTGTCGTTTTGAGTCTGGATTACGGATCGAAGGAACCGTTTGGCCGATTCTCGCGAGACCGCCAGTTTGAATTTCGACGGATTACGCTTGCGCGAGGCGCGGGTATATATTGAAGGCTCCGGGCTGGAAGAATGGAGAGCCTTGATGCGTATTCGTCCAGCTCCTGTACGGCGAGGACTGAAGAGGACGAAGCCTGATAGAGCACGTGGAGGGGGAGACGATTCGATGGGTGGGATGTAGAAAATGCGGCCTCGAGTATGACTTGGGCATTCGACTGCTTCTGCTGCCATTGCGAGGTTAGGTTAGCATACGTTGTTCTGGGAAGAAGTGTGAAAAGTACATCATTGCAATCTTCTAGAACGAAAGATTTCGGTGAGAAGATGGCATGAATCAGCCCTGGGAGATGATGCAGGAGCGTCCATGCTTGGGCATGCATGCTGGCAGGAGCAATGGTGATACACGGCAGCATTCTCTGCCAGCACAGAATGCACGAGCGCGTATGTCGAGGAGCAGCGGTGTCACTTACGCTGGTCGTGGGCAAGTCGAGGGCGGTTCGGTGTGCCGCAAGTGGTGCAAGGGCGTATATCGCGGTTTCAGCAGGTTATTGCGAGGTCAAAGCACCGATACACGGCCGCGGTAAGCCTGTTGCAAGACGGCTGAGGTGGTACGGAAGCAGCAGCAGGTGTCCAAGAATGGGCTGTGTGGCCAGTAGACAGACCAAGAAGAGCAGACAGGCTTGGGCTGAGCTAATCTCCAATCCCTGCGCGCAGTGGTGATAGTGGCACTGGGGAGAAAATTACGCCAACAGACTGAGCCTGGGGAGGCTCGGAGGGAATCTCAGAGGAATCTTGACGTCTAGTGTTAACGCTACGCAATGCCTCCAGTAGGCTGACGATCGACGACGATGGCGCCGTGCAAGGTTCTGGGCGCTATCTCTGACAAGGCTAGTGGGCTTTGGAGATGCGGGACAAGTTTTGCCAAATGCGGGTGGATGTGGATGGATTGAGAGGGAGGGTGGATGGATGTGAGATGCGGTGACGGAGGCTGCTGCTGTTCAACAGCGCGATGGTGGATGATATTATAGCGCTAGGTCGGCATGCATGACAAAACCTCAAGCTAAGTGAAAGGCCATGTCTCCGCGGTCGGGGGCGGCTTCAGTTACATGATGTATGACGGTGGGGAAAAACACTTCGGTCGCGGCGTTTGGTGGGCGACTAGTGCACTGCTAAAACATGAAATGCCCTTCCTGTCGAGCGTCGACGAACCAGCGCTGCCAAGTTCGTCATCTCCGGGTAGCCATCGGGCCTGGCGGCACACGCAAGAGTGAGCCCCCAAGTACCTTTACTGTCATGTAGTCTTCCGCGACGTCCGCAGTTACCAACAGAACACAATCTAGAATCTTGAGCGTGTCTTGCGGATGGCACGGAAGAGACTCCCATGCCGTCATGTCCACCAGGCGTGCGAGGCATGCAAGCAGATACGTTGTTATTGCACACAGCAGCTGAGTCTGCGTGATCGTGTGCGTGGCATGGCATGAGAGAGAACCATGCCGACTCCCGCCTGTGACGATCGGCCTCGTCGACCAGATCAAACGTCGTGGTCAAGAACATCTCCATAAATGGATGCCATGGACTCGTAGCAGGGCTGCGTACAGACGCGAGCCTCGGCACTAGACCGCAGCGCATCACACGACATGCATAGCTGTATCTTGATTCTTGTGGACAAGGCAGGTTCCTTGGGCCCAGCTGCCGTTGACTTTCGACAAGTACATTATTTCAGTAGTACTTCCTATCAGAGGCACATGCTCACCATGATCCCTGTCGGAGGCGCTGCCGCAAAACTCGCGGTCGCAACAATGCCACAAAAGTATATGTACTGTCTGACATGTTTGAATTTTTTGCGATGAGGTGATTCGTAAGGATCGGCGGTCGCAGCGAAACCGGCAATAATCCTGCAGGATGTGCGGTGTCACGATTGCAGATGGAGGTACATCGCCCTGATGATCATGCACGCTGCTTTGTATGCTGCTTTGTATTGTGAGGGTTTGGTCCGACCGGACCGGGTCATGTTGTACGATAAAGCCACGGGAGTAGCTCAAATTCATTGACAACTATGGTGTCACAATGTTGTGAACATCTTGTTCAGGTTTACACTGTTCTCAGTGGAGGAGGCTTGGTCAGAGTAAGGTAGCTCGAGGGTAGCAGCGTGATGGAGCGTCCTTGAGATAAGTTAAGCAGTGGGGGCTTCAGCCGAAACGCCGAAGTTCACCAGTATCACGTGACCGTGTACGCGACGCGACTAACGCGATCGTTTTCGAGATAAACTTAGAAGGCTTATTTGATATACGTCCAGACAGCACATCTCATGCGCTGACATGGCGCAATCTGCTGCTGAACACGGTAAGTCACACATGTCCACGCCGTTCATGTAAATGCTGACAATCGCTCAGGCAAGGAGCAATTACCACTCCGGGACGTCGTGCTCTGCAGCACGAACCTTCCTCAAGATGCTCGAGTAGGTCAATCGCCCACCACGAAGAACTTGCGCTCATACCTCTACCAGATCAGACTCGCGGATATTGCCCAATCTATGGGAGCCTCTAACAGGCTGGATTTGACCGGCGAAGTGACACACCTCGTAGTGGGAGACAGCGAAAGTGCCAAATACACTTACGTCGCCAAAGAGCGACCAGACATAGTGGTGCTATCTCCCTCATGGATCGATGCCATACGAGATGCGTGGATGGAAGGCGGCGACGTCGATGTCGCAGGCCTGGAGAGGACTCACCGCTGTCGTGCATTCGCTGGCCTGAAGCTTTGCATTACCGGTTTCCCGGACCTTGCAGACCGGGACCGAATCTCTAGAATGGTCGAGGAAGAAGGCGCAGAATACCACGGAGATCTCACGAAACAAGTCACCCATCTTCTTGTAGCCAACTCAGACAGTGCAAAGTACAGGGCAGCAAAAGAGTGGGGGATCCGAACAGTATCGATGAAGTGGGTGGATGATAGTATTGAAAGAGGAATGGCATTGGACTCAAAATACTACGACCCGACATTATTGGAGAAGGATCAGGGCAAAGGCGCGTACAGGAAAGAGGTGGAACCTCGAACAAGTTTAGGCAAGAGACTGAGAAACGATGGTGCACCAACGTCCGGCACAAATGAGAATGGCAAAAGAAAACTCAGGCGACATGCGAGCAAGCGGTTAGTAGACCACAGTCAAGACATGTGGCAGGACATCTCCGCAGTAGATACCTCAGTAGTCGCACCTTCGGAGACCGACCAATGGACCGCTGGTGATGAGGATTCCCAACTTTCTCTTGGAAGGTCGACCTCGCGACGACAGAGCAGAAAATCTATGGATGCTGCACAGGCCCCTGCCAACGCTCCTACACTGAAGCCAGAAGGAATCTTCTCCGGCTGGCGCATCACTATGCAAGGGTTTGAGAGAGAGAAGACCGATCGCCTCACGCAATATCTTCTACCAAACGGTGCGCAGGTTGTCAAGCGACTCGAGGATCTCGAGTCACACGAGGATGAACAAGCTTCAAAGCATTGCATTCTCGTCCCTCATATGCAGCCTTCGCAACACATGCACATCACCAGGTCGCTTCCTGGGGCTGTCACAGCTACAGAGTGGTGGGTTGAGCGTTGCATCCACTACAAACGGATTATGGATCCTGAACACGACGTACTGAGCCAACCCTTGTGGAACCTCGACATTCTGGGCTTCTCCAAACTGACAGTGTCAACGACGGGCTTCTCGGGTGTAGACTACCGCCAGATCGCAGAGGCAGTTAAACTGGCTGGAGCCAAATACCAAGAGCAGCTTCTGCCCACAATCTCTGTACTTGTCAGTGGTTCCGCAACGGTGAAAAAAGAGAAAGCATACTATGCTTCAAAACATAAGATCCCAGTTGTCACCGCCGAGTGGCTTTGGACGTGTCTGAGATCTCGACGAAAGACAACCTTCGACAGGTTCAAAATCGAGCTGCCTCAGTTCGATCCAAGCAACGTTATGGGACAGCCATCCGTCTCTAGTCCTGTTCCTAGCGATGCGCTGAAAGGGTCTAGTAGCAGCGTCAAAGGGTGCGTACTAACATGAGCATCTGCCTGCTATCCGCCAACGCGTTACTGACGACGAACAGAAAAGATAACATAGGACCACAGCGTTTGTCTAATACCCGGAATCGCCATGTTACCCCTTCGTTGCCATTACAAGCACACCGGGCGGAACCGAAGCAGTCAAAGCCGGCGGGACCGTTCGTGCATGAAGACGAGGAGGACGAGGGTGAAAAGGACGGTCCGGCAGATCAGACTGAAGGTCGGCCAAGTCGAGAACAAGCAAAGGAGTTGCCGAACAGAAGTGCCCCTCTTCGCAGCATTTCATCCAACGCTTCGTCACACAAGCCATCATCCAGCGACAAGGCTGGCCATATGCAAGATAACGACCCTGATGTGGCAGACGAGCATCTCAACGACGAAAAATCGCCTGCGACTGCGGCAAACGAGAACGACCATTCGCCACCAGATCAGCCTCCACCGCGTGCTCACGCCGACTTGACAGCTAATCTTGCATCCCTTGTAGAGCAGCAACAACGTCGAGCCACCTCGTCAGAACACCATCACCCAGCCCAGCGCCTAAAAGACCGCAAATTGGGCCGAGCTGCAAGCGGCAGTAGCTTCGGCAACCGCACTACTACCGGATCAACTATAACAAACCCAGACAGCGGCGTTAACGAAGCCTCATTCTCGGAATCATCAGAAGGAGTACCCGGCGCTCGCGCTTTCACATCTGGACCTGAAGGCCTTCCTAGCACACAGATTGGGTACGAAACCATTGAGGCTGAAGCTGCCAGACAGCAAATGGCGAAGCGTATGGGAACAAGCTATTCGGATGAAGGCGCTGGGACTCGACTGGCAAGCTTGGGTACCGTCAAGGACAGCTCTGGGATGGGCCAGTCTGGGGCCGCTGGTAGAAATAGGAATAGGCCACGGAGGTAATGAATGGGCTTGGGACTTGAGATGAATATGAGGTACAACAGCACAGAGCGTCGGTTCACTCGCGGAGACCGGCTATGATATAAGTACAAACGTCGGCCACGATTTACCACGCATCAAAATTGCCAAATCCACCCGCTTTTCTCTTTTTGCTTGGAGGCTCTGGCGCGGGCTCGTCCCATTCCTCTATAATCTCATCCTCTGCACCCGTTGCCTCCTCCGCAGCCTTGCGAAGGTACTTGCCCACTCCGCCTCCACCACTTTCTTCTTCCACTTTTCCATCAGGTCTGATCCTTTTACCTGTCCACGTCGTCCTCTCGTCCTCTGCTCCGCCTTCCCGCCGCAGAGCCTCTCTCCTGGCCGCAGCGGCCTCTTCCTCTGTCCTTTCTTTGAGAAATTCCTCAAAAGGATTTACAAAGATAATCACCTCCTCGATGGCGCACGCCTCCAGAGGCCGATCCTTCTCGTCCGTGGGCACTGCCTCAAGTCGCGCTAGCGTTTCCATGCCTTCCATCACACGTCCGAACACAGTGTGCTTGCGGTCCAAATGTGGCGTTGCCCGGTATGTCAAGAAGAACTGCGATGTGTTGGTGTCTTTGCCCTTGTTGGCCATGCTTAGAACTCCACGGCCGTCATGCGTGTGCGGGCCTTCAAGCTCGTCGGCGAATGGTTTGCCCCAGCAGCTCTGCCCACCACGGCCTGTGCCTGAAGGGTCGCCACCTTGCAACATGAAGTTGCGGATGTTGCGGTGGAAAGCGACGCCGTTGTAGGCTCCTTTCTTGGCGAGTGTGATGAAGTTCCAGACTGCTTTGGGGGCGTATTCGGGGTAAAGTGCTATGTTGATTTTGCCGTGCGTGGTGTGGAGACCAGCGTAACCGGTGTTCTTCACGCGTTTGGGTTTGAGCATGTATTCCTCGTCACTGAGGATGGCGCGATCGTTGGATGTGTTGGGCGTGAGGCCTGTGGATGTGAAAGAAGCGGCAGCTGCACCGCTGGTGTGTTGGGCGGCGTTGTATGGTGTAGGTTTGGTAGTACGCTTGTTGGCAACGTCGGCTGCTGCTTTCCGGGCGTTCGCCAGGGCTTGTTGCTCGGTCGCTGTCGCAGAGCCAGAAGCGGCATTCTCACGCTCCTGACGTCGCTTTGCTACAGCATCTTTGGCCTTGAGTATTTTGGCCGCAGAGCCAAGGTTCTCACCTTTGATGCCGGAGCTTCGCTCTGCTTCTTGCTCGGGGGTGAGTGTGCTTGTTCCATCCTGTAGGTATTTGAATTGGCTCAGATCTCTCGAAGCAACATTCTGCGGATCTTGAAGTGTGATGATGTCTTTGCGAGCGAAGTCCTCATCAGTGACCAGATCCTTCCAGTTCTTTCCCTTGATGTTGAGGCGCTCCACGGTATCCCAAGCAAATACATTGCCAGTGTTCTTCAGAGCAACAATGTGCGTGTTGTCTGTGAAGACCTTGAATGTGACCGGATCCACGTATTCGCCGTCATCGTTCTTCGCAAAATTAAGCTTGATCAGATCTGAGCTCTTCATTGGCTCTCCATTCACCGGGTTTGTTCCATGCTTCTTCAACCAGGGAAGGATATTTGTAAGGTCAAAGATTGTACCATCTGCGGTGCAAACTGGATGCTCGAATGGTTGAAGTGAGACTGCGCAGAAGTTGAATGGAAGCCTCTTGAAGCTTGCGCCTGCTACGCCAGATCTACGCGCGTTTGCGCCCGCTGATGCACCAAAGGCATCCTCGCTCGACCACTCGCTGTGGGTGATCTAGAAGGACGGTTAGTCGGCGTTCGTGCGATCGTATGAGGAATTGCGACGTACGTACAGCTTGTCGGTGCCTATGGAACTATTAGCATTTGTTATAGCGGACTAGTATATTGAATTTCTTACCCTTGCCCATGTTGGCGTTGCGCGCGTTGATTGGGTTGGTTTGTACCGAAGTTGATGTCCAAATGTTCTTTCTTAGACCGCGTCCTCGGCTTGGAGTTCTGGGAACTTCTGACGTTCTGACGTTCCTCTCAGGCGCAAAGCGCTCAAAGGAGCTTAGCGCGGATTCCATGTGCCCCAACCCTAACCCTAAGACAGAGGGCAGTTGACTTCACTTACAGGAACAATGGAAAGAAACAATATGAACAATGTATCCAAAATGATGCTCAATGGCATGGACGTACGATATGGCCTATTGCATTACCATACCGTAGCTCTTTTCTGTATCAATACACCATCAAGGAAACGGTTGCAATCAAGTATTCGCAGGCATCTTGCAGTAAATCGATCTCGTAGGGACGGACGTAGGCCATGCTTGATACCAAAAAACGACCATAGCAATACCGCGAGAAGCAGACACGATTGGCACAATCGATCCTAGTAGCACCGTGCGTACCTCAGGCGATAAATATTCGACGTCAAATTACACGACCAACAAGATAGTACTCAAAGCTATACATTGGCTGCTTTCACATGAAATATCCCAGCACGGAACAGCATTGTAGTAGAAGTAATGAACTGACTAAACCCACTCGCCGTATCACACTAGATTCAACCAGATTATCGACTAGATGCTCCATCAAAGCCACGACATGTGGAAGATAACGTCTAATTTCGATACATTCATCAACAACACCCCGACTTGTTTCCGGCTCTTTGATCAATATCACACGAACGACGGTAAGTCATGACCCAGACACCAACAGATAGCATGGATGTCACTTCAGTCGGCTAATCAGCACGTGGGAGCCGTTGACGGACCTCATGATAATACATCCTTTGTGTCCAAGAACAATACTAAGGTGGCACACAAAGGTCGCTTGACCGTGAGCAGAGTCGACACACAATACTAAGCACCACACATTCTCCTTCAAGACATATACCTCAAGCCATCTAGCAATTTCCGATTCTTTCTCCTCTGGCCAGAACTCACAAATTACCCACCACCGCAATCAAACCCAAGGAATACATAAGCGATCACGTAACCCACAACCAACGAACTTCTCTCTCCACCGCTACCACATCGATCAAGCTACATCACACTCGTTAAGTAAGATCATCCTCAATCCCATCCAAGTACGCATAAGTACTAACATACCTTTCAGGTCTCCCGACTTCAACCAATCACCAACCACAAAAATGGAACTCGTCGTTTTCAAGTCTGGCCGTCCCATTGACGGCTGCACCGTCTCCAAGAAGGGTCGCCCGATTGATGGCTGCACCGTCTCCAAGAGGGGCCGCCCGATTGATGGCTGCACTGTCTCCAAGAAGGGCCGCCCCATCGACGGCTGCACAGTGAGCGGCCGCCCAATTGATGGCTGCACCGTCTCCAAGTCCGGCCGTCCCATCGACGGCTGCACTGTCTCCTTCGCATAAATGCTCCCCGCCTGACGGAGTGCTTAACGCACAAGCATGCGCCAGCTCGACAGCTCTCCTGGACCTTTCGACCCGATCGTGAACTTGGCGGAGATGCATTCTTTCCGCGAGCAATGCGAGCTTTTCATTTGTCCTCTTTATCTACTTTTGTGGTATTGGCATTGAGTGCGACAGAACGTCGTGCTGTTAGTGCGTCTGATTCTGGCTGTGGTCATGGCATAGTGACCTGCATGCACTTAGTTAGTATTGTAGCTGCTTCTCAATCAGAACGGCTTTATTTTGCTTCTCAACATTTCACCAAAGTCTCAAACGTCAACAGATCGCCTGAAACCAAACATGGATCTTCTCTAATTTTGATCGGGTATCTCGCACTCTAATTGTCTCCCTCCTTTGCGCCACGCATCATCGCTCGGTACCGCTCGATGACTTCCCTACGAGCATCGCTCAGCTCCTCGCGCTTCTTTAAACTACCAGATGCTACTGGCACGTTCGCCACATCGACCTTTGCGCCTCGTGCCATCTTGAATTTTTCCTTTGGCTTTACCAGCTCAGGTGGCGCTTGCACAACGTCGCTCAATTTTGCCTTTTGACCTCGCTTCTCCTTCAAAGACGCCCAAATATCTCCCTCCTTGTCGTTGCTCTCGCCAATCACTCTTGAGCGCTTGCTCTTACGCGTGAGCTCCGGCACCTTGATACTTTCGCCGTACTTTGCTTCGTTCTCCTCGTCCAGCTCCTCCTGCTTCTCTCGTGCCTCCTCCTTCGCCTCCTGGATCTTCCTCTCTTCCTCTCTCCACTGGTCATACAGTTTGTGCATCTGCTTCTCCTTCTTCGTCCGCCTCTCCTTGATTCCTTCAACAGCCTTTCCCTTGCTTATCAAACCACTGATCTTGATCGCTTGATCCACTCGCGCATTGTAATCGGACATGCGCTCGCCAGGCTGAATCTTGGGAATCTCGGGTGCTGCTGATGATGCCTCGGTCTCCTTGGCAGGTTTTGACGTCTTTGCCTTCTTCGCTGTGCGATCCTCGCCGTCGTCCAAGCCAGAGATGTGGCGTTTATTCGACTGTCGGTTCATGAGCCGCGCAAAGGCGCGCGGCGTGTCGTCGACGCCATACCCTTCCACGATCTCCTTTTTCCTCTTCGCTTTAGGGACGGCCGCTTTCGGGGCAGCCTTTTTGGTTCCGCGCTTAGGCGCAGCCTTCTTTGCGTCTTCTTTTGAGGCAGATTTTGTGTATGCTGCTAGTGGCTGTGCGCTAGTGTCTGGCGCGAGGTTGAAACTAGAGACGATCAGCGATGAAAGCGGTTAATTGAGGAAGTGGTCTTACTCGTTCGCATTTTGCGATCGTCTTGTATGTTTGTGAGGCATTTTGACTGTGTAGAGAGTGTTGTTGTAGAAACTCAGTGAAGGTGGATTGACGTTCGGGAAAGGTAACTTTTTTGGACGAAGGAAGCCTCGACCCTTCCGAATTCTTGAGCCGCGGCGGAAGCGAAGCTCGTGAAGGCAAGCAAGCACCACCAACCTTCATTATTGTCGCATAGCTCTTAAAACATCCACGTCCACAAAACTTCTACACAACAAGTACACATTGCCCATCATGCCGCCACCTTCAAGTCGCATGACCAAAAACAAGGTCAAAAACTTTCGCTACCGACCTGGAAAAGCAGAAGTCGAGGACGAAGATGACGACTTCGAGTCCGAAGAGGAAGAAGACAATGGAGAAGCAACCGAGTCTGCAAAACCATCAGCTCCCGCACCGAAAGCATCAACATTCCCTGGCACGAAGAAACTTGCAATCGATCTAAGCAAAGCCGACCAACAGAAATCATCAATTCCCGAAGCACCTTCACGGAGCAAACCCGATGAAGATCTAGAGGGATTCGAGACTGCGTCGGAGTCAGAGAAAGAGGACGGGAAAGATGATGACGGCAGCAGTGATGAAGAAGAAGAGGAGAGCTCGGAAGAAGAAGATAGTAGCTCGGATGACGAACCAAAGAAACCAATGCTCGCGCCGAAATTCATATCAAAGGCGCAGCGCAACAAGCAGCAGAACGCGCAGCCTACGAAATCGGCGGAAGATCTGGCAGCGGAGGAGGAGCGACGGAGGAAGGAGAAGGCAGATGAGATGCTACAAGCGCAAATCGAGCGAGACCAGGCTGCTCGTGCTGCCGGCAAGAAGGCTTGGGATGATGAGGACAACATTGAAGATGAAGTGGATGACACGGATGGATTAGATGCAGAAGCTGAGCGTGCGGCCTGGAAATTACGCGAGCTGAAGCGCGTTCGTCGTGATCGTCTCGCGATTGAGGAAAAGGAAAAGGAGCGCGAAGAGATCGAGCGCAGGCGCAATCTCACCGCCGAAGAGCGCGAAGCGGAAGACAAAGCTTACATCGAAGCACAAAAAGACGACCAGGAAGGCAGGGGCAAAATGGCCTACATGCAAAAGTACTTCCACAAGGGCGCCTTCTTCCAAGGCGACGAAGAGCAAGACGAGGAGGTCAAGGCTGCATTGAACAGAGACCTGGCTGGAGCGAGATTTGTGGACGAAACTAGTAGCAAGGAAGTCTTGCCTGAGTACATGAGAATCAGGGACATGAGCAAGTTGGGTAAGAAGGGCAGGACCAAGTACCAGGATCTCAAGTCGGAAGACACAGGTCGCTGGGGAACATACGAAAACAAGAAGAAAGGCTACGATGGGTTGGACGACCGATTCAGACCCGACGATCCTCGCGATGGTGGCAGTGACCGTACTGGTGCTAATGCAGCGCCTGTTGGCGAACGGCGACGAAGGGACGACGATGTCGACCAGAATGATCGGGATGGCAAGCGCGCGAGGTATGAATGAGCGCATTGTGTATTACATTCAATTTCTGCAAGCGTTACGAGCAAGGCGTCTGGGTTACTGGGGTTCTGTATAAGGTATAAATGCACCTTTCTTAGATATTTCACTTCACTTGATAACTCGAGGCAAAAGTGAAGGCACGCACGTGCCATCATCTACGATCACTGGCGCCAACCTTAAATCCCCGCACGTATGAGCAAATGAGTTTCGCTCTCCGCGCTCCGTACAAAAGAAGACTTTTGCCGCTACTGCAGCACAGCGCCACTCGTTCGACTCCACTCAAGGGCATTACTTCTGCGACACGCCAACAACAACTTGAACCTATCAAGCGACAGAAGATGCGAAAACATGGCTGTCGGATTTGATGAGCTTGTCGAGCGACTGCTCTACGATGTGGCGCTCGCAGGAACTGGAGGTGAGTCTGCTCGGCAATGCGCCGCCTTCTCAAAAGCAACTGAAACGCACTGCCCAACATGTGATTGACTGCATACTAATTATGATATAGGACTCGGAATCAAGGAGCTTGGTGACGCAATTCGCGAATATTACTCAAGTCATGGCTCAAAAGACCAAGCGCAACCATCGTCAACTGAGGATCTACTATTCTCCGAAGCGCCACCAGAAAATGGCCCAAGTATTGATGATAATTTCGTGGAACTCGTCTGGCAATGGGTCTCTAGGA
Source organism: Cladosporium sp. MBC 237 (assembly GCA_030772445.1). NCBI lineage: Eukaryota > Fungi > Ascomycota > Dothideomycetes > Cladosporiales > Cladosporiaceae > Cladosporium > Cladosporium sp. MBC 237. The sequence goes on from JAPHCH010000124.1 coordinate 117,026, forward strand.
ATCCCGAAGTCACCGTCGAAGGTCAAGCCCAACCTACGGGCGATGCAACCGAGCTCGCCGGTACAGATGACGGAGACGGATCCAAAACCAACGCACCAGACAAGCTGAGCAAATATCGCAAGCAACGTCTTTGCACGGGAGAGGATCGAGTGTGGTACGCAATTGCCGGACACGGTATCGACTACAAGCGAATTCCGCCCCTAGAGTTCCAGGCGCTCAGTGTGATTGCCGCCCAAGGACCTAAGGGTGTTCTACAACCCGACGTCACAAAGCTGACGGGACAAGACAAGCGATCCTTACCGAAGCGCACTGACAATCTTGCTAAGAACGGATATGTCTACAAAACTACGGTCATCGCTCGAGGGACGAAAACCAGCCTACTAAAGCTGAAGAAATTTGCCGGCGATAACGACTTGCCCGAAGACGAAGCAGCCCCGCCCGGCGCGGTGATTATCCAGTACAACCTCTGGTTTGACGAAGTCATGCGCCTGTTGAAAGAAAACGACAACATCATGGCATTCGAAGATCTAAGAATTGGTCTTGGCATCAATAAGAAGAAGTTTGAGACTAGGGCCCTGCATCGCTGCGTTCGTCGACTCGCCAATGTTGGATGCTTGAGAAAAGTCACAGCCCGAGTGGAAGCACCTGCTTCACAGCCTGATGCTGATATGAAGTCTGTTCGTTCGCTTCTGCTCCTTCGCGAACCTACTGAGATCGATCGGATTGCTTTCATGCGGAGCGACTGGCAAAGAAGCAAGCTTTTGGACTCAGCTCAGATCGCACAATTTGCGACTCAGGCGGCGAAAGATGTAGAAGATGAAGACGAGGAAGATATTGAAGGCATCGAAGGTCTTGACGGTGACCCAGAAGATCCGAAGCGCATTCTGCACCGCTCGCCCCCTCTTTGGACTCCAAATCTTCCATTCCCGAACTATCTATACAAACGGATCGAAGACGCAGGAATCGCAGGGACGACCTCAACCGAGCTCTACGAAGACTCCGTCGGCCAGTTCTGGAAGAGAGCCATGGATGAGATGCTCGTGAAACTGACCGATCTTTGGCAATTCTCGCAGCCACCCCATCTTCGGCATCTCAGCATCGTCAAAGATACGGGCCAAAGAGGAAAGCAGCCCACTTTTCAGTATCGCACTTATGAGAACTTTCAAAAAGCCGTCGAAATTGGCGATGCTTTTTGGGAGGGTGTGTTTGGACCAGAAGAAAAGGGCAAAGCAAAGGCCAGCAAGAGGAAAGCGGAAGCTGCTGCATCTGCTCAACCCGACCTTGACAGTTGGGGATTCCCTAAGTTGTCACCAAAGCTATTTGTTGGGCAGACTGGCGCGGCTACGCTCGAAGAGTGCCGTCGGAACGCAAGGCCTGCGATGAACAATTTGCTGTCACGCTCGTCGTCATCACTCACTCCTATTCAGCAAAAGAAACTCAGCAAGAAACTGGATGAATACTTGCAACCATTGTATGTGATTGCACGCCGAATGGTACACCCTGACGAGATTGTTGCGCAAAAGCGTACAGCTAGTCAAGCAGGCTTGGGGGATGACGCCCAAGAAGAGACAACGACGCAATTACCTGTAACAAACAGACTGAGCTCACCACCAGAAGAGGATCGGCCCACGCGCAAGTATTTCTGGGGCAATGATAACACAGAACCTGCATCTTCTGTTGCATCGATCAAGCGTGTCGTGGCACCTTCCGCAACGCCTTCTAAACGAAAAGGTCGTCCACCAAAGGCTACACCTGTATCAGAAGCGACGAAAGCCCGCCGCAATCAGAAAGCAGAGCAAGTTGCTAAAGTTGCCGCCCCGAAGCCTGGCGTCTTCATCGACCCCCCCGGATCCTTTGAGCTGAAGAAGCATACTCTACAGTCCCGCGGACGTCCGAAGAAGGCCAAGATCGCGGTTTTCAGGTCGAATCGTCTTAAAGACTTTTCCTGGTTTGTCACCGAGCCGCCACGTCCAGGAACCAAGCCCAAACGTGTTCCCAGGATGAGTGTTGCTTCAAGACGCTCGTCAATGCCAGATGAGACGCCATCGCGCCCAAAGGATGACGAAAAGGTCGCATCGCCCAGAGCTGCGCAAGAGCAATTATCAACACAGCAAACATCAAATGAAGGCGAAAGTTCAAGGCCGAATAGTGAGAACGGGGCAGCCCCCGAGAAAGAGAAGCGTTCGTCCCCAGCCGAGGAGCCTGAGAACAAAGAAGAGCCTCCTGAGATCATCCACGAGGAGGCAAACGAATTCACACCTCCTGATGGCCCACCTGCCGAAGAAGATGTACCAATGACTGGTGTGGATGGTGTCTCTGATAGAAAAGAGACCCCAGTGGCCAATATGGAAGATGCTAAAGGCGTCCATGACGATACCAACCAAGGACCGAACCCTGAAATGGACGGCACGAATGCGAATACGACGGTTGACGACGCCCTCCCAAAAATTACTGTGCAAGACGTACAGGAAGACGAGAATACCCCTCGAAAGTACAGGAAAGCCGGTGTCACAAAAAACATTGGTGCACTTCACATCAAGCGCAGGAAGGTCGCAATGGATATTGTTCGCGCATGTGGAGGCGTCTTCCCAGGCAAAGGGGAGATTCTTTTCCCCTTCGCGACAGTGTGGTTCAGAGAACACAAGCAAACGCCCGACAGACACACGGTTGACAATGTCATCAAAGGCCTTATTGCGAGTGGGACACTGAAGAAGCTGACATTTTTCTTTAAATCAAAGAAAGGCCTTACGGTTGAACGGTCAATACTGGCAGAGCCTGAAGTCGATCCAAATTCTCCGAAGGTGAAGCTTCTCCAAAAGAGGATAATGGACAGCTTTCCTGCAACAGTGCTCCCTGAAGAAGCGGACGTCTCGCCGGAGTACCGCAAGCAAGCACTGAGGAACCCTCAGCTTACTCAACTTGCCAAGATGGCGAGGGCTGCAGGCGAAACGCCCGTGTATACACCAAGCGATGGTGTTCTGCCCCCACATTACATTCGCGATGAATTCCCAACGGACCAGACGCTTACGGTCCGGCGTACTGCAAATCCCGATGCCTATCCGGTAGGCCTGGGGGCCATCGATGCACAACTTGCGAGTATCAAGCGTAAACGCAAGATTGCGAGTCTGAAGGGCCGCCGACCGCGTCGGATGCATACAGTCGATGGTGATTCGGATGACGATGTTGCTGAACTCACCTACGAGGAAGCGATGTTGCGAGGAGAACAACAATCCTTCAACTATGGCCAAGGAAAGGCTAAGAAGCGAGGCGCTCATCTCACGCGAGCAGAACGCATGCGAGGTCTTGGACCTGGCGGACGAAAGCTTCCAGGACGTATCCTTGGTTCAAAAGCATCACGAAAACCGCCAGCGACTTCTGTCGCCGGCTCTACTACAGTTCAGAAAAGCCTGCCCTGGAACGCCATTGGGTACGTTGCATCTCAGATTGCCCACTCGGCAGTTGAACCAACCTGGATTCCGACCATATCGAGGAGCGTGACTGTACCAAAGCGAATTGAGCACATCCAGTGGCAATGGGTTGCGCCAACCGTGACTGACTTCCATTCGGAGCGATCAGGCTCAATCTCAGACGCGGAGCCAATCAATCTTTACGACAATGAATCCGCTTCTTTCGGTCTACTACTTCCTGATGATACACAGATCATAGACAGTGCGAGTCTCAATCAGAACATGGATGTTCAGTTGGTACCGCAAAACCTCGACGAGATACTCGACAGTCACTTGTTGCCTTCGACTCGGGAGCCAGAAAGCGAGCTCAACGAGGCAACCAAATTTTTCCGCGAGGTCGAAAGTGTTGAAGCTTGGGAACATAGGATCCTCAAAACTCGAAAGGCATTGGCACGGGGTGCAGAGTACCATTTCATCAACTACACCACCCCTGCCATTGTCTCTCCGCCTCTTCTTGTTGAAGGCAGAACGAGCAAGCGCGCGAGGGCTGACGATGGAGAGGAAAGTCCCAAGTCAAAGCGTAGACGCCAAACACTAGCCAAGGCCAGCCTCCGACAGAAAATGCTTACCGAGTCAGATCCACGCAAGTTCAAGAAGCGAGATCGCAGAGCCGCCGCGAACTTCAGTGAGAGGGATCACGATCGTCTCACCAAAGCCATTGCTCTCGTCTCGGTCGTCGCTGGCGGTCTTTCGTACAGGCGAAACTGGTTTATTGTCTCTCATGCTCTGAGCTATGAATTCGAATCAGAGTTTCTCAGACATCGCTGGGACAAAGTCAGAGATCAAAAGGATCCGTTGGTCAAACAAATGCAAGCACAGATATGGGAGCCTTTCCTCGACGCCTATGAGCGTGGCGCTCTACCCCGTGTTGACTTCGAGAATCTCGACACCACAAATTGGCCAGAGCTGATGAAATGGCTGGAGACGGAAGTCCTGACAGGGTCGATTGATTATTCAAAGCCTGCGGCAATCATCAACAGATTGCCAGGCCTTCCAGCAACGGCGGAAGAGCTTAAGTCAGATTTTGTCGTCACCGAGAACGCCGCCGATACCAACCTCAATCGTGAAGAGTTCTTTACAGCTGCGGTCGACAAGAGAAGAAAAGACGTGGCAATTTCATGCCTCAATGGAATGCCGCTCACCACCAACAACATGCATGGTTCAGACAAGGATTCGAATGACTTGCTCCGATCGTGGGCTCGTGCTGTGGTGCTGACGGACGATGAAAGTTACAAGTCAGTTCAAGCGTACGAGAAGATCACAAAATTCGGCAACGAGATCCTTGATTCGACTGTCCGCGATCTATGTACCGAAAAGATCTTGCAGATGAAAAAGAAGGGTCGCCGTCTGCCAGGAAGGAATCTCAAACTCGACGAGGCCGCGTTCCTCCCCATGTTCAAGAGATGGTCCGACAAACAAGGCCCTGAACACCTCTTCTTGACGAGGGTTGCTAAGAAACGAGATGAGATCCTTGAAGTTCTCAAACAACAGGACCACTTCGACTTGCAATATAGCGCCGAGGACGAACTGTATGTTGTCTTGACAAACATGGTCGGGCAAGGTCTCTTGACGGTCAAGTCAAACCTACCCGAGCGCAACGATGACTTCGACGCACCCTATCCTAAGCTCACAGTCTGGGGCTACTCCGGCTTCAACTACAACGTGCGAACGTTCGATAAGGACCGCCTGCGCTTCTCAATCTTCTACGAGAAGACAGACAAGTTCACATTCGAGCACGGTCTCAAGGACAACGTACCGATTCCCATGCACCCACCGCAATTCCCTAATGAGGATGGCCTTCGTCTACCGCTGTGGGTTGATATCCATGGGAAATTGCTTCCACGCATGTGGGAGATGGCTTTCAGATCTGTTCTGAACCTCGTTGTTTTCAGGACAGGAATCAACGCCGAGGGCATCGAGGAGGCCCACAAAGGCAAACTCTGGGCATGGGAGATTGAGCTCCTGATGAAGTGGATGGAGGACACGGGAGTGGCTGAGAGATCTGGACCGGGTGTTGAGGAGAATGGCTTGTGGAAGGGCGGTTGGAAGGCAGGCGAATGGTGGTATTGCGCGCTTTGTCCCGATGTGGCGAATTGGCCTGCGCTGAGCGAGTGAGAGCATATCAATGAGATGCGCATTGGGACGGTAGGGTGAGAGGGTGGTTTGGAGGTAGCTTGAAAGCACTCGTGATATGGTTCAGCACCATTGCTATGAACGAGTTGACAGGCCTGAGTGATGCTAGCAAAGCCGCACATGTTTTGGAGGCACAGCAGTGTATGTACACACACACCAAAGGCACAAATATAATACTTTGGCACGAGACCACAGCTATTCCTGATACCGTGTGTGATTTGTGAACATGTGAGATTGTTTCTGTTATTATCGCATGGGTGATGTTGGATGGTGGCGCTTGCTTTGTAACTGAGTGAGCGCTTGGAGTGAATCCTGCAGCTTCCACCTGTCGTCATCCCACTCTCGACTTGAGCTTGAATATATAACCCATCGGACCCTCCTTGATAATCCCACCAACTACATCAACAGCACCAACACTTCACACACCCGGAAAATACCACCACAATGGTCCGGATCCCGCAATTCCTCACAGCGGCCCTCGCCTTCACCGGCGCCACCGCATCCTCAGCAGTCAAGGACCTCCTCCCCGGCAACTTCGACGACATCGTGCTCAAGTCCGGCAAGCCTGCCCTGGTCGAGTTCTTCGCTCCCTGGTGCGGCCACTGCAAGACCCTCGCGCCCATCTACGAGGAACTGGCCGCTGCCTTCGAGCACGCTGGCGAGAAGGTCACCATCGCAAAGGTCGACGCCGACGCCCACAAGGATCTCGGCCGCAAATGGGGCGTCCAGGGCTTCCCGACTCTCAAGTGGTTCGATGGCAAGAGTGACAAGCCCGAGGACTACAAGAGCGGCCGTGACCTCGAGAGCTTGAGCGCTTTCATTACTGGCAAGACTGGTGTTAAGCCTAAGACTAAGAAGCCCGCTCCCAGCGCGGTTGAGATGTTGACGGACACCACTTTCAAGGAGAAGATTGGCGGTGAGCAGGATGCGCTTGTCGCTTTCACTGCTCCCTGGTGCGGTCGTATGTTTCCCACACACCTTCCTCTCCTCCCCCCAAGCAAAGCAGCGCAGCAAAACTAAACCGCCCTCCCAGACTGCAAAACCCTCGCCCCGATCTTCGAGCAACTCGCCGAAGATTTCGTCTCCGAAACCAACGTCCTCGTCGCCAAAGTCGACTGCGAAGCCCCCAACGCCAAAGCCATCGCGCAAGAAGCCGGCGTGAAATCCTACCCTACGATCAAATACTACCCCGCCGGCTCCACCGAAGCAATCCCATACACCGGCGGACGCAGCGAAGCGGACTTCGTAAGCTTCCTGAACGAGAAAGCCGGCACGCACCGCGTCGTCGGCGGCGGCCTGAGCGCTCTCGCCGGCACCATCCCGTCTCTGGACGAGGTGGTGCGGACTCTGCGCATCGGCGGCGCCAAGGCGCAGAAGGAGTTCGAGGCCGCTCTTGCCGCTGCTAAGGAGCAGTATGCTGAGTACTACGGCAAGGTTGCCAAGAAGAGCGAGGAGAACGCCGGGTATGTTGAGAAGGAGCTCAACAGGCTGCAGAGCTTGCTCAAGAAGGGCGGTCTTACGGCTGAGAAGAAGGACGATCTCACCAAGAGGGCCAACATTTTGAATGTTTTCAAGGGCTCTGAGGCTGGTAAGGATGAGCTTTAGATTACGATTTTGAGAAGACCTGTTTGGACAAACGTCACTGGCTGGGGGATTCGAGCGTGAGATTCCCGAGCAGTTGCAAAAAAGCATGAAATATGGGTGTGAAACTAGCCATGTGACTTTCTTGATATCTTTATGTGGCATAGTCGCGAGTGCATAGATTCTTCGTGAATGGATCTCTATAAAATCGTGTCTAAATTCTTGCATCCCCTGCCCCCCAAACCGCTATGACTTGCCAGCAGCAGCAACCTCCTCCTTACTCTTCCCACCCTCCCCAACACTCTTCTCATCCTCCAACCCCATCTTCGCCAACTCCCCAGCAAGCGGATCGCTCTCCTCCGTCGGCATCGTAGGCCCATCAACACCCGGCGGCGGCAACGACCACTCCGGCAACTCCGTCTCATAACTCCACGTATCGCCCATGCAAGCATACCTCTTCGCGTGCAAATAGATCCCCAGCTCGTGCTCACCGGGATCAGTGTACAGCTCCGTGCCGCACATCTCGCACTTGTCGCCGCTCAATTTCTCGGCTTTCTTGCGGTTGTACTCGTCCACCATCTCGTCGTGGTAGGCGACTGCTTCGGCAACTTCCTCCTTTCCCATGCGGCTCAGCCGCTCCATGACGGACTCGTCGTCGTCTCCCGAGGCGCAGTTGGCGCCCAGGTTGGCGCCGAAGACCCGCTGGTTGCTGTAGATCGGGTCGTTGCTGATGGGGTGGCCGAGGAATTGCAGGTGCACGCGGATCTGGTGCGTGCGGCCCGTCAGAGGGAGGCAGCGCACAATGCTGTAGCCGTCGGGGTTGCCCTCGCCCACGCCGGGAGGATAGTATGCCATGCGGCGGAAGACGGTGCGGGCGTCCTTGCCGCTGGCGCGCACGCGGTTCAAGCCCAGCTTGGGCGAGATTTGCAGCAAAGGCTGCTCGCAGACGACTTCGCCTTCGGGGAACTCACCGCGCACGCGGGCGACGTATTCCTTGCGGATGGTGCGGCCCATGATCTTCGCGCCCAGCTCTTCGGCGGCTTTCTTGTGCTTGGCCACGAACATGACGCCGCTGGTCAGGCGGTCCAGGCGGTTGCAGGGCATGGGGTTCCAGCCATTGCCGCGCTCGGCGCGCATGATTTCGATCACCGAGTTGTAGTTGTAGCGGCCGGCGGGGTGGACGGGGACGCCGGCGGGTTTGTTGATGACGATCATGTCGTCGTCTTCGTGCACGATGCCGATGGGCTTGCCGGTCACGGGCGGCTCATGTCGGTGCAGCGTGTGGCTGATTATGTCGCCGTTCTTGACGGTGGTGGTGGTCGAGGGGACGGGTTTGCCGTTGAGGTGGATGGCGCCGTTTTTCATGGCTGCTTCCTGAGGGTGTTAGCGAGAGTTGTTCTTGACGATTTCCCATAGCCATAGGTATAGTTATGGACACGATCATACATAGTATGCTTCAGGCCTGTCTCTGAACTCGTCGCGGAAGATCTCGAGGATCTCCCTGCCTCGCCATCTTTGCTTGCAATTGGTGTTGTAGGTGAAGTGGTAAGGGGCGACTCTTCTCAGGCCGTCTTCCAGATAGTATGGTCGGGGCCAGGGATCGCATGGAGTGATTGCTACGGCTGGAGGAGGTTGAGGTGGGGGTGTTGGCTCGAGGTGGCCCAGGAAGGATTTCTCGGAGACGGTCATGGCCATAGTACCCAGGCGACCTTTGCGGGCTAGGAAAGCCGCGACTCTTGGTGATTGAGCCACGAGGATGGAGGTGGAGGTGATTCTTGAGAGTGTTGTTGTTATGTAGATTCCATGTGATTTGTATGTGAATTGTTACTAACAAATTGTTGATGATGTGCAATTGAGAAAAGTCTCGACCTCGGTTTGACTGGATTAAGAATTGCTGGCGCGAAAGCTTGGGCTGGCTTACATCATTTGGACTTGCCAGACCAAAGGTGGGTGATGAACTAGTTACATGTACCTCTTTCTTCATATATCACTTCTTCTTTTTCTCTTCCCTCTTCGCGACACATCTCTTCACAGTAGCACTGGTCTTGCTGCAGCCTGCTAGGTCAGGCAAAAGCGTCTTCCTCGGCTAGCAGACGAAGAGGTTGCTCGCGAGCACCTCAAATGGCGGAATGGAACTTCAATCCCCTCCAAGCCCAAGACGATGCTCTTCCAGACAACGACGACGGTGGCATGTGGGCCGGCCTGAACGGGTTTGCGAATGCCGGTGACTTTGGTGTCTGGTCCTCGGACACCTGGGATGAGCCATCCACCGACCACAACCACAACCCGGATGCTGCATTTACGCCACACCACCGACATGTCGCTGCTCACTACAGCCGTCCCTCACCTCTGCTGAGCAACAACCAATCCCAAATATCTCCACATGCGACATCCTTCCCCGACTCACGAAGCGTCAACCCCGCCACAGTCCACCGCGACACCAATCACTACCACACACCTTCACAAGATCTACACTCAACTCGGCGACAAAGCAACAGCGCCATCCCAGCACAAACCTTCTATCCTACGGACACCCTGAACCCTGCAAGTCTGCTTCATCCAGACGACGAAGAGCAACATCAAAACCGCCGACCCATACCAGACAGCCACTCACAAGTCCTTCAGTCCGACTCCGAAGACGCAGACGACATGGCTCCTTCCAACCGCCGTCACTCCCGCAACAGCAACCTGGTCGATCTGACACAATCGCCCACCATGCCCACAGGAAGCGCCACACAGCAGTCGCGGACTCGTAAGCGGAGCTCAGCGAGCACTGGAGGTCACGGAGGATCAGCAAACAAGCGCACGAAGCGAACTTCTTCATCTGCGGCGAAGGTGGAAGACGAGGACCTGCAAGACGAGGCCCCCTCGGCAGAAGAGGAGCTGTTAAAGTCACAACAACAAGATGCGCTCAAGATGCAAGAGGTGAACAAGAATGAAGGCGCATTGAAGGTCGGACAGCGGACGTGCATAATATGCCTCGAGAACTACACCAATGCAACAATATCCTCATGCGGTGAGTCAAATGTGTAACCGCGCTTGATATGCACCCTCACTAATGTCTCTTCCACAGGCCACATCTTCTGCCACGAATGCCTTATCAGGGCCTTGATGGCATCGGAAAAGAACAACGAACGCGGAGTCGGCAACTGTCCAGCGTGCAGGAAGGCCATCAATCGTAAGAAGACGTCTCAGGTCATCCCGGTCAATTTCCTGAAGAAGAGCGCCTTCAAATCAAAAGGAAGGCAGGCACACAATAGATAGGTGTTGGATTGCTTGGGGGTCTGCAGGTTGGACAGACATGGTTTTACAGGCGTTTGAAGGGCCCGCGATCACAGTACATTACAGGTGACGGTGAGATATGATACCCAGGAGTACTTCGGGCGGGAACTATTAGGCAAATTACTAGTAGAAATGGAAGATGATAGGATGTGGCGCGTGACGCTCTCCTTCACCCTGCGACTTGTTGTCTGCGAATGATGTTTGCCTACTGCCCTTTCTATACATGCATCAGCACAGGGCAAGCCATCTACGACATAGTAGGCCTCGGACCTTCTTCAGGGCGCCCGGGTGCCAAATTCTGAGCGCGATGGGCAGAGACATGAGGAAGACAGGATTACCCAAGATGTCAAGCCGCGAGCTGATCACTGTCTCTTTCTGTCTCTCGTCTATCTAAACAGCTGATGGGATAGCGTGGGGAATCGGATGTACCGAGATTATGTGCACAACCGCAGCTTCCGAACAATGATGAACTTTAAAATTACATCCTCCCTCTTATTCCCTCTAGTGTTGGATTAGTGCTGCATCGGTAGCACGCCGGGCGTTTCTTAAACCCTTGCCTTGGAATAATCTCCCCCCTGCTTCTCTGCTAGCTACATTGTCTCCCTCTTCCTTCCTACGCTATACCAAAAACCATACCGCGACCATGGCGCCGGCAAAAACAGAGGCCTTCCCTCCAGTGTCAGCGAATCCCGCGAGGAACCTGGCCTCGCCGAACGGCAACGCAAACCATGTCCAAACCATGGGTCGCAGGAGGAAGAGCTCGAACTTGGGCAGTGACCCAAGAGGAGATACTGGCGTGGGCGCATTGGCAACAAGACAAGAGGAAATAAGCCCTTCGACTGGTGTATGTCATGTCAAATAGTGGAATGCATCCGCCGTGCCCTCGACCAGCTGTAGGCTGACAACCCATGGATCCCGCAGAAACGTTCGAAACGGCGCAAAGCAAAGAGCCTCTTCAAGCGATGGAAGCGCATGTCGCTCAAGCACACCTGGTCCATGCCCCTGCTACTCCTCCTCGTCCTGCTGGCCGCATACTACATTTCTCCCGGCGAGCACAACCCTCTCCATCCGGCTCTGTACCTGTCCTACGCCAACCCGGCCCTGCACGAGCGCACCAACACCCTCCCCGCGCACATCGGCAATCCCACGCAGTATGGCAAGGGCAAGAAGGATTTCGCTTTCGTGGCGTTCTACACCATCGTCTTCACCTTCACCCGTGAGTTCTGCATGCAGCGTTTGATCCGCCCGCTCGCCATTCGCGCCGGCATCAAGAGCCGTGGAAAGCAGGCCCGCTTCATGGAGCAGGCTTACACGGCCATGTACTTCGCCGTCTTTGGACCTTTCGGCCTCTGGGTCATGTCTCGCACACCCGTCTGGTACTTCAACACGGCCGGCATGTACGAGGGTTTCCCGCATCGCGCGCACGAGGCTTGCTTCAAGACGTACTACCTGCTGCAGGCGGCGTACTGGGCGCAACAGGCCATTGTCCTGATGCTGCAACTGGAGAAGCCGCGCAAGGACTTCAAGGAGTTGGTGCTGCACCACATCATCACGCTCGCGCTGATTGGTTTGAGCTACCGCTTTCATTTCACTTACATGGGAATCGCCGTGTACATCACGCACGACATTAGCGATTTCTTCCTCGCCGTAAGTTTGCCCAATTAACAGCCCCACCCCTTCCGATCAAAACCTTTCAAGCAGAAGACTAACACACCCACCCTAACAGACCTCCAAAATCCTCAACTACCTCGACTCCTCCTTCACAATCCCCTACTTCATCACCTTCATCGGCGTCTGGTCCTACATGCGACACTTCATCAACCTCAAGATCCTCTACTCGATGCTCCCCAACGGCGAGTTCGCAACCGTGGGCTCCTACGTCCTCAACTGGGAAACGCAGCAGTACAAGTGCTGGATTTCGCAGTCCATCACGTTCGCCCTCCTGGCCATGCTGCAGATGGTGAATATTTTCTGGATCTTCCTGATCCTCCGCATCCTGTACCGCGCGCTTTTCAGTGGCGTGCAGAAGGATGAGAGGAGCGATGATGAGGATGAGGAGGAGGAGGTGGAGGTTGAGCAGGAGGAGAAGAAGGCGAATGGGCAGGTTAAGCCGAGCTTTACTCTTAATGGGCTGCCGGTGAGTCCTGTTGAGGCCCAGGCGCCTTTTACGGGCATGGAAGTGAAGGGGAAGGAGGATGTTATTAGGAGGAAGAGGTAGGGTTGAGATGTTGCTGTTCGCAGGAGGAAGAAGCGTGTGAGATTGGCTCACACGTTAATTGCATGGGACTTTTAGCCGATGGAACTCTTGGCTAGATTGATCTGGGTCTGGAATTGTGTCTTTTTTGGTGCGTTCAAGCGTTGTCACCAAACGCCTCTTCTTCTCCTTCTTTGGTCGAAGAAGAAGAGGAAAAAGGTCTGGTGAATGGATGAATGGGAGGGAGATTAATGAACACGCTTCTATGCTGCATATTTGAGCTTTTGGCGATGAACTTGGGAAGGCGAGATATTCGGAGGATGGGCGGCGTGTGTATGGATAAGATCGACATGAGAGTTAATAGGCATTTTTGTTGCATTCAAGTCTACAATATCTTTTTCTAAAAATGATCTGTGGCCGGGAGAGACTAGAGTGGTGTTTATATTCTGGTCTTTGGTCTTATGTTTGAACTGATTATACTCTAATTCAAGGGACAGCGGGGTCTTTTTGATTTCCAGATGACTGTATGATTATTTCATGTAGCCTTCGTTCGCCGTAGTTCATCATATCAACTCCCTCACCTGGGCGTACATTTATTCCACATCTCTCCACACGGCACTCACCCGCGCACGTGCCATCCGGCAAGCTTTTGGCCCAATTTTGACGCAACGCCCATCTCGTTTTGTCACCTTGTGTCCGGCTCACGACCACGACCATTGACACGCACTATCCGACAACCGAGCGCATCGCGCGCCGCGCATCAGACCGAGCAAATGGGCAAGGCCTACAACCAGGACCAACGCGACCGCGTCAAAGTGCTGCTGGAAGCCGGCCGCGATGAGGAGGCTATCGAGAAGGACACCGGCGTGTCCGATCGCACCATCCGCCGCTGGAAGATGGAGCTCGAGCGCACGGGGAGGATAGGGAAGCCGCCTGAGAGTAGGACGGGGAGGCATCGGGTGTTAAATCCTGAGGTTGAGACGGTGAGTTGATCGAGGATTTTTTTGGGGTTGTTTACTGGTTGAGATTGGAGTGGTTGGCTGACTGGTGCGTTGGAGTAGGCGCTTTTCGAACATGTCAAGGACAAGCCGCATATGTCTGTTGACGATATGCTGTGGTGGCTGTACGAGACGTATAAGATTGTTGTTGGCACGCGCACGATCCGACGAGTCTTTGAGCGCAAGGGCCAGACGGGAATCAGATTCAAGAAGGGCTTCAAGCACTTCGTTCCTCCCGGTACCGCCGCGAACGACGAACCGAACGTGAATACTACCCAGTCGCCCGTGCCCGTGCCTTTGCCTGTCACTGCTCCTCCTCCTCCTCCACCTGCAGAAGAAGAGATATATCAGAGTCCATACGCCACAATGCCGGATCTGACACCTCAGCAAAGTCACAATCAAGGTCAGAACCATCAGACTGAGTTGACACTTGCGCAAGCTCTCTCAAATGCGTCCTACCCTGCACCACCACCTCAGCCGCAGCCGCAGCAGGCACCGATCGAGACAGAAATGGAACACGATGATGATGGAGATGACGAGGAGACATTGCAGTTGCAATTGCAGCAGATTGAACTGCAGAAGCGCGAAGTCGAGCTCAAGTTGAAGATGCGCAGATTAAAGCAAGGCAAGACTTCAGGCACTCCTGGTAGCAAATCGTCTGCGACGTCGAGTAATACACCCAGTACATTGTTCAAGCCTTTCTTACCTGTTGGAAGCGCACCGCAGAAACGCGACTCGCGCAGCAAGAAGAAGATTGAGGAATCGAAGCGCAGAACTGCAGAGCGACAGGAGCGCATGCTACGCGACCTCGAGCGTCGCAGTAGACGTCGCGAGCATCTCACTGCGGAATGGGTGCAGAGCAAAGACATTTGGCCACTGCGCGCGCAAAGTGAGTTGGCAAATATCATGCATCGCTACGGTTACTACACGTTCAGCCAGAACAACGTCGACCCGTTCGAGGCGATGTATCGCGAGCTTTACCAGCTTGTCGATCTCAACAATGGCGACTGGGACCGCAACGTCCACGATGAAATGCTGCGCGAGCGCATGAAGCGCAAGATGGGCCAGCTGCGCACCAAAATGCAAAAGACTGGTGAGATCGTCAGCCGCGGCGACGGTTACAACGGATGGCAGAAATCCGACGACTACACCGGCGAGCAAGCCGGCAACATCCTCGGCGGAGACGACTTGCATGATCCACAGGACGATGGGATCGATCCTCATCACGACCCTGCTATGCAAGTCGCGCACGCGAGCATTCAGGCGCAAGGAGGTGCGCCGCCGCCAGACGAGCAGATGCACTATGAGCCTGTGCCTGATCCGCAGATGGGTGCGCAGCACGGTCAGCCGATTTATGGTAATCCGCCCATGATGCATCATCAACAGGCTCCGCCGTATCCTATGATGGACAACCATCATGCCGCCATGCTCCCTTATGGACAGATGCCCCCGGGGCATGAGAATGGCATGGTGATGTGAATTCTCGTCAGCGAGGTATATGGGCGTTTGGGATGAAAGGTTTTTTGTTTGGCGGGCTTGGGATTGATGCTTGATGTGTGATACCACTTGTTTTTGTTCTTTTTTCACTTCTTCTTCATTTCGTATACCCTGTGGTCGAATGGCCTAACCAGGGAGCACGTGGCTTGACCTCGTAATCTCCTCTGCCATTTCTTTGCACACCTTTCTTTTCAATGGTACTCACTCCACTTGTGACCCCCATCATCTGACGCCACACACCACAAACCCATATGCGCGAACCGTGGCTCCCAGCCACCGTCAGCAATCACCAATACTCAGTGACGCGTGGCGGGGCCCAAAACTTGATTGTTCGCATGCTTCTCGTGAGCTTAGTGGAAGCTTTACCCGACTTCGACCAGGGTCCGTTCCTGTTGCGTCACACCCACCCGACAGCCAGCCTTATCCCACAGCAAGGGCTCGACTCGACTGGCCACACCCCGCCATACGTCTTGGTGGGGCCCATCCATTAATTCCGACCCTATACACAAGGGAAACAAGCAAGCACCCGTGCCGCCTGGATGCAAACCGCGGCACAGTCCAAAGGATGGCCGACACATCACCGCAGGTCACCGATACCACCACCACCGCCCCCGGCGATCCGCTTGCACTTCCTGCGCCTGAAGTGTTGGCCGACATCGCCAGAAAGCAAGATGCCAGGGCGGCTGAGATACGGGCGGCGAGGGCTGAGCGACAACGGTCGAAAGAGATCGCCGGCTCGGAAGATCAGAGTAGGAGTGATGCGGCCGTGATGATTCAGAGGAATTATCGAGGACATCGCACTCGGAGGGCCATGGAGGGCTTCTCGACGGACCCGAGTACGCGGTGGATCGAAGTAAGATAAAGAGCTTGTGACTTTTGTTGTAGGAGATGTCGCAAAAAAAGGATGTACATGCTGACTGGTGCTACAGGCGCTCAAAGAAGGTACGAGTTGATTACCATAACCGAATAGCAGACCTGGCTGATACGCAGTTTAGCGAAATATAACACCGCAACGGCCCCGAAGTCTCGAGCTGATCATCGACATGCTAGCATGCAATCTCCGAACGCGACACCTGCCCGCGAGCGCTGGAAACGTGCTGCCGCTGTGGCACATCGAGCTGGTAGTGATGATACGTCCGAGAGTGAGCATGATGGCGACACTGACGAGGAGAAGGAATTGGCACGGCAGCGCAGGCTGACGGAAAAGAAGCGGAGAGAGAAGTACGCGAAGACGATGGGTCTGGACTATTTCCTGGAGATGGTGGATCACAAGCACAGATATGGCAGCAATTTGCGGAGATACCATCACGAGTGGAAGCAATCAGACACGCACGAGAACTTCTTCTACTGGCTGGACTGCGGCGAAGGGAAAGATGTCGACTTGCCGGACAGGCCTCGCAAGCGCCTCGATACGGAGCTGGTTCGCTATCTTTCCCGCGAGGAAAGGCAGAAATACCTCATCCATGTGGACGACATGGGTCGCTTCCGGTTTACGAAGGATAATGTCCCGGTCACCACCTCTCTTGAGTTCAGGGACAGTATCGACGGCATCGTCCCCATCGACGACCCAACACCAACATGGCGCGAAGTGACCACAGGCGTCAAAGACCACCCCCCACCCCCCGAAGACTCCGATTCCGACGCGGGATCCCTCTCCTCCCTCTCCTCAATCGGCACAGGCAAGCAAGAAGACTCCTCCAAATACACCAACGACGAGCTGCACGACGCCAAAGGCCTAGCAAAACTCAACCACCTCTCGGCCAACAGCCTGATGAACCACCTCATGCGCAAGACGACCAAGAAGAACACCTGGATCTTCGTCGCCGACACCAGCATGCGCATCTACTTGGGAATCAAACAGTCCGGCGCCTTCCAGCACTCCTCCTTCCTGCACGGCTCGCGCGTCGCCGCCGCCGGCCTCATAAAAATCAAACGAGGCCAACTGCGCAAACTCTCCCCTCTCTCCGGGCACTACGCGCCTCCCGTGCGGAATTTCCGCGAATTCGTGCGCAACCTCAAGGAACTGGGCGCGGACATGAGCCGCTGTTCGATTTCGCGCTCATACGCCGTCATTCTGGGCTTGGAAAGCTATGTGAAGACGAAGAAACAGGCCAAGAAAGCCGAGCGCGGGGTTAAGGAACTGGTGCATCCGGACGAGAAGAAGAAGCGCGAGCAGAGCGAGTTTGACGCTAGCGCTAGTGCGGCGAGGGAGAGGGAGGTGTTGAGGTTGGAGGAGGAGAGGAGGAAGAGTTCGCATGGGGTTGGGGAGAGGATTAAGAGGGGTTTGGCGTTGGGGTTGCCGCTGAGGGGGAGGGAGGATGGAGACGAGGGTGGGAAAGCTGCTTGATGCTTTGATGAGGTACGGTTTTGCCGTTGGGAGGGGGCTGCATTTTGGGGTTTGGTATGGGTGGGCGTTTTTTGTGGGCGGTTGCTTTTTTTGTTTTTTGTTTTTTTGGCTGCATTTCACATATGATACCTTTCACCTCTTTTGCGAGTTGGTGGAAACGAGCATGTACACGATGATGATACGAACGATGCCAACGGCCATCTATTTATTATGCCCTCTGCACGATCATTTCAACTTGCGCTAGATATGCAGTAATGTGTACTCTCGGTCCCGATCTCAAGACTCGAAACGTGCACGCATTAGCAGGGTTGGCTTGATGTCTTCGCATTCATGGCTCGAGAACTTCGGGCATTTTCAAGATACCTTATTGGAAGACTCATTAGAGGGGGGAATGCTACGTTTGCTCACGGGGTTCTTCGGCGATGGGACGACGACGAGGTTGATGCTGCTTGTTTGGGGCGTTGGCTGTTTGTTTGGTCTGGGGACGAGTTAAGCAAGCCAGTCAATCAATCAATCATACCGGACCCAAGGCAAGCTCAGGCGAGTCAAGTCGAGTCGAGTCGAGTAGACGGGCTTCAATCAACCCGCAATCAAGCCTTGATCTTTGGCCCAAATCCCAAACAACCTCCGATCAAACAAACTTTCAACTGTCCAAACTGACGAACTTCTGTTAATCAAGCACTCAAACAAACAAACGTCAAACAAACAGACAAACTTCTCGCAATCAGACACCAAACGCCAAACAATCACCAAACAATCAAACAAACTTCTATTCACGCAATCAACCACCAATCTGGACTTCGCAACAGTTCAAACACCGAAATTCCAAGTCCCACATTCTCATCCAGCGCATGGATGCTCAGTATTCGAGAAATACATATTTGCTGGAAAGGATATCATGCTTCGAGCAAAAGGCTCAATGATAAAATGGATATACTTTGAGGAGAACCGGACTAAAATAGCGAAATTAGCATGCTAAGAAATGGATACTCATTCGCGATTGACTGTGAGCAGAGGCTAGTTCATAGGGTTAGGGTTGGGGCTACAGATTGATGTGCTTTCACGTTCGCGTTGGTGTATCGTTCGAAACGGAGAACTCATTGTCCTTCATTTGTGCTTGTTGGACCTCGCATACCATTTGGTAGTTGGAATGAGTAAATTATCGATCTTGTCATGCTGTTCGACTACTAGTATTGCTACGTTCAAGCATCTGCTTCTACCGAACTGCGCTGAAATTCGAACAGTCGCACTAAGCTTGCTTCCTTACATGATCTGAACTCATATGTCTATTTTGCATGTTATTTATTCAGGCAGTTTCGATACTAATATCGCAACATTGACCCATATGCTCCAGAGTAGGTTGTCACTTTGCCGGACGTCGAATGGATCGCATTGATCGGCAGGGCCGCCGTTATACGTAAGCCAGAGCGTGTCCGTGGTTCGGCATCACAGCTTAGTTTTTAGTTTGTGTGTTCGGCTGTACCAGAGAACGAGCCAGCTTCACTTCGGCTAGCCGATGCTGGTCTGCAATCTGTGCGCACAAGAGATCTGGAGGCCGTTGGCAGTTGAGCTTATTTGTGACTTCAGGGACATGGGCGCAAAAATAGCATATCGAAGAGATGTTGACGTGAGAGACAAAATAATATGAGAGCGTCAGTTCGCATGGTTAAAAAAATTGTCGTTGGTGCAAATTCAGGGCAGCAAGGCACTGCAGTAGAGCAGGCACGATGCTCACCAAATGATTGCACAGAAATGGCAAGTGCTAAATTCTATACTGACCTCACATTGTTTTTCCTTGAGATTATTACACGTGTACATGAATACATTGAACTACTGGCCTTGAAGAAAGCGCACCAATGGTATCATTGAACATGCATCATCGATCTGGCAAGGCGTTGTTCTCAGGAGACGCTCCATCATCATCATCTATCATCGCCTGGACTCTAGGCCAAACTTGCTTCTGGAAGGTGCCGGAATACGGGCCCCGAGAGTCGCCATTGGCATAGGGGTCAATTGACGCAGAACTTGCACCTGATCACAGACTCTGACAACCATTGACCTCATACCTCGAGTCAAACCAGCCTCTTGAAACGTAGCGCCAGAGACAAGCGACTATGTCATCCCGATTCGCAAGATTGCATGCATATCCATCGTCCAATGCCAGCAGATACCCGCGACCTGGTCTCAATCACACATTGAAAACGTTTCCATTATGCGCGCAGCGCCACAGTCAGGCACGGAAAACCTTGTCGCATGCGCTCACAGCTCCAGTCGTTCAGCGAAAGTCGAGGGATAACCCTTGCGATTTTCGCTGCAGGTACGAATGAACCCGCCTGGGCCCGCGAGGCCCGCTTTCAAAAGACCTGTTAATCCTGCACCATAGCGTCATGCCCCCAGAATCGAATACACAAAAATCCCACACGGTCGTCACCAGCCTGCGGGAGGTGGACACTGGATACAAATTCTATCGCCATACGGAGGTAACTCCTCCACCGTACAGCCACTGTTCATGTGGAGTTGCAACTCGAAATGGAATGTGCGTTGTGATGTGCGATTAAAAAATCGGTTCCCTTATTTCTGATTCGCTGTACTGTGCCTACTGTAAGTTGCTGATGCTGTCATAGCGATCGGGAGTACCGCCTGTGCGGATCGCGCGAAGAGTGATCGAGAGGCATGTATATCTAGATGCTCTACATGCGCAGTGGACCACTTTCGCATTGCTGTACAGTAGTCTGCGCTACTAATGTGATAGATGCGACTTACCAGGTGCCAGTATACCGGATGTTTCTAGTCCAATCTCAGGGTTGCGCCATTGGAGCACGTTTCTGATGATCCGATGAGACGATGTGATTTTCAATGGTACGCGACGTTGCGCTTGAACCAGCCAGAGACCACTCAACACGATGCGCGCATCGAGCCACGCGCGTTTAAAATGCTTGTCAGCTTCTCAGAAGCTCACAGATCACGGCGCGCTGAGAGACATGCATGGTACTTTGTCGCAACGGCCGGTCGCGTCCGGCGTGAGACCTGAGAAACCGGTCAACTGCTATCCGTACTGTGAGATCTACAACTACTGCTATAGTCACACGCACGCAGCGATACACATGC
Organism: Cladosporium sp. MBC 237; assembly: GCA_030772445.1. NCBI lineage: Eukaryota > Fungi > Ascomycota > Dothideomycetes > Cladosporiales > Cladosporiaceae > Cladosporium > Cladosporium sp. MBC 237. The sequence continues at coordinate 137,633 of JAPHCH010000124.1, forward strand.
TTGTACTTGCATTGGTGTATGGGACATGCACGCTGACCATCCTCGGCCGATACTAGATCGCCATTGCAGCTGTCGCGCCAGTACGGTGCGATACAGGAGGTGGCACACACAACTGTGGCAGGTGGTTTAGCCGCCGCCTGTGAATACGTTGAGATCGACGATGCTACCTCTAGCTGAGCCATCGCGATCGGAGTGGCTGGCGGAGAGGAGGTGCTACATGACTGACAGTAGCACACACACTCTTGATGCTGTAGAGCTGTGCTGGAGTGTGGCCGCGTCGGGCGCAGCGCAAAGCTCTTCGAAGCTGCCACACCACACACAATTCGAGCTTCGTTCGTGGCTCAATGCGTGGCTTATCATATACCACGGCAATCAGAGCACGTGGATGGTCGATGGCTGCCATGAGGGAAAGCCTACTCTTACTACTGCTGAATACACTCTACTCCGGGCACGTTTCCCCAATATTGTGGTAACCTCAGCATGACGTAGGATGCAAGGACGAATCTTGCCTTCTTCTCCAACTCCCAATCTCGCGCACAGAGCAGGTTCGCAAAGCATGCCGTCACATCGCTTGCGTTGCACAACCTTCCACTTCAACTCCAAACCTGCCGACCAACCGGCGGCAACTCTACCAGGTCTAGTGGCTGCGATCGGCGGCCTCGTCCACTGTGTCCCTCCCGGCCCAGACCTGTCGCAATGTGGCGCCACTGCCTGCTCCTCTTCGAGGCGTGAGCTAGACGTGCTCACATCCCTGTCATCCTGCATTTGCAGCCGCGTACAGCGTCCTGTGGCGACGTCATGTCGATTTCGATGCAACTATCTCGATGCCAGGCCAAACTGCCCCCGGCCATGTCATGCCCATGCCCTGTGCCACCCTGAGCAAGTGGTCGAGCTGCCAGCTATATCAGAAAAGTTGCAGCCACATTCACATTTTCTTCCACCATCCAGCTTTTCTCCCAATAGCTACTCCCTCCCCCAAAAAAACCAAAGAATCTCCCATTCCTCCCAACTCCCAACCAAATTTACTTACACGAACACTGTACGACTATCACGGTACGACTATTACGACTTATTCTCTAGTTAATTCACCTGGTTGTGCATGCCCACCACCAGCAACTCGAGTCAATACGCCTACTACTCGTTTCCTCCAACTCCCGACAGGAAATCCTCCCCAGTGAACAGCCGGGGATCCTCATCAAAGACTTCTTCCACCAAACCAACCCGCAACCCCACTAATACAATGGCTCCCTCCCCAGCGGCCGGCAGACAGCAGGCCTCTGCCCCCAAGACTCCCACCAAGCTTGGAAGGAAGCCCGGAAACACTCCCCAGAAGCTCGGCCAGTCCGCAGCCAAGGGTGCCCAATCCGCCTCCAAGTCCGCTCCCAAGCCCAGTGCTTCGGACGTTGGCGAGAAGGCTCAGCAAGTTCCCGAGCAAGCCCAGAAGAACGTCGAGCTCAAGGATGACGAGAGCGACGACGGCGAGGGCGAGGGCCTTATGAGCAAGGTCTCTCAGGCCGGCGAGAAGGGCAAGGAAGGCCTCGAGGAGGCTGCTCCTGAGCCCGTCCAGGACGACGACGACGACAACGAAGACAACGACAACGACGACGCTGTCGAAGGCGCCACCCAGCAAGCCAAGGGTGCCGCCGACGACGCTGAGGAAGAAGGCGAAGACGTTGCCGACGACGCCACCGAGAAGGCTGGCCAAGTCGGCGAGTCAGCCGATGACACTCAGGACGACACCGAGGAGCAGGAAGGCCAGCAAGGTGGCCAGCTGCTCAGCGGTGCAAAGGGCCTTGCTGGCAAGGCTTCCGGTCTCGCTGGCAACCAGGACCCCAAGAAGGCTGCTCAGGACGCCAAGGATGGTGCCCAGGAGACTGCTGAGGGTGCCACCGAGGAGGGCAAGAAGGTTGCTGGCGAGGCAACTGACGAGGCCGGCGAGGCTGCTGAAGGCGCCGAAGACCAGGCTGAGGATGCTAAGGCTCAGGTCGAGGACCAGGCCGAAGATGCTCAGGATGAGGTCGAGGACCAAGCTGAGGATGCTCAGGACCAGGCTGAGGGTGCTACCTCTCTTGGTGACTTGAACGTTCTCAAGGGTCTTGAGGTCCAGCCTGACGGCAACATCAACGACTCCGAGGGCAACCCCATCGGCAGACTTGCTGAGGGTGACGCTGAGGACCTCGAGGGATATCCCATTGGCGACAATGGCGAGATCCTCGATGACGATGGTGACCTTGTTGGCCGCGTTGAGCTCCTTCCTGACGAGATCAAGAGGCAGGTCAAGGAGGCTCGTGAGCAGGGCCAGGAGCTCCCCGAGGGCGCCGAAGAGTACCTCGACGACGAGGACGAAGAGGAGGAGGGCGAGGACGAGGAGGACGACAACCTCCCTGGCCTCTCCATCCTCGAGGGCCTGACCTGCCAGGTTGACGGCCTGATTTACGACTCTGATGGAAACACCATCGGAAAGGTCACTGAGGGCGACCCCTCCGAGCTCAAGAACGCCACCCTCAACGCTCAGGGCGAGTTCATCGACGACGAAGGAAACGTCGTTGGCTACGCTGACATCCACGAGGATGCCGCGGACCTTGTTGAGCAGGGACTTTACGCCCCCGCCAGCGCTGCCACCGAAGCTGCCGAGGGTGCTCAGACCCAGGCCGGCGACGCAGTTGACGGTGTCGAGGATGCTGCTGAGGATGCCCAAGATGCCGCTGAAGGCGTTGAAGACCAGGCTGAAGAGCAGGCCGAGGGCATCGAGGATGAGCTCCCTGGCATCGAGGCTCTCGAGGGCAAGGAGCTCAACGAGGCCGGCGAGATTGTTGGCTCCGATGGCGACGTCCTCGGCCACATCGAGGACGAAGAGATTCGTCAGAAGATCGCTGATGGCGAAATCGACCCTGCCACCCTTAACATCAACGAGGAGGGCCAGGTTGTCGACGAGGACGGCAATGTCATCAGCGCCGCTGAGTTGGCTGAGGGCGCTGCCGAGAAGCTCGGCAAGCTCGCTCCCACCTACGACATCCGCATCCTTGGTGACCGCAAGGTCAACAAGAAGGGCAAGGTCCTTGATGACGATGGAGAGGAGATTGGCCAGCTCACCGAGGGCGACCCCGCCAAGTGCGCCGGCAAGAAGATCAATGAGAAGGGCGAGGTCCTCGACAAGAGCGGCAAGGTTATTGGCAAGGTTGGCATCACCGAGGGTGAGGCAGCCGAGACCGCAACCAAGGAGCTTCTCGAGGAGCTCGGTGAGCTGCCCGAGGCCGACCTTCCTGGTCTTGAGACTCTTGAGGGCCTCAAGGTCAACAAGAAGGGCCTGATCCTGAACGAGGACGGCGAGCCTGTTGGCGAGCTCATTGAGGGCGACGGTGCTCAGTGTGCCGGCAAGAAGGTCAATGACAAGGGCGACGTTCTTGACAAGGACGGCAAGACTGTCATTGGCAAGGTCCGCGTCCTTCCTCAGGAGGGCGAGGAAGAGGAAGAGGAGCAGGCCGAAGAGGGCGAAGGCGAAGGCGAGGGCGAGGGCGAAGAAGAGGAAGAGGAGGAGGGCTCTGGCCTTCCCCCTCTTTCCATCCTCGATGGCCTCGCAGTCAACAAGGCCGGCAAGCTCCTCGACGCCAACGGAAACGTTGTCGGCGAGCTTGTTGAGGGTGATCCTAAGAAGCTCTCCAAGGCTGGCATCACCTCTGACGCTGAGGGCCAGTTCTGGGACAACAAGGGCAAGGTCATCGGCCGCGCCCAGACTGTTCCCCAGGAGGAGGCTGAGGATGAGGCTCCCTTCGCTGGCCTCGAGGGCCTTAAGGTCGTCGAGAATGGCTACGTCGCTGATGGTGATGGAAACATCGTTGGTGTCGTCACTGAGGGCGAGGCCAAGAAGCTCATCGGACGCGCTGTTGATGAAGATGGCGATATCATTGACAAGAAGGGCTCCGTTGTCGGCCACGCTGACCGTTACGAAGAGGAAGAGGCTCCTGAGGAGGAGGCTGCCGACCTCTCCTTCCTACAGGGCAAGGAGGTCAACAAGGCCGGTGTTGTCATCGGTGATGAGGGCACTCCCATCGCCCGCCTGGTCGAGGGCAAGCCCAAGGAGGTTGCCGGCAGGAAGTTGGACAACCAGGGCCAGCTCTGGAACGACCAGGGCCAGGTCATCGGCCGTGTCGAGCTCATCCCCGAGGAGGAGCGCGAGTCCAAGCCGGAAGGCCCCTTCGCTGGCCTCGAGGACCTCCGTGTCATCGAGGGTGGCAAGGTTGCCGACGAGGACGGAAACGTCGTCGGCGAAATTGTCGAGGGTAACCCTAAGCGCCTGGTCGGCCTTTCTGTCGACGAGGACGGCGACATTGTCGACAAGTACGGCAATGTCAAGGGCCACGCCGAGCCGCTTCCCGAGGAAGAGGAGGAAGAGGTTGACAACAGCATCCTTGAGAACAAGGAGCTGAACAAGCAGGGCTACGTTGTTGACGAGCAGGGCATTCCTTACGGCCGTCTCGTCGAGGGCAACGTGAAAGAGCTGGCTGGTCGTCGCTGCGACGAGAACGGATACATCTACGGCGACACCGGAAAGGTTGTCGGCCGCTGCGAGGTCATCCCCGAGAACGAGCGTGTCGCTCGTCCCGAGGGTCCCTTCGCTGGTCTTGAGGGTCTTCGCGTCGTCAAAGACGGCAAGGTCGAGGACGCTGATGGCAACGTTGTCGGCGAAATCGTCGAGGGTAATGCTAAGCGTCTTGTTGGCCTTGCAGTTGACGAGGATGGCGACATTATCGACAAGTACGGTAATGTCAAGGGCCATGCCGACCCTTGGGAGGAAGAGGAAGAGCCTGAGGTCGACCTCTCCGCTCTTGCTGGCACCACAATTAACAAGTCTGGAAACGCAGTTGACGGCAACGGCACCATCATTGGCCGTGTCGCCGAGGGCGATGTTAAGACTCTGGTCGGCAAGAAGGTCGATGGTGAGGGTCAAGTCTGGGACAACGCTGGCAATGTCGTTGGACGTTGCGAGCTTGTCTTCGGCGAAGACAGCAGCCCTGAGGGGCCCTTCGCTGGCTTTGAGGGTCTCCAGATCAACAAGGATGGCACCGTCACCACCCCTGCCGGCGACATCATCGGCCGCATCACCGAGGGTGACATCCAGAAGTTGCTCGGCCACACTGTCGAGGAAGACGGTGACATTATTGACAAGAATGGCAACAAGATTGGTGCCGCCGAGCGCTGGGAGCCTGAGGAGAAGGAGCGTCGTGTCAACCCCATGTCTGGCATGCGTGTCAACAAGGAGGGCGAGGTCCGTGACGAGAACGGTGACCTTGTCGGACGCCTCACTGATGGCAACCTTGGCCACTGTGTCGGTCAAGAGATTGACGACAACGGCAATGTTGTTGACCAGGATGGCAACAAGATTGGCGAGTGTACTCTCCTTGAGAACATCGAGGACGACTACGAGGGCCCCTCTGAGGAGGAGCTCGCGGAGGCCGCCAAACGTGAGGAGGAGCGCCAGATTGCCGAGAAGATGGCCAACATTTGCCAGCAGACTCTCGAGCGTGTCCAGCCCGTCTGCAAGCAGATTAAGGAGCACATGGAGAAGGCCGACCGTACCCCCAAGGAGGAGCTCGACGAGGAGGAGCTTGTCAACAACGTCAAGCCTCTCATCGAAGAGGGTGGACGCATCCTGCAAGAGTGCAACGGCTCCCTTCGCGGCCTCGATCCCGACGGAAAGATCGCTGCCCAGGCCAAGGGCCGCGCTGGCACCGGCGAGGCTACTCCTGAGGAGCACCGCCTCGCGGAGACTCTCAAGGAGCTCACCACCACCGTTGTCACCACTATCGATGACGCCAAGAAGAAGCTGAACGACATGCCTCACGCAAAGAAGAAGCTCAACCCCCTGTGGGCTCTGATGACCCAGCCGCTGTTCCAGATCCTGGCAGCCGTCGGCCTCTTGCTGGCGGGTGTCCTCGGTCTCGTGGGCCAGCTGCTCAACGGCCTTGGCCTCGGCGGCCTGGTCAATGGCCTACTCGGTGGCCTCGGAATCAACAAGCTCCTTGCTTCGTTCGGCCTCGGCGGCGACGACAAGGACAAGAAGAAGAAGAAGGGCGGCAGCGCCGTCAGCAGCCTGCCCATCGTCGGCGGTCTGCTCGGTGGTGACAAGAAGTAAACCACTTCACTGTTCCACTGCTTAAAGCACACATGACCTTCTAATAATCACAAAAATCTATCGCTAGCACCTATTACTGAGGTGCAAGTTGAGGAAGAGCAAGGGAGGAGGCTCTTCGGTGGGAGCAGGGTTTCATTTGTCAGGCCTGAACGGAAAAACATAACAGATCCATCAAAAAATTATCACAATCGCTGAAAGAGGAAGAAGCAGAAAGTGCGGTGCTGAGGCCGGATGTATCGTGCACGATACATGCCGCCCGCCGCGGTGGGAGGAGGGTTTCATTTGTCAGACACTCAGCAACACCTATTTTTGGGAGGAAACGACGACGACGACCAAAAAAGGGAAGAAAAAGGTTTTCTTCAAAGCTTTCTGGGAGGAAAGATTCACAACTTTTTGGATATCCAAACCTTTCCCTTTTCAAAGGGGAGATGTCAGGATTCGAGGAGGAAAGGACTTCTCCATCCCTTCTTGGGAGGGAAGGGGTGCGAGGAAAATTGGTTCTTTCTCTCTTTTCTTGCATCTCCTTCTTTTCTGTTGTCCAGCGATGATTTTTTGATTTTTACTTTGCTGCGTTCTTGAGCTCTAATGTCTCTTTTGGATTCTTGGATTTTCTTTTCCTTTGCGCTTGATCAAGGCATTGTATGTATTTATATCTAGCTAGTTAGTTGGTAGGCTTTACGGACGCGTAATGACGAATACTACTTTAAAACCAAAACTCACTTCCAATTTCTTTCTGCATCCTCAGATGTCTTGGTTTTGTGTCGTCTTTTTGTTATGATTTCTATCGCATTTCGAGTTGTTGGCTTGACCGCCTCTAATTTGTACGAAAGTGATCTTTGCAGCCTTGTGGTTCCATGTCGACTCGAGGGATGTTACAACCAGAGCTCAAGGCGTGTTGGATGTGCGAGTGGGATATTCAAGTCAGATAGAGCAAAGAAATCAATCACCGCTACTATGGAACGAACGCTCGCTAGCTAGTACGCTCGCCAATACGCTCAGCACCAAAAGAAAAGAGGGAAGAAAAAGGCCACAAGGCCACATCAACTCGTTATATACAGCATTCGCCTCCCATCACTTACACCAGAAACTCCCCATCAAAACAAAACCCCCCTCCCACCCCTTCTCCTCCGCCCCCACCCCCCACCCACCCTTTCAAAACTCAACAACCCACCCAAACTCCTATCCCCATTAGCGACCACAACCTCCTCCCC
>JAPHCH010000125.1:0-183878 GCA_030772445.1 Cladosporium sp. MBC 237
GGGGGAGGGTGGGGGGGATGAAGGAGAGGAGTTGGCCGGTTTGGGAGTTGGAGGAGGGAGTGGGGTGGTTGGCTGGTCGGATTGGTAGATCGGTTTTTGTTGGTCTTTGTGGTGGTGTAGACGTGTGTGAAGGGCGTTGTGAGGCGGATGGTGGCCTTGTGCTGGTGTTGTGTTCCGATGGTCTCGACCCGTCAACCCGTTTCTTATGCCGTACAATCTCGACATAATCCTCATTCTGATCTCCACCACCACCACAGCAAAGCAAGGACCAAAACGAGCTCTTCTTTTTGTGCTGCTGAGTCTTCCTCCTCTCCGGCTGACCGAGTCCATACTTCTCCCCATAAGGCGCATTCTGAGCACCAGATTGTCCTCCAGGTCTCTTCCTTCTCGCCTTCTTCGACAACTCACTCCCAACACCTTCCACGCCAAGTCTCTGCACAAGCGTATCAACGCTACTCCTCTCCTTCAAAGGGAACAGCTCCGTCTTCTTTCCCCCACCAGCAGCAGGGCCTCCACCCGGCGAACTCGCTCCTCCCGCGCCAGCCTGCGATTTGTGATCATGGCAATAATAGACAGCGTCTTGAACTCCTCCATCCTCATCCTCAATTACTTCCACCAGCCCGTTGTTGCGCCCCTTGGGCGAAGCGATGGCGCGTCGACATGGGCGGCCGGCGTTGGTGATGCCTCTGCAGGTTGTGGCGGGGTTCTTCGAGTCGTTTCTGCCTAGGAGAGATTCGGGGGTTCGGCCGGCGAAAGGCTGTGGTGTCATGGAGTTTTGTCTTTGAGTTCAATACGATGATGGTGTTATTTGGGGGTAGGTGAAGATGGGGGAAAGTGATGGGTGAGTGATAGTTGGTTAGGTGAGAGGAAATGCACTGTCAAGAACACCTAGCTTTTTTACTCGTAAGTAATATTAACTCGATCGCGGGATCAATTGACTACTGCGCAGGCGGCGGGCATGCTAGGCAGGCGGTGCATGCTGGCAGTGCCGAAGCAAGGCCAGCAGTGGCCATAGAGGAGGTTGGGAAGAAAGAGGTTCGAGCTTCCTACGTAAGGAAAGCCTCGGAAGCGGCAGCTTCTGGCACGTGACCATGTCTAGCGATATGAAAATATATGAAAATAAGATATACATTCCTGGTATGCTGATGTAAGGCATTACTCGTATCGGAGCCCAATTGGTAGGGAAGTCTCTGATGGTGAGGTCAAAAGAGGGTATTATGTCGTATGACCGTCGAACATGGTACGGAGTGTTTTCGCTGTTCGTCAAGCAAGATCAACAGACACAACAGCAGTCTTGTCTCGACGAATGTGCTGACTAGGAAGCGTGAGCAAAGGTAATTTGGTAGGCTCTGGTAGTGGGAGCCACAGATTGATGTCATTTTCGTTGCATTTTCGTAGACAGTATATACTGCAATTGTGATCAAGGAACTGGTCCTGTCTCGCTTATGGTTCTGGCTTCACTCGTCGACGCACGACGGTGTAGGCAGTTCTTGAAGACCCGCAGCGGTCTAATCTTTCATCTTGCAACCAAAGAACCATATTACTACCACGGGAAAGCAAGAGTGACTAGCAGAAGCTCCTGTAAAGAAATTCTCGACAAGACAACACAACAGGGTATATGATAAAGCTTGTTAATAGGTTCTAATATCATACTCAGCGAGTTACTGATGTCGCAACTACTGTTGTACACACATCGCCGCTACTACCCCCTCCTCTAACACCCCCATCGTGCACAGCAGTGAATGAACTCCCCTGCACGCTCGAGTAAATCTACAAGTACAAGCCCTCGGGCTCACCCTCAGTCTTAGTCTTGAGGACATTCTCTCTCGCGGCCCTAAAGTCAGCCATGTTGACTCTCATTCTCCTCTCTCTGAGCGCGAGCAGACCGGCTTCAGAGCAAATGGCCCTGACATCCGCACCGCTCAAATCGTCCTTTTGCGTGACGAACTCGTCAATCTCGACGTCCGGTGCCAAGCTCATCTTCGAAGTGTGCAGATTGAAGATCTTGCGCTTGGTGTTCTGGTCTGGGTTCTCGAAGAGGATCTTACGGTCGATACGGCCGGGACGGATGAGGGCGGGGTCGAGTGTGTCGATCTTGTTGGTTGCCATGATCACCTTGACGTCGCCGCGGTCGTCGAAACCGTCAAGCTGGTTGAGCAACTCCAGCATGGTTCTCTGGATTTCGCGCTCACCGCCGGAGCTGGATTCGTAGCGCTTGGTACCGATGGCGTCAATCTCGTCGATGAACACGATCGCAGGCGCGTGCTCTGCGGCCGTTTGGAAGAGTTGTCGTACAAGGCGGGGTCCGTCACCAAGGTACTTCTGAATGAGCTCGGAACCGACGATTCTGAGGAAGGTGGCAGATGTCTGGTTGGCAACAGCCTTTGCAAGCAGTGTTTTACCAGTACCTGGAGCACCGTAGAGAATGACACCCTTCGGGGGCTTGATACCCATCTCCTCGTAGAGCTCAGGGTGCATTAAGGGCAGCTCGACGGCCTCGCGGACTTCCTGGATTTGTGTTTCGAGACCTCCGATGTCTCCGTATGTCTCGGACGGTGCTTTGTCCAGCTTCATCACGTTGACAGCCGGGTCGGTGTCTTCTGTGAGCACACCCACAACGGAAACGGATTTGTGATGAAGCAGGATCGACGCGCCGGGTTCCAGGAGATCCTTGTCGACGAAGGACATGATCGAAACGTAGTACTCCGGTCCAGTGGCCGAGGAAACAATCGCGTGGTCGTCATCAATGAGCTCCTCGAGGTTACCGACACCCATCGGTGAGCCTCTCATATCGTCCACACGTCCTCTCTCGTCGGCATTGCGATCAAGAGCATCGCTATCGCCCCCTGCTGATGATGGCGTAAGAACGCTCGCAGCCTTGGCCTTCCTGAATCGCTCCTGGTTCTCCACGAACTCCTCTTCCAGTAGTAGATGGTCATGCACACGCTGCATACGCAGCATCCTCAGTTTGCATCGTGCGGTTGGATATACTGTGGGTAGCTTTGCGGCAGCGGAAGCGCCGGCCTGCTTTCTCTTCTTGCGGCCGATACGGGTGGTAGGCTGTGGCGGAGGCTCGTACTTCGGCTTGTCCTTCTTGTCTCCCTTCTTGTTGTTATCGCCGGGCGCACCTGGAGGGCCGCCAGGACCTCCAAGGCCAGACTGGTTTTGACCCTGAGATAGCCGTTAGCAAGCTGCAAGGTGAAGATGAAGATGTTGTTGCTTGGTGGATTGGTGAGCGCTTACCATCGCCGTTCACTGAGCAGTGTTTGGTGGGTGTCCAGTATTGTGTGGTGTATCCAGATGTATGCTGATATGCGGATCGGGGTTGCGGATGAGTGTGTTGTGAGGTGATGGAGGTGGTGAAGGTGGTGTGTTTCGGGTGGTGTTGGTCGATGAGCGAGCGTCGAGAGAAGGCCAACAGCCGGTGATGACAGCACCGCTGGCTGAGAGAGAGTCGCGTCGTGCCTGAGGTGTCGAGGGTGTCTCTGACTTGACGTGACAGCGCCAGCGACAGCGGACAGCAAGAGTGCCCGTGCGTCCTGTCCCACCTTGATCAAACATGTCGACATAGCAGATAGTACTAATATCAACTACATCCTCCATCCTCTTCTCTCTAACCTCACGACACTTCTCCAACAACCCGCTCACATCTCACGTGATTCTTAATCATTATACTCCTGGACTCTTGTCAAAGTTCCTCCAGGAAATCTGGCTACAAGGCTACAAGAAGCTCTTCCAACACCTCTCTGGCTATCAGCCTGTCCCAGGTGACAGCCTTGCTTCTTCCACCTTCTAGGCACAAACACAGCCTCAGCTTCTGGGAGCCGGCCAAAGTCTCCTGAGCAACCCATCTCATACTCTCCCTTCTTACTCTTCGACACCCTACCCAACCGTCTTCCAACCCTGATCAACACCCACATCGAAGCCCCACCATGGGCGCCTCAAACCGCAACCGCCGCCTGCAAAAGGAAATTCAAGACATCCTCAAAGACGCTCACTCGGGCATAACGATCAGCACCCCCTCCGGCGGCACCGACTTCACAGACCTCACGCACTTCCACGGCCACTTCTCCGGCCCGCCCGACACGCCCTACGAAGGCGGCAAATACGATGTCGACATCCGGATCACCGCCGAGTACCCCTTCAAGCCGCCAGAGATGCGCTTCGTCACCCGCATCTGGCACCCGAACGTCAGCAGCCAGACAGGAGCCATCTGTCTCGACACCCTCGGCCAGCAGTGGAGTCCCGTCTTGACCCTCAAGAGCGCCCTGATCAGTCTCCAGAGTCTGCTGAGCAGTCCCGAGCCCAAGGACCCGCAAGATGCCGAGGTAGCTTCCATGCTGATCTCCAGACCGGAAGAGTTCGCACACGTCGCCAGAGAATGGGCGATCAGGTATGCAGGAGCTCCGAAGCCCTCGGCGGGGTCTGGCCGCACGGGTGCCGGTTCGTCCGGCGGACTTGACGAGGCTGCACTCAAAGCACGAAGCAAAGCGGACGAAAAGGATCGCAAGAAGAGGGAAGAGCAACGGCAACGTGAAGCATACCACGGCTACAACCGAGCCATGATCGATCGGTTCGTGGAAATGGGCTTCCCGGTGGAGCGAGTTGTGGATGCGTTCGAGTACGTCGGCATCGACAAGGCTGGCGGCGAAGAGTACGAGCTGGAAGAAGAGTACATGGGCGATGTGACCGCCAGGCTATTCAACGAGATGTGAAGTCGCGCGGAGACTTAGTGGACGATAGGGCTGAGCAACGTGCGAGGCGAGGGAAGCAAAAGACGTGATGGGACTGCATACATATGCCTGGGAAAAGCATATACTAGGGTTAGCGTGGCGCTGGGAAGTAATGTTCACCTCTACGAATGAATGAATGAAAGACAGAATATTTATGGCTCATACGAAAGAAAAGACTTGAAGCAATGAAGAAAGCCGAACATCACTCCCGGCAAGTATTATCAGATGTCGACATACGTGCACTAACGGCCAAAAAGAACCAAAAGACAAGCAACCGCGAAACGTTAATCAAGCCCGCCATCGAAACGAAACACCCAACTCACAAAGCCAACCCGGAATCAACACAATACCCAAAAACCCTCCACCTCGCCTCCCCGCGCACACACAGCCAGCTCCAACCATCACCAAGCCCAAAATCATAAAAAAAGCCCCCCACCCCCAGCATAACCACAACAACAACACACCCTACCACTCCTCCCCACTAGTATCCGTATGCCAAACCCCCTCATCAAGCGCATAACTAACCACACCACCCCCATACCAATGCCCACCAACCAAACCCCCCACCCTCTCCCTCACCTCATTCCTAGACCTCGCAAGCTCCCTCCTACGCTCTCCACCCAGCAAAGCAAAATCACAATGCGGCGAGCCGGCCTCGAAAGTGACGTTGTCGAAGGGGGCGAAAGACGGCGTGTCCTCTGCTGTTTCTTCGTGTGGTGGGGGGTTAGGGTTGGGGTTGTTGGTGGGGAGAGGGACGAAGCGGATCCCGCCTGTGGCGTGGGAGAGGTGGTAGAGGAGGATGTAGCTTAGGTTTGGGGCGGAGATGGAGAGGAAGGAGAAGATTGGGCGCCAGGGTTGGGAGGGTGCTGGTTGTTGTTGGTGGTGTTGGTCGTCTTCTTCGTCCGGTAGGAGACGAATGTCGCGGAGTTTGAGGCTTGTGAGGAGGTGAGCTGAGGGGCGGAGGAAGGCGAGGAGAATCCCAGGGGAGAGGGTGAGTTTTTCCAACTTCACCCGGCGGAGATTTGATAATTGGACGGTCGAGGTGAGGTGGGAGAAAGTTCTGTAGGGGTAGCTGCTGCGCCAACTGGAAGGTCTTTGGGGCTCGGGGGCGATGAGGTGGGATTGTTTGCGGTCCGGGAAGACCATGAGGCCTAGTTCGCGGAGGTTCTTGGTTGCTGAGAGGAGTTGTGCGAGGCCTGATGTTGTCTGGGATGGGCGCGGGGTGATGATTGTGGAGGGGATGGGGAGCGTGATGAGGTTTCCTTTTGTGGCGTTGATTTCGAGGTAGAGGACGGAAGCACAAGCGGCGTGGACGGTTTCTTTCGACAGGGTGCGAGCAGGGATGTCGTCTATTTCGATGGCGTCGGTGTAGAGGCGTTGGATCCTCGCGCCACTGGTGCCTAGAGACTTCATCAAAGCGATGTAGAGTTGCGTTGGACCGGAGAGGCGGAATGATGGGTTTTCTGGGATGTCTCCTAGGTCTCTAGGGTCGCGACCGACGGCATCTCTGATGCGAGACCAGCCCCAGGGACTGTGTTGGTCGGATCTGCGCATGCCGACTGCTTTGAGGTTGGGTAAGGTTGAGAAGGCGGTTGTGAGTTCGTGGGCTAGTTCTTCCTCGGAGTAGATGAGTCGTTGGTAGTCGTCGATGCATGCTGAATATGCTTCGTATCTTTTCTGCTCTTCTTCGGTAAAAGGTGACTGTCGCCCTTCTTCACGATTATTTCCGTCCACTGCCGTCCTCTCAATCTCTTCATCCGGTTTGAAGTCCAATGCCCCAAAAGTAAAGCAATCCGGATTAAACCAGACATGCTGAACATAAGGTCTAAGCTCTTCGTGCGCAGCAACAGACTGCAACACTCTAATACTAGGCGTAGTAATCATATAACCTTTCTTGCGAAAGAACCTTTTGGCGAAAAAAGAGAAAGAGGCACGTTCAAGCTGCCTGTGTGCTTGTCTGCCTGCGAAGATGTCCTTGTCGTTTTCGAGGCATTGGAAGACGCTTGCTATTAGCTCGGACGGAAGGTCCAGGAGATTTGGGGCCATGTTGTTTGTGAGATAATGAGATTGAAGTACATTGTTTCGTTGGACTTGGAAAGGTCAAAGTCAAGATGGAGAGTGGACGCTGCTAATGGGCGTACCCCAGGTTGCTCTGTCGAAAGCATGAAAGTCTGGGATGTGGCATGTGATAGTGGACAGTATGAGGCAATGATGTACATGTGTACCGTATTTATGTTGGAGTATATATCAAAGTCGAATTAGATGATTAAACTCAATCAATGTTGATATTCTTATATACTGTTGTTGTAAGAACAAGCATCTATCAGGCATCTCCGTTGCTTCATCCAAAAACAACATCTCGCATCTCTCGCTTCGGCCTATGAACGTCTCAAAACTTCCCCACCAACCAATTGACCAACATCTTTCCTCCTTCACAATAAAACAACACCACCCAACATGACACACCAACTACCGCCCGAAGTCCGCGTCCTGACCGAAGACGACATCTACCGAACCTCATCACAATTCCGAGTATGGTCCTTTTCACCAGAGAGCCTAGCCGAACTACGCGCCAAAACACACCGAATCGCCGTCGAGCGCATTGAGCGCCAGCGCAAACGAGGAACAGATGGCGGTGCCAACGGGGAACAGAATGACCAGAAAAACGATGAGCCACTCGAGTACTTGACGGAAGAGGAGGAATTGCGCCTGGTGCAGCGTTATTGCGACATGATTCGCGCAACAAACGACCATCTGAACTGGCCGGCAAATGTCAAGGTATGCATGAAATGGAACCTCTTGATGAGAACACACGGCAGTCAATACAAAATCACACTCAGACTAACAATATATCATTCAACAGGCAACAGCAATCCAATACCTCCGCCGCTTCTACCTCTCCAACTCCCCACTAACGTACCCGCCCAAAGAAATCTACAAAACGGCCCTCTATCTCGCCAACAAAGCGGAATCCAACGGCTGGGCCGTCTCGGCCTACGCGCACCGCATCTCCGCCAAACCGGAAGAAATCCTCGCCTGCGAGTACAAGGTCATGCAAGCCCTGCGCTTCACCCTCGACGTGCGGCAGCCCAACCGCGGCCTCAAGGGCGTCATGATGGAGCTGGACAATCTGGTCTCAGGAAGGCCGGACGCACGCTTGAAAGGCGAGCTCGACGCTTTACCACCGCCTGGCGAGGGAGCGAGGACTTCATGGCGTGCTGGCTCTTCTGGCAGAGAGCGCGTGCAGCTGGCATACACGGCTGCGCGAAGCCTGCTGGACTCTCCAGCTTTGCTGACAGATGCGTACTTCCTCTTCACGCCTTCGCAGATCGTCTTTGCCGCCTTGCAGCTCGCCGATCCACCCCTAGCCGACTGGTACCTCGGCCTCAAAATCCCAGCCTCATCACCCACACGTCCCAAAGTGCTAGCGACACTACGGGCGTGCGCAGAAGTCCTGTCAAGTTTCGAGCAAACAAACGTGCTGACGAAAGACGAGCGAGCAGCGCTAGAAGCGAAGCTCGAGCGGTGTCGGGATCCAAGCACGGTGGATCTCGTCAAGGCGCATGTGGCGAAGCAGCGGGGAGAGGGCGTTGACGAGGAAGCGAAAGCGGCGAAGAAGAAGTTGCAGAGAGAGCAGAGCGCGAAAGAGAGTGATGATTTGTTCGGACCCAGTATCAGCAATGGAAATAAGTAAAGAGAGTGACGAGGCTCATCAGTGGCGGAAAACTCAGCGACCGACTACTGCCATCATGTCATGATACGGAAGTCCGGCTCAAAAGCCATTTCAGAGTCACGCTCTCCTTGCCAGGAAAAAAGTGCTGGCATGGCACGGGCGGGGGAGCAATCCACACCACGCAGAACCACACAATGCGAGGAGGCTGAATCCTCCGCTCGTTCTGGGGTGATGTATCTCACAGCTCCAAGTGCATTGTGCATTCGAACTCACCACGGGCAGCCTATTCCGCCACCGGTAGGGCCGGGGGAGGCCCTTGGATGAGGCTCGGATTACACGAGCGTGAGATAGGGTTTGGAAAACCCGCGATGATAGAAAAGAACCAGTAGGGTGACCATCGTGCCCCGGCCTCTCGCCAGATTCACGTATAGCACGATGAGAAAAGTCACATGCCTTCACTCTCGAGTGAAAGCGTTTTTTTTTCCGGCACGAGAGACGTTAAGTGAGGACAATACAGATATAGTCTTAATGTAGTATGAACATACACAGATGGGAATAACTCCGGTCTCTCTCACAACCCCAAAAAACGAAAAACAAAACTCCTTCTCACTTTCTCTTCTCTCTAAGTCCTGTAATCGCCGTTGATAGTGACATACTCGTGGCTGAAATCGCAAGTCCAGAAAAGCTCCTCTTTCTTGGCCGGCTCCGTCTTGCCAGGCGCGTCGCTCAGCTTGACGAGAATCTCCAAGTCCTCCATCTCCAGAATCTGCTTGGCGCGCTCCTCGTCCACCTGCTCCGGCTCGCCGCACACGAGAAGCTTCAACTCCTCGCTGCCGTCCGAGGGGACGAAGGAGACGCTCGTCTGTGACGGAATCACCGGGTTGTATCTCTCCAGGATACCGTGGCCGGTACGCTTGCTTGTGCCTACCTCGGAGGGGGCTTGATCGAGCGGCAATTGACGCGAGTCAATGAGTCCCGGAGCGTAGCCGAGGGCGCACAATATGCGACCCCAGTTTGCGTCCTTGCCGTACAGCGCGGTTTTGACCAAAGAGCTGGTGGCGATGCTGACGGCGGCGCGGCGGGCGACGAGGCGGTCGCCGTCAGTTTGCACGCGGACCGTGACAAATTTGGTTGCGCCTTCGCCGTCGCGGACCACCAGTTTGGCCAGGTCGGTCATGAAGTCGTTCAAGACGGTTTGGAAAGCAGCAAGATCGGGGTGGTCTTCTTCGAATTCTTGCTTCCTCTGTGGAGGTGGAGTGATCCTTTTGCCGAGATAGAGGGGCGTTGTTCCAGGAGGTGCGGCGGCGCCGTTGGCGAACAGGGCCACGGTGTCGTTGGTACTGGTGTCGCCGTCGATAGAGATGCAGTTGAAACTTCTGTTACTGGCTGAGCGCAGCATGCCACGCATGGAATTGGGCGCGATTGCAACATCGGTGCAGACAATTCCGAGGAGGGTTGCCATGTTGGGATGAATCATGCCAGCTCCCTTGGTCATGCCAGCGATACTGTAGGTGGTGTCGGGCTGCGAGGGAAGGGTGAAGGTGCGGGAGATGAGCTTTGGGAAAGTGTCGGTGGTGCAGATGGCTTGGGCGGCGTTCAGCCAGTGCTCATGCGTATTTCCTACAGATGCTTGGAGTGACGGTATGGCGTCTGTGATTTTTTGGATGGGCAGTCTCTGGCCTATGACTCCAGTGCTCATTACAAGTGTCGAGGGCGCTACGCCAGCCGGAGCGTTGACACCGAGTGCCTTGTCGGTGGCGCTGGCCATGGCTCTTGCATCCTCCATTCCGCCCGTACCGGTGACGGCATTGGCGCATCCCGAGTTGACAACGACACCTCGCAAGCCCTTGCTCTGGCGCTTTTGCAATAGTTTGCTGGAGAAAGTGACTGGTGCGGCCTTGAAGATGTTTTGAGTGAAGACAGCTGAAGCATTGCAAGGTTCCTCGGAAGTCACCAGAGCCAGATCATCGTACTTGGTGTTGCTTGCTTTGACACCAGCATGTGCGCTGCCGACGAGGAAGCCTTTTGGGTAAGTGCCAGAGGTGGGAATGTACTTTTGCTTCGCAGGGGGGATTGAGCGGTCTGCGGGTGCTGAGTATTGGCGGACCTGGAAGACGGCTGAGAAGGCCCGCTTCGCAGCAGCAGCTTGTTTCGGTGCCATCTTGCCGACTTTCAATAGCAGTTATATGTAACCAGATGGGTATCCCTTTCGCAAGGATGAATCCCGAAACCGGCGGTGTTGGCTCGACGTCCAAAGCCAATGGCAGTCGAAGAGATGAGGCCAATGATAAAACCCGGAACCCAAATATGCTGCGGATGTATGTATATACACAACAATGAGCGACTCAATTTTTGCCAGTCTCCCGTCTGGCCCGACAGATCATGTATGCCAACAATGGCAAGGAAGGGTAGAGGCGTGGTATGTTGGAGGTTGACTCAGTAGTTGCACGGCCCTTGACTGATAGCACGGCTATTCCTCGGTGAAGCTCTTTTAATGATAGGGTTAGGGTTGGGGTATCTCGCACAGCAATTATCATCAACGTCAGCTGCTACTGCCGCCCTTGTAATGTTCGGGATCAGGTTCAGGCTCCCTCAAGAGCGTGTACTCATTTTCGGTGGCTCTTTTTCCCAGCGAAGCCCCATGTAATATCGACGAATTTTCAAAGGGTCCATGATCATCTTGTGTCTTCGATTAAGCTCCTGAACATTGATCGACAGTATGACGGTTTCGCGGCTACGGCTACACGTCAGACGTCAAGAGTAAGGCATTGTGATGCTCGCTATCATCATAGTGGGCGAAATGTTAGCCCAACATTCCCATGATATTATTAGCGAAACCTCAAAGGAAAAGCAACAGTAAAACTCTCATATATATGTGTGATCGTCAAAGATCGTCCCATACCAACAGAATCGTCTACTCGCGTCGACAATTTCTTAATATCTCCACAAACCAAGGACCACGATGGCAACAACCACCACCGCCACCTCACACCACGGAGCGCTCGTGATATTCGGCTCCGGCCCTGGAATCGGCGTGCACGTAGCGTCCCGTTTCGTGCGCGGAGGGTTCGAAAAAGTCGTTCTGCTCTCGCGCAATTCCCGGAGGCTGAGCGACGACGCTTTTATCGTCTACTCCAACGCGCCGCACATACAGGTCAGCACGGTGACCGTTGACTTGACCAAGCCGGCGGACTTGGAGCGAGCCCTGCATGAGATCGAGTTTGTTCTGGCTGGAACCCCTGTGGAATGCGTTCATTTTGGTATGAGCTGTGGCGTTCCTCATTGGAAATATACTTTGACTGTGGAATTTTTGGAACTGACGTCTTCTCGCAGTATGTCTCATGATATTCTTCTCCAAACGGTTTGTTGCTCGAAAATTTGGACGACTACTGCTGCCTTAAACTGCAGTCAACCCGTTTGAAGAAGAAGCATCAGAAACACTGACAAGCCTGCCATAGAACGCCGCCAACACCGACGAAACCTGGCTCCTAGACGCATCCCCAACAGATCTGCGAACGAATCTCGAACTCTCAGTCGTGGCACTCTACACAGTATCACAATGGGCGGTCCCGCGGCTCCTCCAACTAGCAGGCAAACAGAGCTACAAACCCGCACTGATAACTACAAGCGGCTGGCTAAGCGACGTGCCAGAGCCCAACTACTTCGCTCTCGGAGTGTGCAAGTCAGCGCAGCAGAACATCATCCACAGTCTGCACGACCAGCTGCGCCCGCACGGAGTGCACTGCGGGCTGGTAATGGTCGACAATCAGGTCAGTCAGGAAGCCAGAAATACGAATCCTGCCAATATTGCCGAGGAGAGCTGGAAATTGTACTCTAGCCAAGGAAGCGGGAACATGGAACTGGAAACGCACATCAGAGAAGACGGTGGCCATGGCCATCCTTCGCAACGATTTGGTACATAAAAAGTTTGGTTTCATTACTTTTGCTCTGTTTGGGTTCGTGTCTGCATAGCGCGGATTCATTCATTCATCCTGGATTAGCGTTCGAGTCGTCTAAGCGACACTCTTCATCTCGCCACTGGTCGCAGGCGAGCCTGGGTTAATGGTCGCGAGCGTCTTCTTGCTCACGACTCTGTAACCGCCGACCAGAAGGATCAGCGCCTCGAGACCCAAGACGACTGCGAGGGTGACCATGGCGCCAATAACACCGTTCACTGCGGGACTGAGACCATTACCACTGCGGTCACTGCTAGAGGAAGCCGAAGCCGAAGCGTCATCGCTGCTGGAGGCGTCGGACGAGTATGCAGCGCAAGATCCGTCGGAGTTCCCGCAGACATCGCACCAGTGCTCATCGTCGCGGATGGCGAACTTGTCCATGCCAGCGGTGAAGTCGTCCCAGCTGATGACTTCTTGGTCGGTGCCGAAAAGCGGGTAGGCAACGGGCTCGGACTCATTCGTGGCAGTTCCGTTAGAGAAGAGGAAACGGACGTAGATATCATCCGTAGAAGGGTAGTTGTCGGACGATACGCTGTCGGAGGAGTTGGTGAAGAGTTCAAAGGCCATGGAAGAAGCATAGTCGGCGACACCGCGGAAGTCCGGGTTGGCCTTTTCCAGATCGGCGAGACCGAAGAAAGAGGCGAAAGTAGCGTAGGCGCCGAATTGAATGCCCATCTTTTGTTTGCCCTCGCTTGTGATTGTCTTGTTGAGGAACTCGACAACCTCGCCTGCTAGAACCATAGCGCTGACGGCACGGACGTTGTCGGCTGCGCTCTCGCTCTCGTTGTATGCAAGGCCCCATTCATGGGCATCGGCCAAGGTACGGAGCTGGGTGAAGACATCGTCGGTGACCAGATCGGAGTTGGGGAAGCTGGAGTTGTCAATGCGAGCAACGTTGATATAGTCGAAGACTAGGCATTGTTAGTCAATAGTACAGCAAAACTAGAGCGTTGTGATTCTTACTCGTGTAAGCGTTCTTGAAAGAAAGCTGGCTCTCGTTAAAGACGCTGTCAACAACAGGGCTCAAGTCGGCGTAGAAGTCCTTAGTGCTTTCGAGCAAATCGTTGTATTGCTGGCTAGAAAAGTACTGGTTTGAGCTGACAGTAGCCTGGCCACAACCGGTGGCGCTCTGCAGCCATGCGTTGTTCTCGCTGTCTGCGCCCTGGTCGACATCGGCGACGGAAACAAGCTGGTATCCGTTCAACGGAGCAGTGACATCGGATCCATTGCCCAAAGTGGTGGTAGCCAGCCTGTCGCCAACGGGAGGGTACAGTCCTTGCACGAAACCCATGGCCGAGTGCTGCAAGACTTCATCTTCGGGTGCAGACACGGCGATCTGGGACTGCTTGACGAGATCGCTTTGGATGCCATTAATGCGGAGGTCGGCCTCGGAAGCAACGTAGCGGTTGCGGTAGTACTGTCCTGATTGCCAGACCTGCTCGTAGCCCAAGGTGGTCAAGTTGGCCGGGGGAGTAGATTTTGATGTGCGGTCACCGTGACGATGGAACATGTACACGCCGAGCACCTGCTCCTCGTTGCTGCTCTGGGCGACAGCATAGGGCAGTGCCGTAAGTGCGAGGGCGGCAAGCGACAACATCTTCGCGGAGGTGAGAATTGCTAGAAGACTGGTGGAAGAAGCATTGGGGCGAGAGGGGAGAGGAGCTGGATATATAAGTGATGTAGCATGACAACCAGCTTCTATGGAGCGCTACTGCACCTTAACCCTACAGAGAACGCATTACTGCGGGAGCTGACTATGAGTTCGCGCATTGTCGGATTACCATTCGCCGTCAAGAAGTGTATCTCAAGGTAGAAGAGGTGGAGTCTCAAGGGTATAGCTGGTCGCAGCTCGGACCAAGGATGCCGTTAGCTTGAGAAGCTTCTCCTCGCTAGGATAGCTTGAGCATTTAGCGCCCTCTTCGCCTGCAGTAGTGACACGGCACGGATTTTTGTCCTACCGATTTCGGGTGGAAGATTATCGATACCGTGTTGCGTGGATTCAAAAGATTCCATTGAGTCCGGGAGCTCAAGGTGTAAAAGGCCGAACGGTTGAAGTAATCAAGCGCTAGCTCTGGCAGTCAAAGACTCAGACATCTCCTAGCAGGTGTCTGCATCTCAAGATTACAACATCGTTGATAAGCATTTGTCTTCCGTCGCCGGCGGTTATCTGAATCCTGTCCAGATCGCGGAGATGCTGCTTGACCTGTAGTGGGGTCTTCCCATTGAGCTCGCTCAATGATTTCCCAATCGGGTCAACATAGGCGAGGACCTTTCGGCTTTCTGAAGATGAATTAGGTACCTAGGTATGTTCTTCTGACAGTCAAGATCATTGGAATAATTATGAAAAAAAAGTGATATAAAAGTAAGATTCGGTTACTGCCCATGGAGCAATGTCCTTTTATTCAACTGGAGAAGCTTGTGAGTGTTCTCGTCTTCGATTCATCCATTGGTTCCGTCACATCTTGATATTACATGTGATGATGGCGTATATACGCAACTTCTCGACGCTCAACGCGGATAGTCTGCCGGCACGTATGTTCTCGCAACTCCCAGAAGTAGGAACCAGAGGTCGTATGCAAAAACCAGTTGGTTTACTCCAGAGACAATGTGTTACACCAATGTACAAGCATCTATCATACAACAAGTAAATTGTAATCTATAGCGGAATAGGGCAAGTAACCAACCATGCTCACCAACAATCTACTCCTGATCTTGCAGGAACTCAACAACAGCTAGAAACATCCGTTAGTTCTATAAAACTGATATCACAAGAATTCGCAATCTTACCTTTCCTGAAGTCCTCAGGCTTCTCGGAAATAACCCAGTGACCACAGTCAACATCGCGCAGCTCGAATCGAGGGAAGAAGCGTCCAACAATAGGCAGCATCTCATCAGCAACATAGTGGCTCTTCGTTCCTCTAACGAACAAAGCAGGACCTTCCCACCTCGCCTCGTCGGGGTTGGTGAACGGGAAATCAGCCATGTTGTCCAGCGCAGTCGAGAGGTACTTGATAGGAATACGCCACTTCATGATCCCATCCTGGCCCCTCATGAGATTCGTGAGCAAGAACTGGCGCACAGGCATAGACTCCTCGTATTCCTTGAGAACGGCATCAGCCTCGCTCTGCTTCTTGAACCCGGCCTCCTCGATCTTCTTCATGCCCTGCACGTATTTCGCAAAAGCGCTGTGCAGCGCCGCGTCCACGGGCGCATTGTCCACACTGATCAAGGAAGAAATGGGAGTCTTCTTGCGCAGCGCGACGGCCATGGCGGTCTTTGCGCCCATAGAGTGGCCGATGAGCGTGCTGTTCTTGAGGTTCTGCTTCTGCAAGAAACCCTCGACGTCCTCGGCGAGCGCGGTATAGTCATGTCTAGGGTCGTGCGACGAGTCGCCGTGGTTTCGCAAGTCGATCGCATAGACGGGGCGGTTCAGCTCGCGGGCAAAGACTCTGGAGGGTGGTTAGGGAGTTTGGTCGCGACAGAGTTGCGTAGGCTGGAGCGTACTTACTCATGCTCCCATTGTTCCTCTTCGATCCGAACAGGCCGTGGATGAAGACGATGGGAGCATCTTTGGCGGTGGCCTCTTTCGCAGGCTCGAAGAAGTCGTAGGCGAGCTTGACGCCGCTATCCAGTTCGGTGGTGGAGAATGGGCGACATGCTTGTTGCCTGAAAGGCTGTTGGGCGCGGAGGAGCCCGGCTCTGCGTGCGAACATGTTTGTCCGGAATAAGGTATGAAAGAATGAGGTATGTGTTGTACAGTAGAAGATCTAGACTTCCAGCAGCTGCAAGTCCCGGGCAGCTGGGAAATTCTTAGGTAGAGATGATTTTCTCAAAAAGTCCCCGAATCACAATCAGCTGCCCTCCAAACCCAACGTCATTGCGCGCATGCTCTCTCGCCTACTCAGAAGACCAGCAACAACACTCCTGCAACACCGCAGCCCAGCCAGAACCGCTTGCACAACCTTCACCAGATCAGTCGTCACGATGCTCCGCACCGAACCCAACATCATCATCACTGGCACGCCCGGCACAGGCAAGTCGACACACTGCGAAGAGCTCGCGAATAGAACGGGCCTGCACCACCTGAGCATCAACGACGTGGTCAAGAAGCACAGCATCGGCGAAGCGTCCGACGACCCGGAAGACCCCAACCTGCAAATTGTGGACGAAGACCGCCTGCTGGACTGCATCGAGAATGACCTCGAGGAAGGCGGACAGATCATCGACTGGCACGCTTGCGACCTTTTCCCTCCGAGCATGATCGATCTGGTGTGCGTTATCCGCTGCGACAACCAGATTCTGTACGACCGTCTGAAAGGTCGTGGCTACGATGGCAAGAAGCTGGAGGAGAACATGGACTGCGAGATCATGGAAGTGCTGCTGAACGAGGCGAGGGAGGCGTACGATGAGGAGATTGTGGTGGAGCTGAGGAGTGAAAAGGCAGAGGAGGTTGAGTCGAATGTGGACAGGATCGAGCAGTGGATTAAAAACTGGAAGAAGGATCACGGCAAGGATGGCGAGGCGGAGGCACAGTCGGGTGTAAAGCCTGAAGACGACCCTAATTTCTTGCACGGCTAAAGAAGAAAAGAAGAAAAGCTACGAAGCAAATCTATTCATGCCCGCCCATGCGTTATGTCATATGAAAAAAAAGGGAGACACTGTGTTGCATCTATTTACACCTCCTGCTTGAGCCACTCAACCAGCTTCGCGAGTGCCCTGCCGCGGTGGGAAATCTTGTTCTTCTCCGCCTTGGGCATCTCGGCATAGGTTTGGCCGTCGTACTCGAAGCAAGCGTCCCAGCCTTAAAAGAAAAAGAATTTAGCATTGGTTGTTGGTCCATGGGAGAGTTATTTGTCTTACCGAAGTCAGTCGGTCCGCGAGCCGCCACAATCTTGCCCTACATCTGCTGTCAGTGTCTGCTTTGCCATAGCCGTCCTTCGGAAAATAGAACATACCGCCGTCCTACCCTGGAAAACAATGGGCTCGTTTCCGGGACCCTCACAGTAAGCGAAGGTGCAAACCGCTTGGGCGGACTTGTTCTCGAAGCCCTCAAGTAGCTTGTGAAACTGCTCCACACCGAGTGCCTTAAGGAACCATTTCCTGTAAACAGCTGTTGTCAGTGAAAGTTCGCACCACGAGTAGTTTTCCGTCTGTAGAATCACATACACGTAAGGACCAGGCAGCTCGCTGAACGCATCGAAGCACAAGCAAGTATCCTCAACCAGAACCGGGCCATTGACCTGTGAACATGACATAGTCAGTCTACCGTGCAAGTATGTAATTTCCCACTTGAGTGTAAGATCTGAGCAGAAAACCCAAGAAACGTACCGCCTCCGCAGCTCTGCGACACTTGTCCGTAGAAATCTCCTCAATCGTGCCTTGGATCTCCACCAAGTCGACATTCTGCGACTGCAGTTGCACGGGCGTCTCTGACAAGATAGCCTGCACTTCGGCGAGCTTGTTCTTGTTGCCCGTGATGAAATTGAGCTCTTTGGGTGCCATTGCGGAAATTCTATGGTGTAGTTTTGTATGCAGATGAAAAGGTTGATCAATGATCTGGTGTTGTTGTGTATGTCTGTATCGTGGGTATGGGTAGAAAACAACGAGAAAGTAGTAGTGTTGGAGGGGTAAGGTTAAAACTTTTGGGACGAGATTCGGTGACGCTTTATCTTTGGGGGATTGGGGCAATAGATGATGACGGAATATGCGATAGAAGTATCATGTAAGTCGAGAATTTATTTAAGATGACAGCAAGACTCAATGGCATCGCAGTCATGAAGTGCGCTGTCACCATTCTGGACACCGCTGCTGAAGACTGGAGTCGCACAGGCTTCTTGGCTGCGGCTTTGTTTTTGAAGTTGGAAGTTACGAAGTAACGTAAAGTGGACGCTGGTTCGTTAGAAAGTCCAGACAAAAACTAACTTTGGAAACAACCAGCTGAAGGCAAAGTGAAGTGGTTCGGGTATCAAAAAATCGTTACGATGGCAGGAGTACAGGACAGGCATGACTTTCGAACCGATTTCTTGACTCCGTGGCTAGCTACGTCGCATCTATTGCCGCAATGCTAGCACTGAGAAAATGCACTGCTAACGCCGATAACTTTCCACGTTTCGAAGGCGGCGCGCCGCCAAAAACTCATCCCATCATCCTAACGTCCCGTTTACACAGACTCAAGAACGGTCTCCTTGAACTCACGCTCAACCTTCTGGCCAGACTCGTCGGTGGTAGACTCGCCGTGGAGCGAGAGGAGGTTGCCGAGGTCGAACTTGGGGGACTTGAGGAGCTTGACCTTGCGGACGTGGACCTGAAGAAGTTGTTAGAATCTGCGCAAAATATCGCCATGCTTTGTAGCCATTGTAACATACGTCGCGCAGGGGGTAGATGCCCTGGGTAGCCTTCTCCATCTCACGGCCCATAACCTCAGGAATGAGCTTGGTGGTGAGCTGGCTGAGGGTGCAGCTGGAGGCCTCCCTCGACATGATGTCCACCATCTTCTTGCGGATCTGGCGGATCTGGGAAGACCTGGCGTAGGTGGTCTTCTTGATCTGGTTGGGGCGCCTCTTGGTGAAACCAATGGCGAAGAGGCGGAGGAGGTAGTCGTCGGTGGTCTTGACGACAACGTTGGCCTCGATCAGGCTCTGCCACTTGCGGACGAGGGAGGCGAGCTTGTCGTGGGTGAAGTCGAGACCGTAGAAGTTGGTCAGGCAGTTCTTGCCCTGGACCTCATCGACGCGCAGCTTGATCTTGCGGAAGCTGTGGTCCTCATCCTTCTGGAGATCGGCGAGGGAAGCCTCGAAGACACGGCCCTTAAGAGAGTCGTTGGCGTTCTTGAGACCGGTGGTGCGGTTCACGAGGGTCTTGCCGACACTGGGCGATTGTTAGTACACGGTGTTCTCCATCCCCAGCGCTCTTCCTTTTTCGCATTCGTTTCCTCCTCGGTGTGGTGGGCTGGCGTACTCTCTGATGGCGAAGGTGGAGGGGGCCTTGACGGAGTACCAGTCCTTCTTCGCGAAGGGGTCGGTTCTCTTCTTCAAGCCCTTCTTGCCCTTGGACAATCTCTTGTTCTTGCCAACCGCCATGTTCGCGGATCGTCAAGAAGCTGTAGATTAGTAGTGGTTGTCGGCGACGTCGTGGTCAAGCGAAGATTCGAGGTCGACTGGCTGGCTGGCTGGGTGTGAGAGATAGCGCTTGCCAAGCCGAGTTTTGGAGCCCACAGCGCAGTTTCCTTTCGGTCTGCCAGAATTTAACTACCCGCCCGCGCCGCTCCCGCTTAGCCTCGTGCGGATCTGGCTGCGCACGTGACGACCCTGCGCATCTGATGTTTTTCTGCTGTGAATATTATTTCCTGGCCTCGTCGCGCACTTCGATCTGGTTCGCTGGACCCACGGAGACGTCACCTGGCTCATTCTGTTGAACCGCTGTCATCCATACAAATTATCCGGTCACTCGTACGAGGCTTTGCTAATGCAGCATACTATAGCTGTACTTTCAATCAAGGCACTGAGATACTGAACTGTTCATGGACCCTTCGCATGCAAGGTCATCATCAGTCAAGTCTCACAATCATTAACGGTTCTAAGCGGTCGTAGATCAAATGCATTGTTAAGTACATATCTCGTGATTCGTGCAGTCTCGTTACACCAACCATCGCTCATTCTCTGCTCCCCGATCCTCCCTCTAACCTCCCTTACCTCAGCTGATCATATCCTTCAAAATCCAACCTTCAAAACTTAAACCTTACCGCGCGTAGAGTCAAGAGTGTGATCCATATCATACAGCGGCTCGAGCTTGTCATCCTTCCGCTGCAAAACATACCTCTTGAACCACCAAGGCGCAGCCTTGCCGGTCTGGTAGGCGATGAACTTCTTGCCAGGAACCGCGAAGATATAGTCAAGCTCCTCGAGCGTCCTTTGCTTGGTCTCCGGGACGAAGAGGAAGATCATCACGAACGCGCAGACGTTCAGTCCGGCGTAGAAACCGAAGGCGCCTAGACGTCGAGATATTAGCGGATGATCTTGAGCATGTTCAAGCATGGAATTTCACGAACCGGTAGGTGTGAATGCGGCAAGAATGGCTGGGAATGAGATGGAGAGGACTGCAGCCCAGAAGAGACAGGTCGCCACGGCCCAGCCCATGCCCACCTCACGATGACTGAGCGGAAACACCTCAGCCGAGTACGTGAAGGGTACAGGTCCCTCGCCAGGCGAATAGAACGCGGCGAAGAGGTAAATGAAGAACGCCACCAATCCCAGGTGTGCGGTGCTGTCGTTGGGGATGTAGAAGCAGAAGCCAGCAGCAAGAAGAGTCCATGCCATGTTCGGGAACGTGAACAGCAGCAAGGACCTGCGACCGAAGGTATCGATGGTCCAGATGGCCGGCTGAGGTTTGTGTCAGCTTTTGCTCGCCGTTGTTGTTGTTGCATTTCACTTACCCAAGCGAAGACAAAGTTGACCAGACCGAATCCGAACGACGCAATAAGCGCGTCACGCTCACTCGCGCCGGCTTGTCTAAAGACAGTTGAGCTGTAGAATGCGATGATGTTGATCCCTAGGGTTTCAATCAGTCAATCATTGCCACTGACATTGCTTACAAGTCACACTTACCACACATCTGCTGAGCAATCATGACCACAAAACTAGCCAAGGTGGCACGTCGGACTCGAGGAATGGTAAAGAGCTGACCGAATCGAGAGAAGTAATTGCTCTTGCCAACGATGCTTGCCTCAATCTGAAGCTGGCAGTGGATGTAGTAAAGATCGCGAGCTGCCTGGATCGGATGGTGGCGGAGACGCAGAAGCGATTTATAAGCCTTTTGATATCGGTTCTTCTTCATATACCATCTCGGGCTCCTATAATTCGCCGTATCAGTATTCAACGTTGGTCATACCATCAGCCTCTGTGGCCCAGAGTCCCTTGAATACTCTTCGACAGGCCCATCCCCTGGAATATATTCACATTTTGGGTATACTTACTCGGGACAAAAGTAGATCCCCAGAGTCAAAGGAACCGCCGGAATGAAAGCAGAGCCAATCTGTAGCCTCCACGCAATATCGCCAACCTGATAGACAGCGAGGTTACCGCAGAATCCGAGAAATATACCAAATGCCGTCCACATCTGCCACGACATGACCAGTGCGCCACGGATCCTCGCCGGCGAGTTCTCTGCTGCGAAGATGGGCACCGAAGAGCCCTTGAGGCCCATGCCAATGCCCATGAGGATGCGAGTGATGAAGAGTTGTTCCCAGTTCTGTGAGACGGCACCGCCGATTGGGGTCAAAAGGCAAAATATCGCGCTGATGAAGATGGTCTGTAGAGCGATCAGTATAGCTAGTTGATATGTGTGAATAAGTCATTGAGGTACTGACTCCGCGACGACCAAAGTAGAAGTTACATGGGTCCGACACCCAGCAACCGATGAAAGCACTGTTGAAGTGTTAATAGCAAAACGTAGATGGCTATGCTCTGGAACTCATACCTTCCGATATATGGTCCAGCATTGACAAGGCCGACAAGCCAACTGTCACGCACTTGGTTGGGGGCACCTGGAGTTTCGCCCTCTCCAATACCGAATTCCTGTGACATGTCAATCAACGACTCTTATAGCAGCAATCCCAATCGACATACGAGAGGGAAACTCAGATTAGCACCATTGGAGCCGGTCTGGTCCCAGCCCTGTACAGCAGCGCCGATAGAACAGACGATGATGGTAAAGTAGAGCGCAGTAGGGTGCTTCCATTTGTGAGCGGCCTCAAAGCGCAGTGCTTCGCGCTCGTCTTCCAAAAGTGATTCGATGCCTTCGAAATTAGTCGGGTCTTGAGCGATCAAGGCGCCTCTCTTGACAAGATCTGTGTGCTCCACTAGACCTCTCTCATTGCAGAAGACCTCAACATCGCGCATGAGATCATTGTATGGGATGTCCGCCAAAGGATTGGAGACTCTTAGCTTGTGGGTCAGCGTTGTGCTTGGAAGGCAGGGTCCGTTGCTTGCATCGAAGAGACTCACTTGGCATCCAAGTTCTTGTTGAGGTTGATGTCCGCAACAGATGTGCTACGGACTGCATCCTCCTTCTGGATTTCGTTGGACTCTTTGTCCGACATTGTTACTGCAATGGAAACAAGCTATGCACTGCAAAATGGCGAAGGAATGAAGACAGGGCCTTGCTGCGCGCCTGCTGCGCTCATATATGTCCCCAACAGCTCGTACACGCCTTACCCATATTGGCACTGATGGCCCGGTGATGGACGTCCAAGAATCTCAGACACACACCCATTGCGTATCCCTCACACCCTTGTAAAGCGAACCAGCCGCTCCATTGTCGTTTCGGAGTGCCCATGGGGCCCAGTGTTGCACATGCTCCCGTTGCTACGTGATAGGGTGGCGTCCTTGGCCTCAGCGGCAAGCATATTGTCGCGCAAAGTCAGCGACAGAGACGGCTGCTTTGTTGTGCTTCGCTGCAGCCAAGTGGATATCGTCCAAGAGGCTAAGAAAATCGGCATTCCAGTGAGCAAGATGGTCCAGGCTGTGCGCGAAAGCGCGATTTATCTGTCAAACGGACGTCGCCGATGCCTTGCTGTGTGTTCAACAATAATGCAGCCTTGTTACGAGCAGCAGATACATGTAGGGAGTCTCGCATTCTTCAAATATGCAGTCCAGTTCAGCAGCAAGCGCCAGGTATCGGAACGACGTCCTTTCTTATCGTTGTCGTGGTATAGACTTTGTCGAGTCTTCACTTCTCAAGCAACCACCAAGCTGAACGACCCCGCCTCGCCAAGGTCGGGGGAAGTGGAGGTCTGCTCGGCGTACAAGCGTTGAAATGGGCGAGATGAGGACCGTGAGTGATGTGGCGCAAAATGGGAGTTGTGATGGCTTTTGCAGAGAACTGTTGTGGTTGCTCGGTGTTTCTACAGAGGGTGCCATCTCAAAGGGCTTCATGCTTACTGCGCGGGCCCGTGCACCCACCTGCTTCACTTACATTTACGCAATCACTTCATACATAATGCAGATGGATGCCTCAGGTTTAGGCTATTCCGGAAATTGATTAAATCGAAATAAGGCCACCAGTAGGTCTGAATTCTGAAGACTGAGGCCGGAGAAGCGGTAGAGCCATGTAACCGTAGCATGCGGACTCCTCTAGTATCTTGCTTTTGGCGGATCTGTAAAGCACCCGGATGCGGGGACGGTCTCGAACATATATTACTAGACGGCACAAGCATAGCGCGGGACGGCAGGAAAAGAATTACCGGCTCCTCCAGAGCGTTTGAACGAAAATCTCCCTCTCACTCCTTGGGTGCGTTTGCCTCTGCATCCACCGGAGGCGCATCCTCAATATGCTCAGCAGCGCCGTTCGCCTGCTGATTCCCAGTCGTCGTCTTCAACGTAATCACCAAGCGCTTTGGCTCGCCGTCCTCGTCTTCTCCTTCCACGTCGTTGTCTCCATCAGCCTCGTCGTCGGCGTCCGGCATGGCATCGTCGTCCTCCTCATCGTCGCCGTTCGCCTGGCTGTCCCATTCTTCTCCAGAGGGCGCATCATCGCTCAAATCGCCTAGTGACCCTTCATCGTCATCCTCGCCATTGATTCGTTTCCTCTTTTTCAGACTGCTACCGCCGTTGACTGCTCTAGTGGCACGAGGGGCTCTCGCGCCGCCTCTGACCGGCTCGCTGTCGCTAGCTTCCCTCTTCTCGCTGTAATCATCCCCAAGCTCGTCCGGGCCAGACACCTGTGTGCTGAGCATGCTAGCACCATATTCTCCGCCCTGCCTTGGCCTGACCTGTCTGCCGCTGGCCGTGTATTGAGGTCCAATATCGGCAGGTGTGCTTCGTCCCGATTGGCGAGCCGAACGACGATTCGATGTCGCGTCGGAGAATCCTTGGGTGTCGTCGTCGTCGTCTTCATCGCCGTCGTCGAAAGTGTAACGCATTCGCTTGCCACGGGTGCGGCCCTCGTACATGGAGAAACCAGGTTCAGGGCGAGCGAAAGCTGCGCGGCGTGCCTGCCGGTACTCGCGGCGGCGTCGTTTCTGCAATTTGTTAGTCTGAACAATGCGCATGTGAAAATGGTGATGAGGCGATGCCATACCTCTTCTCCTGCCTCAAAGCGGCCAATAGCATTCGCCATACGCGCACTCAGGGTCCGCGCTGCCTGGGAACTGTCCTCATTTTCCAGCTTGTTCGCGAGCGCTCTAACTTCTTCAATGTTTCCTCCCATGTTGTACCATTGCGCGTTGCGGGTGTATCGGTGATTCTCACGGTAGACACGGAAGTTGGTGTCGTCTTGGCCCTCAATCAGAAAGTACCTCCTCTTGTCGCCGTCTCTTCCCCATGGCTGTACTGACAAAGGCTGGTTCTCATCGTCGGCGTGTCTCGTTTGCTTGTATGATTCTCGGAGTTTGGTGGAAATTTCGTCAGAGGAGGAGAGCGACCACATGATCAGGGTGCGGAGGAGGTTGAGCTAACAGGCTATGTTAGTTCATTTGTCCAAAATACTGCAAAGCGGCGTATGCATACTCTTTTCTCAGGGGACATGTTGTTGAAGTCTTGTCCGCCGTGCAGCGGATTGACCCCTTGCCATTTGTAGGGCCATTGCGATTTGTGAGTTGAAACTGCCTCTTCGAGCGCGCGACCGTAGTGACCATGCCTGCCAATGGTTAGTGATGGTACTCAAACGAGAAAAAGACCCGGTGAAGTTCTTTTCATCTTGGCCTGCTCCAAACCAATAAGAATATACGTACTCGACCGGCTTCTTCCTGTTCAGCACCAAACCCAGCAATGCGCATAGTGTCCCTTCCACCTCTCTAGTCGGCAACCCTTCTTGTACGCCTCTTTCCAGGTCTTGAGGTCCAATGTGAGCGAGTTTCGGGGGGAAATGGTCAGAGAATCGCGATCGGAACATGACAATAAACTGCGCTCAAAAAGTTAGCAAGACCCATGTACGTTTGTGATGCGCGCGTCACGAGCGCGAAGGAGCGCGCCATTTCGCGTCTTCATGTTCTTGCACTCACGGCGATGTCCGGGTTATCGGCTAGAGTCTCTTCATGAGGTGGTGAAGGCGCTCTCTTGGGTCGAGGAGGAGAGGCCTTGGGCGGAGGCGCGGCGACCTTGGTGGCCTTCTTTGCTTTCTGGAATATGGGCGCAAGCTTCTTCACCTCCTCCTCAGGCGCGGATGAGAGTCCGCTACTATCAGAGTCAGACATCGTTGCCGTTGTGGTGTTGAATGTGATTGTGTTGTGGTTCGCAAGAGTAGATGGGCGTGTTTGATGTTTCGCGCGATTAGTGCTTCGAAAGTGCAACTTGCAAGGAGCGCGGATGAACGTCACTGCGAGCGAGATTATTGGGCGCGCGCGCAAAACGTCGCGAGGGGGGACAGGAGACTAGACTAAGCAGAAATAGGAGCGCATTATTGTAGTATTATTGAACGGTGAACTACATGTGAGATTATTTGCTACATGACATCGCGTAAGGGCCGTTTTTTTCCCATTGCAATTCTTTCACGGCTCTCTTTAGAGCGTGTAGGTAAGAGAACTGGCTTGCTAGGAGGTAGTTCTCTGATGAACTGGAATGTCTGGAGTGACATGCGCGCAAAACGACGACTTTCGAGAACACAGAAGCTTCATGTTACTCTTCACCTTAGACACTCTTCTGCAACGATCAAGAATATCGCCATTAGACTTAGCATGAAACTTGGATTCCATCACGTCTATACATGCTCAGATGCTAGCAATGGTGATATCGGAACGATCGTTGATATAGGGATGCATGATGGCGGAAGAGCGTTTGCCAGCTTGATGTATTGTGTAGACTCAACGGAGGCTAGAGGGAGCAGCATGACACAGGGCGAAGACAAGGCTCTACTGTCGAAGTTGACCATAGAGTACATAGCAGAACGAAGGATATGGTCGTTGCCCAGTGCCTGGTACGAGCAGCTTGTGCTTATGGGGTACCTGCGTTAAGAGTGCATGGGGTTTCGTACAAGCACAATGCGGTCGCGAGCCCGGATTTATCTGATCGATCTCATATATAAGACCAGTAGGTTGTCTTTCCGATGCAAGATCTCCCGTGCTGTACGACCAGTCTCCCAGAAACGTGTGAAGCAGGCCTTCAGTCCAAAGCTGACGGTATGTGTCCGATAACAGCCAAGTCAACTCCAGAGAGAGCTGCCGGCATGTAGCATTGCATGTAGAATAACATGTATAGCTACACCGGGCCATACCTGCTACACGCATGAAGGACCATGGAAATCCTGTTTAATGCTGCATGTATGTAGCTCCGGAAGATTTGGCCGCGAGGTCAGGAAAACGGTAAATATATCAGCCAGACAAAAGTATTTTCGTGATGCTGCCCCGGACTTGGAGACATCCAGTCAGAATCATACTGCAGAATAAATCTATCGATGCACATGTAGACAAGTCCGGCAAGGCATCGGGTGTTGTCGCAATAATGGTGGTGACGATGCTCCGGATGTCTGTCTGTCGCGCGCTTCTCCCAAGTCAAAAGTCGAGCTAAAGGCGGACCAGCCCGCAATTCCGCTCCCAAATGCCAAGCCCCACCTCCAACACTTTCAATTCGCCTTGGACCTTGACCAGAGAAGTTCTGCAAGCGATTTCGAGAATACCCACGATCCCCGGTACAGCTTCAAGATGGTATGCACCGCCCGCAAGAGCAATGGAAAGCGATACGACGGAATGGAAAATGCTGACAAGCGCAGGGTCGTGTCATTCGCAACCAGAGGAAGGGCCGTGGCTCTATCTTCACTGCCAACACCAGTACGCAAAACCCTCCACCACACGCACGAAAATCGCATACCACTCTCCGGGCGCATACTAACATTTTTGCAAAGGGCTCAACAAGGCGCCTGCGCAGTTCCGCACCCTCGACTTCGCCGAGCGCCATGGTTACATCCGTGGTGTCGTGAAGGAGATCATCCACGACCCCGGCCGTGGCGCGCCTCTGGCTAAGGTCCAGTTCCGCGACCCCTACCGCTACAAGCTGCACACCGAGACCTTCATCGCCAACGAGGGCCTTTACACCGGCCAGTTCGTCTACGCCGGCAAGAACGCCTCCCTCACCATCGGCAACATCCTTCCCCTCGGCTCCGTCCCTGAGGGTACCGTCGTCACCAACGTCGAGGAGAAGATGGGCGACCGTGGCAGCCTCGGCCGCACCTCTGGTAACTACGTTACCGTCATCGGCCACAACCCGGATGAGGGCAAGACCCGCATCAAGCTCCCCTCCGGCGCCAAGAAGGTCGTCAAGAGCTCCGTCCGTGGCATGATCGGCATCGTCGCCGGTGGTGGACGTACCGACAAGCCTCTGCTCAGTACGTTTCCCTGGACTTGAAAATGAGAAGGAAGAAAGGAAGGAACGCGGAAACAAGGACATTTCACTAACATTTATAACAGAGGCTTCCCGCGCCAAGCACAAGTTCGCCGTCAAGCGCAACTCCTGGCCCAAGACTCGTGGTGTTGCCATGAACCCCGTGGATCACCCTCACGGTGGTGGTAACCACCAGCATATCGGTAAGGCCTCGACCATCTCTCGTGAGGCTGCCTCTGGTCAAAAGGCCGGTCTCATCGCCGCCCGCAGGACTGGTCTGCTCCGCGGTACCCAGAAGACCAAGGATTAGATGCGTACGTGGTAGCGGAGTTGCTTGGGTGGTTATGGGCTTCATCGGCAATGTTTTCGTCTTCGGCAGCATCTGTAGCGTAGCGAAAAATGCAGAAAGCTGTTCAAGAAGAAAAAACGAAAGAGAATCCTTTCAGTGTTTACATCAAGGATTGTAAACGCTGCTTTTTGGATACCGGTCGGGAACCTAGCAAAAGGTGTTATGAGCATGCTCACACCTCGCGCAAGGGCTCTTACTCCCAGCGACGTAATTAAACGAGAATGCATACCCGCCTGAGGCACACGACCTACTTGACAGCCATTCCAGTTTGCCACTCCAGCTCATCAGACATGCACTTCTCAATATCATGAACCTATCAGGTTACCCTTAGACACATTGCCAATATCCTGACCCAACAGTAACCACAAACAGAGATGGAGGATCAAACTAACTCGCCAGGTGCCATGCCGAAGCCCGACATGTCCGATCCGAGAGTTACTTACAATTACTTTCTCTCACAGACTCATCTAACCCAATCAACCACAGCTCCACCTCGAACACAGGCTCGAATACATCCCAGACTCGTCCAACTGCGAAAGATCGCCAACCCTCCTACAGATCCATCCAATCCATTCCACCACACTTTCATCTCGAATACTTCCGGACTTCCTTATGCCAGGCACCTTCCTTAAAAAGAATATAAAAATAGAAATAAAAAGCAACAGACCCTCACGACATGCATGCGTTTCATAAAAAAAAAATCACCGTGAAAGTCGCGCCGAACATATGACGATCCTTAGCGGTTCCTACCCGTGCTCGTCCAGATATCATGCATGCTTCAGTTAACATCTGGGATAAACGTAGGAGGCAGGAGGTAGGAGGTAGGGTTACCGTGACACTTTCCAGCGGTGTGAATAAATGCCGTTTCCTTCCCTTTCGGAGGTTTGCCTCTCTTCTTTTGACGAATAGATGTGTGAGATTAAGGGACTTTGTACCTGAAAATCAGCAAAGCGGAAAAACTACAATTTGTGACAAGACTAGCATCTTTGATCTCTTCCATTGGAATTGTGCTGCGTGTGATTTTTTCCCCCTCAAATCTGGGAAATAAGATCGATACCTTATCATCATGTTCTCACCGGAATCTGATGAGTCTGGATATACGTATCCCACTACCTTTCTACTGCCTCTTCTCAGGAAAAGGGCAGACGTACCCTTCTTGTCGTTCTAGTACGTGGCAAAGCAACTTATGGGTATAACCCACTGTCTTTGTCGTGCGTCTTTTCCATTTTTCTAGTAACCCATTCGGACAGTCTACAGGTCTCTCGACCGCTTGTAGTTTCCAGGGCAAGAGTGGTTTCAAGCGAGCAACGAACGGGAGGTTTTGCAGACACACTTAGCGTCGGTCGCCTGTGGTTGATTGAGACTGGTATGTATTTTTCTCTAATTTCTGAGAAATCGAAACGACTTTGAAAAGTTTCCAAATGCTGAACGGCTTTCATCTATGCCAGGGAGGTACCTTCATTTTTGTCATTCGAGTGTGCTGTGACATACTCAACGAGAAGTGGTGGTTCGAGTCTTCTGTAATTATGGAGATGACATAGTGAGTGGATGCACATATCTTGGTCCATCGGACAGTAATGCGAGGAAATGGTCGGGGATATTCGTCTAGAAGAGTCTGATGTCCTTAGCTTGCCTGAGTAGTCATCTCTAGAATGCATGTCCTTCGCAAAATTCGGAACCTTCCCTTAGGTGGTGGATTGGCTTTGTGCCTAGAAGAAAGTAGAAAAGGCAATTTATTGCGGCTCTTCATCAAGGCTTGAAGTACCTTCATATTTTTGCCCCGAGTGTACTTTTGCTTCGAGAAGAATGTTGACGAGGTTTCGCTGTAACAGAGTGCTCATCTTGGTTTGCTATAGAACGTAGTGCTAGCAGAACAGGAGGAGACCATTTTCTGCCTCGAGGCATTTCGTCCTTGGTCTTGTGTTACCTCTCTACATGTGGACATGCCTGACAGAACTATCATTTAGGCTAACATACTCACGAAAACTCAGTGACACATCGAAAAGACTCCGGAACAAAGACACGAATAGGCAGGTCAAAAGAGTCTACCTCGACCTAAGGTACTTACCTTATGGTGTGGATGGTACACACACACACACAACAGCAGCATAAAGTTTCGACTAGACGCCTGAGAGTGGTTCGAGGCCCCGTTTGGAAGGAAGTTGAGAAACGTTGCAGTGTGGAGATAGGGCGGCGTGGTGCGGGTGAAGATCCAAGAATAAACGTGAAACACAGACGACGCTCCTGACGACGCTTGAGACATTTGAGTGGACTTGCAAGTGTTGTGTTTTGTCTGGACGTCTCTTTGCGAAGTGTGTCGGCGTCTCGAGAGGAGAGTGAATACCTTCATTGGAGGCACCTCTTACGGTGACTGAATGGCTTTGGTGGATTCTCGATCCGTGCCCCTGATTATGTGGCGTGCACCTGCATTGATTATCGTTGGGCGGGCGCGCGCTCTGGTGTGAGCAAGGCGAGCATCACTCTCCCACCTCAGTCTCCTCACATGCTAGTTATGGCTATTCTTAAATGGCTTGCGCGGAAGATGCGTGGAGGGGGTCTTGTCTCTTCTAAGGGTCTCTCCCTCCCTCTCTCCCTCCCTCTCGATCGATTCACTCTCCTCCGCTGCAGAACGGCATCTCGCTTGATACCCGACTGGACTGCATTGATTGCGCCTTCGACCAAAGCAAGCGCCCGCACGCCCTGATTGCTGAGAGCCTGTGCGTTCGTTCTCTGTTGCCGGCCGCAGTCTGGTCTTGGACTGTGACGTGCCAGTATCCTCTTCCTCTCCTCCAGTCCTCCTCCTCTTGCTTCCTTGTTTTCACTTCCCCTCTTTTCTTCCCGCCTCATCCATCCACTATTCCCTCTTGCTTTCGACATCACTGCTGGGCGCACGTGCTACACCCATTCGCACTCTGTGTCACCTGTCTTCAACTATTCATACCATTCACCTTATCTGATACCCACCAACCGACATGAACGTCAACAAGAAATTCGACCGCTTCAAGCAATGGGGTCGAGAGCGCATGGGCAGCGAGGTCAAGACCGACTCGCCGGAGGAATTCAAAATGCTAGAACTTGAAATGAACCTGCGACAAGAGGGTGAGTTTATCATGCCGCGACAAGCCATTCGTACAGTCGGCAACCTTCTAACCCAAATATCCAGGCATGGAACGCCTCCAGCAGTCCTCAAACGCCTACGTGAAATCCATCGGCCGCCGCGACCAAGGCGAAGGCAAAGAGAAAATCCTCCCAGTCGGGCACATGGCCAACACCTTGATCAACCACGGTGACGACTTCGAGCCGGACTCGGAGTTTGGCCAATGCCTGACGCAACTCGGCCGGGCCAACGAGCGGATCGCCCGCATGCAAGAAACCTACGTCGCCAATGCCACCAGCAGCTGGATCGAATCCACCGAGCGGTCACTAGCCCAGATGAAAGAATACCAAAAGTCGAAACAGAAGCTCGAGAGTCGCCGTCTAGCCCTAGATACCGCGCAGGTCAAGCTGCAGAAGAGCAAGAGGGAGGATTTCAGAGCCGAGGAGGAGCTGCGAAACCAAAAAGCCAAATATGAAGAGAGCAGCGATGAGGTGTACAGACGGATGTTCGACATCAAAGAAGCCGAAGCGGACAGCATCGCAGACCTCACCAGTTTCCTGGAAGCAGAACTCACATACTACGATCGCTGCCGTGAAGTGCTCATGCAAATCAAGAAAGAATGGCCAGCGTATGTCCCTCCACTTCCTCAACCCCA
Organism: Cladosporium sp. MBC 237; assembly: GCA_030772445.1. Lineage (NCBI taxonomy): Eukaryota > Fungi > Ascomycota > Dothideomycetes > Cladosporiales > Cladosporiaceae > Cladosporium > Cladosporium sp. MBC 237. The sequence continues at coordinate 31,772 of JAPHCH010000125.1, forward strand.
TCCAAAACCTTCAAATACTAACAACACCCACAGCCAAACACAACCAACCTCCCGCTCCGGCGCCGCCTCACCCATCAACGGCCTCGCGCGCCGAGGCCCCCGCTCCCGCTCCAACACAGCAAACTCCCTCACCGACCGCTTCAGCCGGATAATGGAAGAACCGCCCCTCGACCCTCCAGCCAAAATCAGCTCCCGCCTGCCCTCTGGCCAAAACTCGCCCCGCCGCGAACTCCCCGGCTACGATTTCTCCAGCAGCAGCGCCCGCCCCATCCCCGGCCGCTCGCAGTCCGGTTTCGAAGGCCCCACCTCTCTCGGAGGCAGCGTTGGAGGCAGCATCCCCCGCGACGACTCGCCTATGAGGCCTCTCAGCCGCGTGCCAACGGACTCGTCGCAAATCTCAAACATGCGCCTGAACCTCCGCGCCGTCAAATCCAAAGACAGCGGGTACGGGGCCAACGTCTTCGACGACGCGGATAGCGAAGTGGGCGATTTCGGCAACGGCAATGCCCACAGCAATGGTGGTGCATACGAACAATCCCGCTCCGGCAGCATGTCCATGGGCTCCCACGCTTCGGCCGCGCCGGATTGGGCGACGGGCAAGAAAGCCCCGCCTCCTCCGCCGCCTTCGCGCGCGAAGAAACCCCCTCCTCCTCCGCCTATGAAGCGTAGTGCGTTGAGCACTAGCGAGGTGCCGCAGTATTGATAGTGGTTACGATGGGTTAGGCAGGGGAGTAAGGAAGGGAGGGATTTATTTTACATGCCTTTTCGAGGAAGCGGGTTCTTTGGAGAAAGGGTTGTGTGATGGAATACCCAGCAATTTCTATTTTCTTCATTTCCTTATTCGAATGTTTGGGGATCGCCAGTGTGGATCATGTGGCGGAAAAGCGTTGGTATCCACAGATGGATGGATCGCTGGGTATTCATCGATTGATCGCTCACTGAAATGGAAAATTGGAATTTCTCATGATCATACACACGGACACAATCACACATGACAAAAACAGCCGTCTTGAATCTCAAAAACTTCCCAGCTCATCACTCCGTCCGCCCAGAAGAGCGCGGCAACAACCCAACAACCCCCAAAAAGGTAATCAATGTTCAGCAAATGACATGCATTTCTCATCTTCCAAGGCCGCCATCAAAGCATAGACGGAGAATAACCAGGTAGGCAAATAAGATGCCCCAGGTAAATTTATGCGGCAACTTTCAAAAGCTCACTAACGAGGAAATAGAAGAGGAAGAGGGAGAGGGAGTTCGAAGGGGGAGAAAGTGGCCCCCAGGAAAAAAAGGGAGAATAGAAGAATTCTAAGCCCACTGAATTGGAACGCCTCTAATGATGACAATACTGTGCGTCTTGCCTCTTGCCCGTTGTAGTGGTGCCAAAGGAAAAAAATAAGGAGAAATATATGAGAATCGAAAATGGGTTACTCACGCATGCATCGCCATTGCCAGCGGCCAGTCGTCGTCTCGTGAGAACTTCGTTTTAAAGACAAAAAAAGAAGAAGAAGAAGAAGAAGAAGAAGAAGAAGAAGAAGAAGAAGAAGAAGAAGAAGAAGAAGAAGAATACACCATAGCACCACAGCGGTGGGGGAAAGAAAAACACCCTCACCCCAAGAAACCTTCCCTCCCACCAACTCATTCCCCCCTACCTCCCCAAATCCCTACACCTCCAAGCCGCCCACGCCGCACACCCCGCGCCAATAAACAAACAAACGGCAATCCCGCCCACGCCCTCGGTACCATGCTGTTCCTCGGGCTTAGCATGCTGCGCGAGCTCAGGGCTCTTGCCGGGCTCCAAAATGCTGAAAACGACGGTGCTGATGGCCGTGCCGACGAATTGCGGGAGGGTGGTGAAAATGTTCAGGACGCCGAGGTAGACGCCTGCTTTTTCGCCTGTGCTTGATGAGGAGCTTGGGTCGGAGTCGTCTGGGTGGGAGGAGGTGGTGGAGGAGTGTCGGATGTGGAGGGTGGGGGAGGCGGTGAGTTCGAGGTCTTCTTCTAGGGGGGCGTAGGCGGAGGATGAGGAGAGTTTGTTGATTTCCGTGCCGATTAAGGCGAACGAGGCCCAGCCTCCGATTGCCCAGGGGATGCCGCAGAGGGCTACGAGGATTGTGGCGAAGTGCACGCTGTGCACCAGAGGGGCGAAGAGCATTGTGGCGGTGAAGGAGATGTTGGCCAGCAGCCAGGCGGTGGGGAGGGTTGGTTTCCAAATCTTCACGCTTGGGAGTTTGTCGAGGACGGATTCGAGACTTCGAGGCGGACGAGGGGTGAAAGACGGTTGTGGTGGTTGGTGAGATTTTTCTTCATCCGATGGGCTGCGGGCTAGGTAGGGTAGGATGATTGATAGGCCGAAACTGACGAAGGAGAAGACGATGAGGGCGCGGCTGCCGACTCGTCCTACGTCTGAGAGAACATCGTTGGAGGCGTCGGGGGCATCGGAGGGCCTGTCATAGCGGAGGTAGATTTCGCCCACCCACGTGCTGCTGTAGAACAGGAAGGGGAACCAGCCAATCCAGCTCCAGAACTGCACCCAGCAGATGGCAGATATCCGAGGCGGAAGAGTTCGAAGAGTCGTGTAGAGATCCCTCGCCATAGCAAACATACTCCTGCCCTTAGAATCTTCCGCCTTGCCACCAGAAACAAAAACCCGCTCCCTGACAGCCCAACAAGTCGTCCCCTGCGCGCCAGCAATAGCCAAAGCAGCGATAACACAGACCTTCTTGAACTGCGAATCGCCCAAAAACCTCTCCCCAAGAATGGCATTGAGATCCAGCGCACCCACGCCATAAACAAGCACATGCCCCAAACCCGTCATGCGACTCGCCCAAGCCGACCCCAGCGCCTGCTTCTCCACCGGCAACGTATCGACGATCAAACTGCGACAAGTCGACTGTACGACATTAATGATAAAATCCAGCAAATAAATATCCACAACCGCCACGGCAATCGTCCACCACCTCCTCCTCTCCTCTTCCTCTCCCTTAATAAAAACCCCAACCAAATCCCCACACCACCCCAGCACGCCCAAACAAAGCACCACACCAACCGTCCCAAGCACCATAAAAGGCCTCCTCCGCCCCCACCTCCCCGTCCACCGATCGCTGACCATGCCGATGACGGGCTGCATTATCAACCCGCTCAAGGGCCCCGCGACCCAGACGAGACTGAGCATGCTCTTGCTCATGCCGAGGGAGAGGAGGAAGGGCGTGCAGTAGGTCATTTCGGTGCCCCAGGCGAATTGCAGGCCGATGAGGGAGCAGGTCAGGAGGAAGAGTTGGATTGGTTCCGAGGCGGACGTGGGGTGGATGAGGGGATGGCCGGTCCAGGTGGCCATTTTTGGAGGGTTGGGTTTGGGTGTGAGTGGGAGTCGGAGTGGGTTGCGTTTAGTGGGTTTGCGGGAGCGGTTTAGGTTCGCATTGCTGCTGCTGCTGCTGCTGCTGCTGCTGCTGTTGGAGTTGGATTTGGGTTGACGCAGAGCCGGCGTGGAGGACTCTGAAGGCTGAGGATTCAAGGGAAGTGTGAATTGCGCCGGTTGCGAGAAGTTGTTGGAGTGTGTGATGTACTGGAGAGTTGTTGGTTTGATTGCGCGCAACAAGATGATGATGATGATGTCGCTGGTGGACAGTGCTCAAACAATGGAAACTGGGGTTACGCGCGAGCGCGCCAGAGCTGAACGTTGCGTAACGACGAAGGTTCGAGGAAGGCCGGAAGGCTTGTTACACGTTTGCACGTGAGACGATTTTATCATTATATGTGGCGAAGAGTATTGAAGACAGCATTCTTTTTGCACAACTGAAAAGTATTTCACAAAACACACAAACAAGTTCAATCATGGAAAGCTCGTTTATCATTTCGCTTTCGATATCTTCCTCTACGGTTATGGTAGAGAAAAGCAAAGAAAAAGATACTCCTAAAAAAAAGCCATCCTCATAATCCATCCCCCATCAGGGCCAGTTTTGCACAAAATGCTATCCCTAGAAGTGATACGTTGATTCGCATCTCAAGTCTTTGACAGGCCCCAGAGCGCCGCCCGCATTTTCATCAAACGAGCTGTTTTGCACTTTTCGTTGCGTCGTGTTATTCAGATGACAGTTGTTCTCTTTGTATCGGTCTGTCCCCGTCTATCATTTCATACTGCTTTTTGGGTTGGCGCGTTTAAAGCTTGTTGGGCGTGTCGGTGCCGGCGCCGGGCCACTGGTAGCCGGCGGCATCGGAGAACTTGTAGCCGTAGGAGGAGACGAAGTCGTCGAGAACGGCAGGGCCACGGGAGCCTGGGATTAAGTTGTTAGTTTCTATGTTTTCTGAGTGGAATGTTGGGATAGAATCTTACCGTAGGGGTAACCCATGGGGATGATCTCCTTGTTGTCGTCGAGGTAGTGGAGAAGAGGAGTGAAGATTCTCCAGGAGGCGTCGAGCTCGTCGTCACGCACAAAGTTGGAGTGGTCGCCCTTGAGAGCGTCGAGGATCAAGCTCTCGTAGGCCTCGGGGATCTTGAGGTCAGAGAAGCGTCTGCGGTAGGTGAGGTCGAGCTCGGTGACGACGGTCTGCATGCTCAGGCCGGGAAGCTTGGAGTTCATCTTGGTGTAAACACTCTCGTTGGGCTGCACACGGAGGACAAGCTCGTTACGGGGGATGTCCTTGAAGATGCCGCTGGTGACATCCTTGTACTGGATGCGAACCTCGGTCTTCTGCTCGTTGAGGGCCTTGCCGGCCTTGAGGATGAAAGGAACACCGTCCCAGCGCTCGTTCTTGATGAAGGCAACCATGGAGGCGAAAGTGGGGCAGCGAGACTCCTTGGGGACGGTGTCGTCCTCCTTGTAGCCGGGCTTGGAGCCGTCGAGCGACTTCTCGTACTGACCAATGATGACGTTCTTGGGCTCAATGGAGGGCATGCCACGGAGGACACGGACCTTCTCGTCACGGATGTCCTCGGCGGAGAAAGAGATGGGGCGCTCCATGGCGAGGAGAGTAAGGACCTGGAGCAGGTGGTTCTGCATGACATCGCGAATGATGCCGAACTCGTCGAAGTAGCCGCCACGGCCCTCGGTGCCGAAAGGCTCCTTGAAAGTGATCTGAATGTTGTCGATGTGGTTCCTGTTCCAGGTGGCGCCGAAGAACTCGTTGCCGAACCTGAGGATGAGGATGTTCTTGACCATCTCCTTACCAAGGTAGTGGTCAATACGGAAGATCTCCTCCTCCTTCCAGTTGGGCCTCAGGGCGCGGTCGAGCTCACGAGAAGAAGGCAGGTCCTTGCCGAAGGGCTTCTCGATAATGATGCGGGCAATGCCCTTCTTGGGGTAGGTGTTCTTCTTCAGGCGCTCAGAGACGGGGATGAAGACGGAGGGAGGGAGGGCCATGTAGAAGACACGGTTGGTCTCAGGCTGGCCCTTCTCGAGGTCCTGAAGGTGCTTCTCGAGGTTCTGGAAGCTCTCATCGTCGTCGTACTGTCCTGAGACGTAGGTGGTGTTCTTGCAGAATTCCTCGAGCTGCTGCTCGATCTCGGGTGTGGGCGTCTTGATGTAGCTCTTGACGCGCTTCAGGTACTCCTGGTGGTCCATCTTGGTGCGGGCATAGCCGACGATCTTAACGCCCTGAGGGAGGTATGCATTGCGGAAGAGGCCGAACAGGGCAGGGAAGGTCTTCTTCTTTGCAAGGTCACCGGAGGCACCGAGGACGATGATGGTGGTGTTCTCCTTCAGCTCCTTGGTTCTGTAATGACACGCAGTCAGCGGCCGCTTCTCGGCGTTGCGCACAAAGCTGTTGACAATGATGACATGGTCGCGGGATGGCAGGGAGGGTTGTTGGTGGGTGTGCCATGGCCGTAGAGAGGTATGCAGCGTATTGAGTTGCTTGCTTGTGCAATCCACGGCCTACCGCGATCATTGCCATCAAAACAAACAGCGGTCCTGGAAAAAACTTACCCGGCGTTCTCAGTCTCGACATCCGGGTGAATGACGGTGTCAGCCATGGTGTAGGCGGTGTGATGTGTGTGATTAGGTAGGAATAGAGAGAGGGTGGTCGTAACAGAAGGTGGTTTAGGAGAGAGAGGGTGGTGGTGGAGGATGAGGATGTAGTTGCAGCGGTGGCAGTAGTGTAGTGGAGGGGCAGATGTCTCGCGGGTGATTGGAAATGGTTGAGCAGAGCGACTCGGTGTATCGAAGCTCTCTCGGTGGGGCAGCGGCAAAAGAGTACTGTCTGACGTACCTGGGCGCGCTTGGATCAAATCGAATGGGAGAAAGAGACGGCGGACGGACATCCGCCACAACGCCTTTCCACCAGAACCAACGACACGGGTTTTGGTTTATTATTCACCGCTGATTTTGATCAGAAATCGAGTATCTGCCTGCTCTATCACATACAACTGCATATCTTTGCCACGTCAAAAGTGACTGGATACCTCACTCTCCTTCAACTCACAAACCGGACAATGATGCGATCTGTCAGCGGCCGTACTATCGTTACAAAGCCGCCGAGTCTCAATCAATGATGTGGCAGAAAGCCGAAGCCTCCGGCGCGCCCTCTCTCGTCCTGTTCGCTCTTCCAAATGCACCGAGTGTGGCTGGAGTTGCCGGGAAATATGGAGGGACGCCGGCCTCGGATCTCGACTGGAAATCGAATCATGAATTGCTCAGCAGCGCGTCATGAAAGGACATATGTTTATGCTATGAGATTCCCATTCTCAAGGTCTATATAATCAAGCATGCTGACAATTTTCCGTCTCGTCCCAATGTCTCATCAACACGTCAACACAAAAAGTGTGTACCCTTGACATCCCACCGGCTGAAATGCAGGCATCCGCCCCGTGGAAAAAGGGTAGGTTCCTCCGAAGTCAGTCAGTCATCAGTAGTCTCAGTAGGAGAACGTCTCCGCGCCCATCGGCCTTCGCGTATCGCGCATCAAGGCGTCAAGGCGTCAAGTCTTGTTACGCGAGACTTTGAGTAACAAATCGGTTTGTCTGGCCGCCGGTTTGCCAAATACATCAATTTCTTGTCTCTTTCCGCCGTGCTTGAACCCTGGCACTGTTTTTGTCTCAGATTCGAAACGTACATACGATACTAATTCTTCCAATGCCATGACAACTACCCATCTGCCCTAAGCAGCACTATTTTAGCAATCAGTCTGTCTCAAAAGTGCACACCTCCTACAACGCGGCTATATGCACTACCTCCGTGCAGCAGTCATTGATGCCTGCCTCGGATGAATGCCTCCGAGGATATCGGTCGGTGACTGATCTGATCATCCATGCTCGCCATCCATGAAAATCGGGAGCCGAACAGAATGTCTAATCAATCTCGTAAGCAAGCTGAGGCAAGTACCGCTTAGATTACAGTGCAGTCCTTCCATCAGGCCACTGCTGGTTGCGAGTGCGGTGGAGGGTGAGGATGTATTGCGGCTGATCCAGTCTTATCGATCTGTGCACTTCACAGACGCAGACAGAAAGTCTCGCGGATGTGGCTGGTGAATTCCTGGGCGGTTCTTGTGCTCACCGCATTCTATAATAATGAGTAGAATTATTGTTCACCTGGAACTTGGACACATTTTGAGTTCGCATTCCTTCCAGATATATAGTAGGTTCTCTGCATTCAAGAAAACAAAATGCATGGGTCTTGTTGCTGTCATGATAGAACAGCCCTATCGTTTGGGGGACCTTTTTTGCCAAGGACGCAGACACCATGATTTCAACGACGAGATTAATAATACCGCGTGGCAGGTGCCACCACGAAACATCAATTGCCGACTCTACCAATTGCATGGATCAAATCAAAGAAATGCTTTTCTCGATGGCAAGCATGCAATGATGCACCATTGCCAGAGTGGCATTATTATGCAATGGGAGGTGCAGTGAGCCGAAAGGGCCTGGTATCGCATTGTTTCAGAACACCGCAAGCACTTTGATGTTGGAAACTAAAAGGCTTTCGTCTAAACGCCTCCTCATAAATTCCCAAAGTGTATGTGGACATGTACATGAGATCAAAATGAAGAAGTCGAACGTTCGAAGAGACACCTCGTAGCAAATGCACTTCACCCGCCAAAAGGTCGATGTTCCTCGCCTCACGCTGTAACAGCCAACAGTTCGCCCGATCGCGAGTCTCTACCCTTTTCACTTTGCAACCAGTCGAAAACAGCTTGCACTATACATGCATACATCCAACGGTGAATTACATATAGGCCACATGCATCCTAAAGAAAATACCCCATCGACATCATGTGCAAGACGGCACCCATTCTGAATGATACGCCCACAGACCTTGAGTAACGCCGAGAAATTTCAAGTACAGAATCTGCCTTGTTGCCTTGCCAAGACCTCACACAGAAAGCGTCCGAGCGTCGGATTTCGCACAATCCCCAGCGCATACTGAATGCCGACTGCGAGACGAACACGACGACGAAGAACACCGGCGACCTTCCGAATCAACTTTCCCTTAACCGCAGAACAGTCGTCAAGATGCCGTCCGAGCAGGGTCACAGGCTTTACGTCAAGTACGTCCGCACCGAACATTCCCAATCCGAAGGAGGAAGCACCACCACCAAATCTCGAATCTCGAATCATTCCCAATATCCCACCACCACTATGCGACGGAGAACGGAAGGAAGATGAAGAACTTGGGCAACAAGAGACAAAGACACAAATGCTAACAGGAGGTTTTTTCTTTTTCCACAGGGGCAAGCACGTCTCGTTCCAGCGCTCCAAGCACCAGCTGAGGCAGAACACCTCGCTCATCAAGATCGAGGGTGTTGACGACCCCAAGGCTGCCACCTTCTACAACGGCAAGCGCATTGCCTACGTCTACCGTGGCAAGAAGGAGATCCGTGGCACCAAGATCCGCGTCATCTGGGGCAAGGTTACCCGTCCTCACGGTATGTTTTCGCGCACACCACACACAAGAGATTCCAGGAGGAGGAAGCATGCATGCATGGAAGACAAGCATTAGGAGACATCAGGATCGCATGAGCGCAACAACGACAATACTAACTCACAACTCCCCAGGTAACTCCGGTGTCGTCCGCGCACAGTTCAAGCACAACCTCCCCCCCAAGTCCCTCGGCGCCATGGTCCGCGTCATGCTTTACCCCAGCTCGATATAAGTGCTGGACACCGGGACTTTCGCGGTTATGACGACGGATGGCTGGGTTTGACAACCAAGGGGAAGCGGATAAAGGATGGAGAAGATCCGTAAAGGGAATGAGAAAAATATAGCGAACCTGGCATCATTCAAACCCCGTTGTCTGTTGTCTCTTTGCTGCTGCCTTTTTTTGTCGCCTGGGGCGTAGGAGCAACTGTTTCTCTTTTCAGGAAATGGGGCGATGCGCATTCTACCAACACAAAAAAGAGGTATCGACTTCTGTTTTTTAGAAACGAATCAAACCCTTGCTACCCATCCCCGGTTCCTCGGGGGAAGAACCCAAACATACCTTATATTTGCATTACATGATCAAAGTTTAAGGAAGACTTGAGAGGGAGGAGTGTCATTGTTTACTATTAGTCTTGCGAGTGCGCCAACGTTGTTCGAGAATCGAAGTTTGCAGATAAGTCAGCGAGTCCTCACGGCATGATGGGTCTCAAACCTGCTGATAGACCAGCTCAGACTGCCATGGAGGACTGGAGATCCATGACCTATAGAACACTATTTCAATCTCAAGCTCGGACACAAGGCATCACACATAGTCGTTCATCCATCCATCTATTCATGCGCGGAATATACCTCGTACTAGACCTCCCCATCTCACTAACAGACCCAGGCAGCAAGCACCACCCAATCTCCAGCTTGAATTCAACACCGATTTCTATAATTACACGCATACGCATTATTACACTCCCAATCCTACCCAGGCACAGGCACAGGCACAGGCGTGACAGACTATTCATACAAAACTGATGGCTACGGGTTCTTCTAAAGACTACGTCGAGAGGGATTTGTCGTAAGGGTAGTAGGTTTAAGGTCTTGAGTGTGCACGTGCAAGATAAGGCAGGTACCTCGTCTAGTTGTCTGCCAACAATAAATAGACGTATCATCTCTACACATACCTTACGCAAAACATCTGTACTTATTCCCTAGCGATCGGTCTTTCGGTATGATTTTCCTCGCACTCGCTTTTGCGAATCTAACTTTTACTACACATCCATCTCCACGTCTGCATGCCTACCTAGGTATACATCCATGATATGTATGATACATGACTGCGATCATCTAATAAAACCGCAAAGACTAATACACGAAAGCAAAATAATCCCCACCGAAAGCAGCATTTCTTCTTAATAAAATCCCATTCCTACGTAGGTAATAAACCGGTCAATCCATCGTTTGACCATCCAAGCCCCTCAAGCTTCGAGGGCCACACATCACAGTTGTAGATTTGTTTAACAGGTATCTTCGCGTCAAATCGATAGTAAAACCGAAAAAAAAAAAGTGAAGAACTCTCACATTCAGCCCTGCACATGTATATGCATTCATGCGCATGCTTTGCCTGAATTGTGTCGTTCTTCAACTGGTCTAATAATCGGACTGGTTCTTTCGGTTTTGTTGGGTGGGATTTGGTGCCTAATTACATGTAGGCAGGTAGGCTCGTAGGTAGGTGGGTAGGTAAGGTAGTTTGGGTAGAATTGTACATGTATACCGTAGGTAAGGTACTATTTGTGAATTCTTTTCTCAAGTCCAGGCACGTACTGGAGGAACTGAGTGGAGGAAGGTGGGAAAGTAATGGAAAAGGAGGAAGGTTGGGAACTTTCTTGCCTTGCCTTGCCTTCATGTTGCCTCGTCTTGTATCTGCACGGGAATACCAAACGTGATGAGAATGCTTGTTTGTTTGCTTACTTGGGGTCGTGTAGAGGGAAGGGTATGATTGGGATGGGCGAGTTGCATTGGTTTTTTGGGTTGATGTGATTGACATGTGGTATAGAGGAACGTGTGGATTGGGTGTTGAGGTCGATGGGCAGGCAGATATTAGAGAGAGAAGACTTGTAGTTGTTTGTTGATACGTTTTTTTGTTGCTTTCCTTTTGATGAATACAAACAGTACAGGACTACAAGTACAGAATCACCTTCTTTCCCATCTTTGACCACTTCTAGTCCGTAGGTAGTGAGACTTCTTGCTTCGAAAAGTCTCGCTTTCCATTCTTTTCTCCTCGTTTTCAGACGCCAAAGAACGCCGGCGCTATGCTTGCCTTGCTTTTGCCACGATTGTTCTCCCGAAAACAAAAAAACTGTAATAATAATGATAGAAAAAGGAAACCCCCCCTCTCATCTTCCTTTCCTTTTGCATCCTCCATTCCTAGCTCACCCTCTCATTCTCCACCTTCCACTTTCTCTCCCTTAAGCGAAAACAACCCTATTGTCCAACGGATCGACATTCTTCTCGCCCTCGCCCGTCCTAAGTCCCAAATCGCGATGTCTCGCCTTGCGCTCAACCGCACTCTCCGTCCTCTCATTATACCTCCCGGCCTTGGCCCTGCGAAGATCCGAACGGATCTGGTTGGGGCTGACGAATTCCTTGTTCTCGTAGATGACGGGCCCGCCGAAGGAGCCTTCCAGAATCACAATGGGCGTGAGCACGAGGCGGGGGCCGATTTCGACGAGCGAGATGGACGTTTCGCCCGAGCGGCCGGGGAGGGATGGCAGGGCTGTTGGGTCTGCGGGAGTGTTTTCGGCGGTGGGTTTGGGGTTCTTTGCAGCTTCGGTTTCGGAGATTTGGTAGCAGCGGATCCAGATTTTGTTGTCGGCGAGCGTGAAACCCATGACGTGGTCGGTGAAAGGCTTCACCTTACGGCTGCCGGGGGGCACACCGAACTGGTGCGTGAGGAGTTCCTTGAGCACGCGCGTGTGGGCTTGCTTGTCGAAGGAGGCGTCGAAGCTGAGGATGGGCCGGGAGCCCTTGAGGCAGTTGCCGGTGAAGTTGAGTTCTTCGGTGGTGTGCAGGTTCTGGGCGTGGAGTTTGACGGTGGGGCCGTTGGGGGGCTTGGAGAGCCAGAGGTAGAGGTCTTTGCCCTTGCGGGCTTCGAAGAACATGACGTTGTTGCAGTTGTAGAGGTCGGCGAGCTCGTTTAGTTGCGACAGTTGGGTTTTGGTGTCGAGTTTGGCGTCTTTGCGGGAGTGGGGGAGGAGGGAGTGCAGGTCGTTGAGGAGGTGGCGGTGTCTGATTGATGTGTTAGTGGGTATTTTCTTCTTTACCGGACATGAGATGAAGGGCCTTCAGGGATACTTCACATACCTCATGGTAACACCTCTTGAGCTGAGAATCAAGACTCTCTGCCTGTTCCTAGGCTTCTCGGCATCTCCATCGCGGGCGGAAGCCTCCTTGCTTCCCTTGTTGAGGGACTTGTAGACGGCGGCCATGATTTCCTCCGTTTGTGATGTTTATGCGCAAAGGTGGGTGGGTTGGTATGGTTGTTGGCGCAAGAATGGGTACCTCTTGGGAAAATTCATAGGCGCAAGTAAGCTCTCACAAATTATGCGACTAGCTCGGATGCGGGCCGAGTTTGGAGAAGGAAAGCGCGAGACGAGAAAGCAGCAACTTCACACCAGCGCAACGCGGAGAACTGATCAGCTTGGACCGGCACACGCAACGGACTGTTGGACCCGATGAGCGATGAGTTTGATTGAAGGTATTGATTGAAAGTAGATACATCCAGACATTTATTCACAAATAATTATCACTATATAGATATTAATTAGAGAATTCTTCTCTAACAATAAATTATTTTTATCAATGACATATGCACCTCATATGGCAACTACATATAACAACAGCCACATGCAGGACAGCAGTAAGAGACAGCCAGCAGATTTGCGCTCCGCCGCAGACACCGACACACACCAACCAAGCAAGCCCTCGCCATCTGCCGCCGTAATCATCCATCCACCCATTCCCTTCCCTTCCCCCCAATAATAATCCATCATCCCCCCCGTGTGTGTTATCATCCATCACCCATCCCCTCCTCTTCCATCCTTCACCCATCAAACATCCACCACCAACACCATCCAGCCCTATCCCCATCACCACCGACGCCGCATCGCGCCGCCCGCGCCCTGCCTCTTCCTGCTTGCTGCTGCTGCGCTGTGCTCCCGCGCAACTCCTTTGCCAAGGCGTGCATCGACTACATACCGTGTCTGTCTCGCTCTGCTGCACTCAGCGCAGTCGCTTCAACTTACATTGGCCGCGCACAAGGCAATCCACCCCTCGTTGCTGTCCGCAGTCTTTTGTCCCTCGACAGCGCGCCGGCCGCCATCCATTCCACTCCTTCCTTCCTCAGTGCAAGAGAGCCCTTGATACACGTCGCTGCCACGTCTAAACCGTAGATGGCACGTTGAACACGCCAGACACGCATCTACATTGCAACATAATGTACAACCCACGCCATACTCCCGGTATGGACGGCGCGCACACCACCAACAACCACCACTCGCCAATGCAGGCATCTGCGCGCGCATACACCCCGGCCGAGCAACATCAGCGCAATCGTTCCGGATCACACAATGGCGTGCCCTTGTCGCCCGGCCACTATCGCAGTGGTCCCACATCTCCATCCGCCAGCAGGCCTCCTCGTCCTTCCTCGCCATCCGCACGCGATAGAGGTTCTAGCTACTACGATCCGATCAGCGAAGGGAGGTCAAGCGCAAGAGAGCTCAACAGCACACCATACCAACCAAGGTCGCCCGTACATGTACGTCAATCTTCTCGGGATCGCGATTGTCAAATATACAATACTAGACATACTGACAATCACCCGCAGAGCCGTACACCATACGACCAGCCTTCAAACGCATACACAAACGGCAAACATTCCGAACACACGCCTTTAGGCCGCCCGGCGCCACAAGCTTCTCCCAGTCACGGCCACCCGCCACCATCAAGCGATGTCAGATCACCCAAAGGAGCCTATGATCCTGCTCGCCCGAACGGCATGCGTTCACATACACCCAACCAAGAACCGACGAATGCTGCGCCGCCTCCACCACCTCCCGTTCGCTCATCAAACCCCATGTCGATGATGAACCTGCTTTCCGACGACACATCTTCTGCTCCTGCTCCTGCGCGTGCGCCAACCCCGCCAGCGACATCCGCACCGAAACAGTCACCTGTTCAGCCACCAAGCCGCAAGTCCAGCGCCCCCGCCAAGATCAAGGAAGAAACACCAGCGGTACCGCGTTCGCGAAAGTCATCGCACACTGACCGTGAACCGAAGATGGCGCCTCCAGTTGCGCCTCAACCTCCACCGGTCCAGCGCATCCCACCACCTCCTGTTCAGACCGGTCCTCCTAGTCTGACGATCCGCGATACTGAAAGAGCATTTGCTGAGATCGAGGCTCTCGACCTGAGTGATACCGAACTTGATGCCGAGCTTTTCGCAAAGGACAAGGATGAGTATCTGCAAAAGGCAAACAAGCGTGCACTCGAAATTCAGGTAGCCGAAGGTCAAAAGCGCAAGCGTAGACGGATCACATTGATGCAAAAGTGGCACGATCAATTCAGCGCTGCTGCAGATGCAGACCGTGCAGCCTACGTGGAATTACACAAGAATGAGGTCGAGCAGGAGGTACGCCTTAGGGAGGTCGAAGAGGACAAGGAACGCAAGAAGGATCAACAACGCAAGCGTCGTCGCGAAAAGGCAATTGCGGACGAGAAGATCAAGCGTGATGAGGCCATCCAAAACCTCGCAGAAGTCCAAGATGACGAGGAGAAGGCGCGCATCCAGAAGGAGATTGAGCGTGCAAACAAGAAGATCCGCGACACCGAATGGAGATTGCAAGGCATCACGCCCACGAAGGAGCTGCGCAATGAATCGCCTCATAACCAAGCTGCCATCGGCAGGCGCGAGAAGGAGGTGCTCATGGAGGGTGGCTTGATGACCTCGTTCCACAGCACTCGCAGCGTTGGAGAAGATGGCACACCAGAGTTTGTCGCAAGCGGCCGTGGTCGCGGTCGTGGAGGCAGAGGTGGTGCAGGCGCTGGCCGAGCAAGGAAAAGCAAGGAACAGAAGCAGGCTGAGAAAGAGAACGCAGCTCGCGCTCAAATGTATCTCGACCAAGGTGAAGAATTGCCTCCTCTTGCGCCTAAGGAGGAAGAGAGGTTGAAGCTACTTGGCGAGCGTCCTTCTTTCGAGCGTGAGGACTCGGAAGGCGCGAGTGAAATGACACCAGCGGCTTTCGACATCCAACCAACTGCTGGTCTCACTGGAATGGCCAAATTCGATTCGAAGGGTTACAACCAGATCTACGAACAGATCACTCGCGACATTTCCAAGGCGATACCAAAGGTTGTTCGCATGAAGAACAACTCACTCGACACAAAGGCTTCCAATGCCCGCAAGACCGCCCAGCTTGCAGCAAAGGAAGCTCGCAGATGGCAACTCAGGACGAACAAGAGCACCAAGGATGTGGCTGCACGCGCCAAGAGAGCCATGAGAGAAATGATGGGCTTCTGGAAGCGCAACGAGCGTGACGAGCGTGAAGGCAGGAAGGTTGCTGAAAGACAGGAACTCGACAAGGCGAAGAAGGCCGAAGCCGAGAGGGAAGCCAACCGTCAGAAGAGGAAGCTCAATTTCTTGATCTCACAGACGGAACTGTACTCTCATTTCATCGGCAAGAAGGTCAAGACAGATGAAATCGAGAAGCATGGCACGGGCGATGGCGATGGTGTTGCTACAAGTGGTCAAACAACGACAGAGAATCCCAACGCAGAGCACACCGTCGACCTCCCTGAATCGGATGCGACTGTTGGTCAAAGAGTTACGAACTTTGACGAGCTTGACTTCGACGCAGAGGACGAGACGGCTCTGCAGAACGCCGCCATGGCCAACGCACAGCACGCTATTCAAGAAGCGAAGCACCGCGCAAAGGCCTTCGACAAGAAACCAGAGGACGGTGAAGAACCAGCCGAGGGTCCTACCGAGTTCGACGACGAAGGCGAAATGAACTTCCAGAACCCGACTTCACTTCAAAGTATGGATGTTGCACAGCCGAAAATGCTGTCTTGCCAGCTCAAAGAGTATCAAATCAAGGGTCTCAATTGGCTGGTCAACTTGTACGAGCAGGGCATCAACGGTATTCTGGCAGACGAGATGGGTCTGGGCAAGACTGTCCAGTCTATCTCGGTCATGGCTTACCTTGCGGAAATGCACAACATCTGGGGTCCCTTCTTGGTCATCGCTCCTGCCAGTACATTGCACAACTGGCAGCAAGAAATTGCCAAGTTCGTGCCAAACTTGAAGGTTCTGCCATACTGGGGCTCTGCAAAGGATCGCAAGATTCTTCGCAAGTTCTGGGACCGCAAGCACGTAACTTACACGAAAGATTCGCCTTTCCATGTTCTGGTAACCTCTTACCAGATCGTCGTTGCCGACACGCCTTACTTCCAGAAGGTCAAGTGGCAGTACATGATTCTCGATGAAGCCCAGGCCATCAAGTCTTCGCAGTCGTCTCGATGGAAGGCATTGCTTGGGTTCCACTGCCGTAATCGACTGCTGTTGACTGGTACGCCAATCCAAAACAACATGCAAGAGTTGTGGGCGCTGCTGCATTTCATCATGCCTTCACTTTTCGACAATCACGACGAATTCAGCGAGTGGTTCTCCAAGGATATCGAAAACCACGCACAGTCCAATTCCAAGCTGAACGAGGATCAACTTCGTCGTTTGCACATGATCTTGAAGCCTTTCATGCTTCGACGTATCAAGAAGCATGTGCAGAAAGAGCTTGGTGACAAGATCGAAGAAGACGTCTACTGCGATCTCACGTACCGCCAGCGTGCCATGTACACCAAGCTTCGCGACCGTATCTCAATTCTTGATCTCATCGAGAAGGCAGCCAACGGACAGGACGAGGATACAGCGAATCTCATGAATTTGGTCATGCAATTCAGAAAGGTCTGCAACCACCCCGATCTCTTCGAGCGTGCGGACGTCTGGAGTCCGCTCACGACAAGCAAGTATGCGGATACTGCAAGCTTCATGCGTGAGGGTTACAACATCAACGTTTCATATTCTGTTCGCAGTCTCGTAGAGCTTTGGATGCCCAGCGTCTTGATGGAAGATGCCGGTCGTCTGGATCTCCCGGGCCCTCTCAACACGAAGGCTGGTTGGTTTCAGAAGGCTGTGCGGAACGAACTCGGCATCTGGAACTCGCAGAACATTCAAGAGAGCGAGCGTAAGAACGGTGAATTCTCTTTCTTGCGGTTTATCGACCAGTCTGCGAGTGACATTGAGCACGCGGCGAACAAGTCTCTCATCGAGCGTGTCACCGAGTTGCCCTCAGAAGACCACGACCGGATGTCGAAGTTCAGGATAGCTTATGACAACTACGACGACGAAGAGAAGGAAAATGCTGGGTTCACACCCGTGCATGCCATGCTCAACATCGTCAAGCGCAATGATCGCAAGCCTCTGGCTAAGATCACATCAGACGGGTTCATGGCGAAGTTGCTTAATGTCACCCAGACTACCATGGATACTACAGGCTACGACACTATCGAGACCTGCTACTTGCCTCGGTCGACTGCCCCGCCTGCTGAGTTGGTATGCTCAAGCCAGCATGCCTTGCAAGAGAAAGAGACCACATTCTTCAACATCCCACTCCGCCGTGCGCTCTACCCTACAGAAGCACCGACGGAAGAGGCTCTCTTGAAATCCAAGTTGCCACCGACCAAGTTCCCCACGACGAACATGCTTCCAGCACCTGCATCCAAGAAGCAAGGCTACAACGACATTCGTGTACCAAGCATGCGCCGCTTCGTGACCGACTCCGGCAAGCTCGCCCAACTCGACCGTCTCCTCCGCAAACTCAAAGAAGGCGGCCATCGCGTCCTGCTCTACTTCCAAATGACCCGCATGATCGACCTAATGGAAGAATACCTAACCTACCGCAACTACAAGTACTGCCGCCTAGACGGTTCGACCAAACTGGAAGACCGCCGCGACACCGTGGCTGCGTTCCAGTCCACGCCCGAAATCTTCGTCTTCCTCCTCTCCACACGCGCCGGCGGTCTCGGAATCAACCTCACCTCGGCCGACACGGTCATCTTCTACGACAGCGACTGGAACCCCACCATCGACTCGCAAGCCATGGACCGCGCCCACCGCCTCGGCCAAACCCGCCAAGTCACCGTCTACCGCCTCATCACCCGCGGCACGATCGAGGAGCGCATCCGCAAGCGCGCCCTGCAAAAGGAAGAAGTCCAGCGCGTCGTCATCACCGGCCAAGCAGGCGCGGGCGTCGACTTCAACAACCGCAGCACGCGCGAAAACAACCGCACAAAGGACATTGCCATGTGGCTCGCGGACGACGACCAGGCCGCCGCCATCGAGCAGCGCGAAGCCGAACTCGCCGAGCAGGAAGCTCGCGAGGCCCGCGAGGGCGGAGGCGCGAAGAAGAAACGCAAGGCCCCCGCCGCGAAGAAGAAGGAAGTTTCCATGGACGACATGTATCATGAAGGTTCGTACCGTCCAGTCCCTCCAAGCCAAACTCACTTGTATAGAATAAACCATACTGACTTCGTTGAAAAATTCAGGCGAAGGCCAATTCGACGACGCCTCGGCCGACCCTTCGGGCGCCGCCACGCCTTTGACCGACGCTGCTCCGGGCCCCGGGGCGCTTCATAAGAAGCAGAGGAAGAATGCTGCAGGGATGATGAACAAGAAGGCCAAGACGGTGAAGCAGAGGTTGGCTGTTGTTGATGGGGATGTTTGAGTAGATGAAGAGGAGAGGGAGCTGAGGAGAGTAATGTTTTGGTTGGGTCTTTTGACGAAACAGGGTGTTGGGGGGAGAGTGAGGAAAAGCGGTTTGTTGACTCTTGTTGTTTGCCTCTTCAAAGTCGCGCAAGCTGTCCTAGACCTCTACTCATACACCGTGTTGTTGGGTTTTTGTCTTCTTTCCACCGGCTCTAAGGGCCGAGCGGGACTGTGCGATCGTATCGAACGAACGGAGCGAAAAATCGGTGTGTTTCCTATTAGGGGGGGCATTTTTGGAGGGAGTTTTTGTTTTGTTTTGTCCGTTATACTCTTTATTTATTTTATCTGGGGTTTTTGGTTTTTTTGTTAATGTGATACTATCATGCGAAATCGAATCAGTTGTTAGATGGAAGCGCTCTTTTCGAATCGAATAGTCAAATCAGAAATAATACTTGCTTCGGCTCTCTCGTCCCTTTCTTTCTTTCTTTTTTTGCTATGATTCAGGTACACTCTTCTCCTGTTTCTCTCTCGAGAGAGATCTCATCATTCCGTAAATGGTCGTTCGACACTCCGACTAGACTAGACATATCTCTATACCCTCGACTTCTTCTACGCTTTTTTGTGGAGAGAGAGAGAGAGAGAGAGAGAGAATAATTACCTAGGTGGGTAGTCAACGGAGGAAGGTTAGGATTTCGATGTGCCATTCTTCGTCTGTTGTTCATTAGACTCGTAGTCGATGGAAAGAACCTTGAGAAGAAGAAAAAGAAAAAGAAAAAGAAAAAGAATAGCCAGAGGTAAGAAGTCGAGAGGCAAGCGTATCTTCGTCCCAAATTTTGAGAGAAATAAAAAGATGATTATATTTTGATTTGATTTGATTTGCTTTGCTTTGCTTTGCTTTTTTTGTAGTTGTACCTGTACCTTTTCTGCGATTTTCCATATCATTTGTCATCTCTGATTGACCGTTTCTTGCCTAGCCACTGTTACATACATTTTGGCTTTTGGGTCGAAGAGAGAGCAGGAAGGGAAGAAAAGAAGAAAGAAGCATGAGCATGAGCATGAGCATGAGCATGAGCATGAGCATGAGCATGAGCATGAGCACGAGCAGGGCTTCCCTCCTTATTACTCTCCTTTTATTTTACGGTTATCGACCAGAGGAATGAAGACAGAGGAAAGGAAAGTAAGGAGTGAGTGATTCCTTGCGAGACGGAATAAGATTGTGTCCGGAATTCGTTTCTTGTTTATTTTCATTTTTTGACTTCTGCTATACTTGAGTTGCTGTGCTCAACCCTTTTGGGTACAATTTGCTCGAGATGGAAATGGAACCAAAACGAAACCTTGGATCTGTGTTCGCATGCAGCTTTTTCCATTTTTCCATTTTTCTTACATTTACTTACGACATGCTCGAAACGAAACTTTACTCTGACGCAATACTCCTATGCAGCTTCTCCCTCCTCTTCGCGCAATAAATCGTACAAAATCCCCACCCAACCAACACCATCAAGTCATCAGCTCAACCCTTCGATCCCACTCCAATCAAGCCTTCTCCCCCCTCTTCTCCTTAACCTTCTCCGCCGCCTCAGCAACAACAACCCCCTCATCCCTCCCCTCATCAACCACAACTCCCAACCAAAGCGCCACCAACAAAACACTCCCAAACGTAACGCCAATAATCGCCCTCCCCCTCGCCCCCTGCTTCGCGACGAGAACCCTATCCTCTCCCAGAATCGTAACCGCATTCTTGAGGAACGCATAGCTCAAACCGCTCCACACTGTGGTAGCAGCGACGACGTACTCGAAATAACGCTTGCAAAGCTGCAAGTCCAGGTCTCCCATGTTCAAATCATGCAAGAGGGGGAGGTGGTGCGAGTCCGCCGTCACGACGGGCAAAGCGAGTGCAGAGCCGAGGAGGACGAGTTGCAGGAAAGTGTTGTATTTCGACACGGTAGTCGGGTGGACTTCCGCACTAGGGAGGGAGAAGTCCCAGTAGCGCAGGAAAGTCTTGGGGGCGGGCAGGGAGGCGTAGCGGTAGTAGAGGGCTGCGATGGCGAGGGAGGCGTCGCGGCCGAGGATCAGGGCGGCGAGGGAGGCGGGGATTAGCCCCTTGATGCCGAGGGTGGCGGTCATGATTATCATGAGGGCTTTGTCGGCCATGGGGTCCATGACGGAGCCGGCGACGGTTTGCAGGTTCCATTTTCGCGCGAGGTAGCCGTCTACGAGGTCTGTGATGCCGGCGTAGGCGAAGAGGAGGAGCGCGGCGGTGTGTTGGTCGTGCAGGAGGAGGTAGGCGGTTGTTGGGGCGGCGATCAGGCGCGTGAAGGTGAGGAAGTTGGGGATGTTGTAGATTTGTTCTGTTTTGGGGCGGGAGGTGGTGCGGGTTAGGGTGTCTTTCAGGGCGGCGGTGGCGGATTTGGTTCGGTTGCGGGCATTTTGGAGGGTGGTTGATAGGGGTGTTGAGGGTTGTGTGGGTGGTTGTGGCTGCTTTGTCTTGGGGTTTGAAGACTGTTTGGTTTCATGTTAGCTTGGTTACGCTGGTATTGATGACTTCGGTGTGGTGAGGTTGAGATGAAAATCACGTGACTGTAATGCAATGCGAGTGAAGTCCTTGGCTTCGGGCAATCCACGCCACATGCCGGTACCAGACTCAGCCATTGTGGAAAAGCCGTCTGTAGAAGCAGAGTCAAACTGAATGCAAGACTCCCGTGACCACCAAGTCCAAGGACCTGGGCGAAGATGCCGTGCTCCCCGCCGACGGCTGACTGCATTAAATGCCTCTCATGTGATCGCTACCAAACGGCGGATCCGGAGGTAGATCCGTCGAACAATGCGCACGCGGGAGATCAAAGGACGATCATTTTCCACGCGGACGGAGGGGGAAAAAGGCTCGAAATGCGAGATCAAACCTACGTTTTTCGACTGTTGGTCTGGCTCTTCTGGGGGTTGTGATCCTGCAGAGTATGATCTGATGTGTTGCAGGCATACGGTTGATCTTAGGAGGCCACCGCTATGGCTGGGACTAGGGTTCGTCTTAGTCAGACGGTGAAAGGGCAAGAAGGTGATGATCATTCGTTGATGTGCTTACAAGCTCTTCGAAGCATCGGTCGACAGCTTGGTGTTGCTGGTGACGAGATGGTGCAGAGACCTCGCCGTTGAGGTGTAGCTGGCGGAGGAGAAGCCATTGCTGTAGCCCCTGGGCGACACAATGCCAGGCCGAATGGATGCAATGTGACGGGAGGTAATGGATGTCGACAAGGACTTGGACAAGAAAAGGTCACATGACGCAGCTGCGGAGCGACAGGCGAGAGCAGGCATGGCGAGCAGAGGCCAGCGCTGACTGGCAATTGACAGCAGGCAGCAAGAGAAAGCAAAGCGAGAGCAGCTGAAGTTGGAAAGCGGCTCACGTGACTTGGGCGAGCTGGCTAACTGGCTGGGCTGGCTCACGTGATTTGGACTGGCTCGCTGGCTGACTGGCTGACTGATTGGGCTGGCTACTCCAAGACGCGGGAGAGGCGTTTCGGAGCGATTGCTTCCACGGGAAGTCAGAGAGAGGCTTGCCCATCCTTGCCCGTACGGATAGCGACGGCTTGTGGCCCAAGTGTTTTTCCATATGGAGTAGTTGCAGATCATAGCCTCGCTTGTTCTTGTCGTGTCGGGTGGCTCTACTGCCACGGACCAGGTGCCGTCTCGTCCTCGTCTCGTTCCCTCCAGCGAGACTACTACCTCCGTTATGGAGTCTTACCACTGGGCTGTTGGAGGTACCGACCCGAGCACCTGGGACTGGTGCACCCGCAGCCACACTTCCGCCCAAGTCGAACCTCACTTCCTCTCCCTCAAACCCCTCTCGTAACACATACGAGGCAAACGGGCTTTCTGCACACGTTTTGTGTCGATCTTGTATGATCCATGTGTAAATGATGTATTCACGTAGTCCATCTACCTGATTAGTCTATTCATCCATAACGTCGGTACGGGTCGAGCCAATCTACAGCTACTGCAAACCCTCCAATCAACCCTAACACTTCTTCACTTTACCCTACCATCATCAGAAACAACACATGGCAAGGCACCATATACCCTATTTCCAGATCTACCACTACAAACCATTACCATTCTCAGATTCCTGCACATCCTCACCCTCAAGCTTTGATCCCTCATGTTCTCCGCTTCAAACCTCCTCCCCGATAAATTCCCCCTCCACACTCCCACCCCGCGGCTACTATCGAATGCCCAAGCTAAGATCAGCACTCTCGCATGTCACAAGCCCCGTAATGATCACGAAAACAATAGTAATACTACCGAGCACCCATCGCCGGTATGTTCCTCCCCAAGAAACCAAACAAAAGAAGGCCCGAATAGAAAAACCAGATCCCCCGTCGTCAAAGGCCGACGGAAAGAAAATAAACCTGCAACTTTACGCGAGAATTCCACCGATCACCGACCACCGACCACCGAAACGGCGCTGGGTCCCCTCCTCCAACCACCACCACCACCACCAAAGGAAACTGACTTTCGGCATGCCTGCACGTCAGGCCCGCCACGCCCTGTTCCTTCTCCCTTCCCTTTCCCGCACGCGCGCATCGTGGCCCTCGGCAAAGCACATGCAGCTTAGCGAGGACAATCAGAGACAACGGGCTTTTTGCCTGGTGCCCCTCGTGCCCAAAACGCGCAAGGAACCGCGCCGAAGAAAAATGACGAGCAGGCAACCAGTAGGAATCACTGCCCTCTCTGGCCATTCAGATCTCGAGACAGGGACAAAGAGACGTACCCGATACTACCAGGGACTACGGGTGGTATCCCCGTTGGGTCTTCCAGGGCAATAGTCTGTCTCTTCGAAGCACGCTAGAGGAGGCGCAGCCATCACTACCACCACCACGGTCACCACCACCACAGGAATCCTCCCCGACGCTTAGGCCTGTCTCTCTCTCTCTTCCCCGTCCGGTGGGTAAAACTGGTCTGGTCCGTAAGGCGCGCCAGAAGCACAGGCTGGGCTTGCCTCGGAAAGTCCCATAAGGTAGGCATAGGGCTATATCTCCCTCATTTCATCTCATCCCAACCGCATCATTGACAACAAGCTTGCGTGCGTGCGTGCGCGCAAAATGAGAAAGACCCGTAGAACAAGGCAAGGTACGTAGTCCATCATGTAACATCGGCCCGGCCCAATCTGCATCCTCTAGGCCCTTCGGGCAGCAAAGCAGGTAGCAAGGCAGCGGATATGCACCCTCACGCCTTTATCCAGCACCGGAAACCGCCCCCAAAAATCCCTCCGGCCAGCAGTCACCGGTCATCGGTCGGCATATGATGATGACGATGATGATAACACGAGCGAGCCAGAAACACAGACACAGACACAGACACAGACAGGAAAGACGCATTAATCCACACCTCGAATTAGCCTCCTGCACGCACATGGCCGCGCATGCGGGCGTTTTTCGCTCTCTCGCTCGTGCCTGCCCTGCCTGCTTGCCTGCCTCCGTCCCTGCGCTCTACAGGAAGCACCCAGTACCATAGAAAGCGTCCAAACTCTCTTTCTCCCTCTCACGCACCACACAACCCGCCCGCCGACATCGTGGGAGGGGCGTGGCTGGATGTGGAAGTGGAAGTGTGACACCCTTCCTGTCTATGTTCCCAGCGCCTCGCCATGCCCCAAAAGGTCCATGGCAAGGCGAGGAACCAATAGCCTACCAAGACTCGAAATCGCCCGCGGAGCGTAGGGTAGGGGAAAGAAGGGGAGAGGGAAACTCTATGCCTCCCCGTGGCCAGAATGCGTAAAACGCGCAGCCAATCTCTGCGGCTGTGAGTGAGTAAATAATCAATAATGACCAATGAGTGATGGTGATGGTGGTGGCACCCAGAAATCGACGAAAATCATCATCGTTGTCTAGACCCCATCGCGCCATCTCCATGCCCAAATCCAGCCCACACTCGAACACGTTACTCCGCCAGATACTGCGTCGTCCACTCCTCCAAAACGCGCCTCTTCCCTTCCTTTCCTGCCTCTCAGAGAGGGACGCGGAGGCCCCCACCGAAGCACCGCGCACGCAAGCAAAGTAACATGACAAGCAGCCTCCCCCCCGAAGGATCGTGAAGGCTTTCTTGCGAGAGGACCCTTTGCTGCGTTGTTGCCGCGTGCCCGTCGCGGCGGGCGATCAATGGAAAGTATGCTGGTGGAAGATCAGTAGGTACCTTAGTTACCTTATGATGAGACAGGCTGTTAGGAATGATGAGATTGGGCACAAAGGGAGGAACCCGCTGCCGGGTATGGGGTATTGTCTTGCATTTCCATTGCCATCGGGAGGATATGCGAATGGGTATACCGTACCATATGAGAAAGCTCGCAAGCGTCTTCCCTACCATAACCGTCCAAGAAATCCCACAGTCGATCACTCACTCACTTCCAAACCCACATCCATCCCCTTACACTCCAGTAGTCAGTCCGTGTGAATGATCAAACAAAAAAGCAATCAAACCAACCCTAAAGATCTCACGCCCAAAAACCCACCAAACCCACCCATTTTCCCAGTAGTCTAGGAGATACCATTTACGCGAGATTGAGTTCCCGTAGCGAGAGCCGCCCCTCACCTCGACAAGCCCAAAAACCCAAAGTCCAAAAGCCTAAAAGTCAACTCTGCACCGACCCCTCCAGGACCGGAAGTATGTTCTGCCCCATTGCACTTTGCAAGCCCTCCAGGGAAATGAAGGTCAAACAATCAATCAATTCCGTGCGCGCCGTGCGAGAAAAGACAGCAAGCGGTAGTCTCGAATCTCTTGCAAGAGTGGAGAAGCGGACGATGAATGCTCATTTCGTGTGTGTGGTGGATCTGTGTGTGCGCATGCTGTCCTGTCGTTGCAATGGTGATGGATAGATTGTGGGTATCGGTTGGAGAGAGGACTTACGTCGTCCCATCGCTTAGAGAAAAGAATTGCAGTAATAGTGGTGGTGATAAATCATAGACATCGAATTATAAGAAGAGGAAGCGTTTCTGCCAAAGAATAAAAACCAATCAATAAGGCGTCTAAAGAAGAATCTCTCGAGAAACAGAGTAAAAACGTATAAACAGAGAAATAAAAAGCCTGCCCTGGAAAAACAGTATTGAAGAAAGCAAAATACCAATAAGCAATAACTCAACTTTGAAGAGAGTTTTAAACAATAAAAACGCTCACTAGCAAGGGCCTCCCTTGAGTTTTGTTGTCCCTTCCCATTTGACCCCATGTGTCCCTTCCTCTGTTGTTTGTTGTTGATAATAAAGGCGGATTCCCGTAAAATCGTACAGAAAGCCCAGTCCTAACAAACTTGGCCTTTTTGTTTTCTCTTTCTCGTAAAAAATAAAACGCCCACCACCCATCCAAACCAAACCCCGTTGTTTTTTGCCCCTCCCTTTCCTTGTAAGTGTTATTGTTTGCCCAGGGTATTGCTGAGTGTCAAAGAGAAAAAGAGAAATCCACAAGACGCGGGCCAGGATTTGGTGAGACCACGTGTTGTTCTCCGCGTGTCCTTTTGCCTCCCATCCTGCCTCAGATTTCCGCAGAAAGCCGATTACCCAACGCCAGGGGTCTATTAGAGAAGTCGTCAAAAGCAATGCTGCAAAGATTCCATGTACAAATACCGGGCATACGCATGTGCTGTCGTGTTCCTGAGACGACAAGCCGTAGCGTGTTGAAAGAAACTGTGTTATTAACCATAAGCCTAGTGATCGGCGCATTGACCGAAGGCAGTCAGTCAGGGCTCTCGCTTGATGCAAGGGTCCTCCTCCACCTTGGAAATTGGGTCGACCCGCTCATTCTTGACAATCGATCAGAATCGGACTTCGTCTTCCAGAGACTGCGCGTCGAGATTCTAGGGTATCCGTGGAAGTGGCCTCTCATTCTACTGGGAGTAATGACCAGCAGCACCCTGTGCAGCGGCGACTTCGCCGACTGGTCGGAAATTCTGTCCAGAAGAGCTATAGCTGTGGCCGTATCCGGCACTGCCACTGATTCCGAGTCCGCTCATATCGCTGGTCGGGTGCGCAGAGTTGGGCGCAGTATAAGAGCCGGATCTATAAGGATCATGGGACATGGATTGAACGGGTGTGCCGCTGGGTGGTGCAGCAGTGTGTGGGCTCTTCATCGTGCTATGAGGAGAGTGCTGAGAGGCTGCACTTTGAGGTGCGCCCTGCATTCCATAGCTCTGCGAAGGAGAGCGCACGGCGTATTGTTGGGGGGTGGGAAGGGATTGAGCTCCCTGTGGAGTGCCGTACATTTGATGGCTCTGGCCGTTGGTGGTCGGGCTGGGAACACTGCCGCTGTATGCCGATCGCCCTGTCGGAGCGCTCATAGATCCAAAAGTAGAGGAAGTGGGTGCGACGGGCGTTTGATAGCTCGACTGTGGCATCATGCCGGAGGAGCTGTGTGAACCATCGCGTTGCATGCCAGGATATGATGCTGGATAGGGATTGCTGTAGCCCGTCGCTTGAGAAGAACTTTGCGAATCCTCGACTTTACCAGTGGCAGACGACTGAGAACCGGGCTTGTAGTAGTTTCCGTAAGAAGACGTAGTGTAGCCTTGGTGGCTAGTATATCCCGAAGGCAGCGGTTGTCCCCATTGAGTGCCTGGCATTGCGCTGTACAGAGAAGCAGGGTTGGCGGCTGCTGTGGTCATAGGAGCATACATTCCTGGATACTGTCCACCTCCATAATACGCTCCAGGCCTCACAGGCTGGCCGGGTGCTCCCATGGGAGCGTACATGACTTGCGGATGGGCGTGCATCTGTCCATCGATTGCGTAATGTTCTGTCTCCTCGATAGGCGCGCGAAAGTTCTGCTTGAGGTACAGCTCGGGTCGCACAGAGATTTGCTGGAGGCGCGGATCTTGAAGAGGACGTGCGAGAACGTTGTGCTTGACGTCGTCTACCTTATAATACGAGACCATGTGGTGCGAAATTCCGTTGATGGAGATGCTCATGGTCTTCTTGACCAGTCCGTCGGCGCGGAAGCCGTAGCTATCGACCAGTGATCCGATGAGCGAGCGCTCCAGTTCCTTGTCCTGTTCGGATGCTGGCACGCCAGGCTTTGCGTCTCCATTAACGGACGGTTCGGGTGGAGTGATTGGCCTTTGCATTTCGGCGTTTTCCTGTCCGTCAGAGTCGCGACGAGGAAAGCCTTCGCCAGGAAGGCTGCTGCGCTTTCGTTTGATGGCTCGCTTCTTCTCACCTGGAGGAAATGGCTTATCGAGCTCTCGATAGATGAGGAAGTTGCCCAGGATTCTGCTGGGGCTCCATGCGACGCCGTCGGTCCATCGCTTGATGCCGCTGGCGTTTTCTTCGTAGATAAAGATGTTGCCGCTCTTGATGAGCTGGTTCCGTTCACGGTCGTGAGGACGTCGTGGAACGTGGTGAAGCTTGCCACTCAAGCAAGCTTCAAACAGGATGAGGCCGTCCATGCTGTTCTGGACAAAGCCTGTGAAGGTGGGCACCAAAGGCCCTGCACCGCTTGCGCTCATGACGGCGGATGGGTGAGAGTTTGCTTTGGACTGTTTAAAGTCCAGTGGCAAGGAAAGTCAATGGCTTGCAAAGATCAAGTAGCGTATTTAAAAGTGCAATCGCGTGAAATTGGGGCAAAGTTTCGTGTAGTGGCGATTCACACTCTGGTGATGCTTTTGATCTGCAGTGTCGATATGAGCAAGTGAGATGAATGCTCAATCGTTGGGCTGCGACCAAGAGCCGTCAGTAATGGATGGACACTTGGAGGATGGCATCCACCCCGTCGAGAGGCTCCGGGCGGGTGCTAGGACGACGCGTCTGGGTGACGACTAGCAGTGGGTGGGAAGGCAGACTCGTGGGAGAGGATGCTGCCGTTTGGAAGAGACACCACCTGGAGGATGTTGGTGATGGGGTTGGCCGGGTGGAGAGGAGGTGAATAGGCGGACGGTGGATGGATATACCCTTAGCAGTGGTCGTCGCCGTCGTTGAGGCGAGACGATGGGGTGGGGAAAGACGAGACGGCGGCCTGGCGAAATGGTGATGGCGCAGTGGTAATAGGCTGCGGGCGTGTCTTCAGAGACTCAGCACGGCGCGGACGAGACAGAAGGTGATGGGCGAGTCAGAGGGCTGGTTGACGAAGCTCAAGGTTGAGGCGGGCAAGTCTGGGAGTCTGGGGCAGGAAGGTGGAAGGTTCGAGGGTGTGGCAGATATTATCAATGCAGCGGTGGTCTGCAGAGCGCAGGCGCGAGTCAGCGGCATTCGAGGAAACGCACGGTACGCGGGCGGGCGAGTGCAAGCGCAGACACAGACACCGCGGCTAACCCCACAGTTAAGCATAAGAGTAACTGGCTTTGCTCGCGCCGCAACTCGCCCTCGAAGCTCCGTCCCAAGGTTGACACGACCGTTAGGCCCTGCCGAATGATGAACCGGATGCTGCCTGTGCTGGTCTGACCATCTTCCACAGAGACGAGATTCGGCACGAGTCTGGTCTGGTCGAGGCGACCATCGCCGACCCAGCGAGAGCCCATCCGAGCCATCATCCCAGCTGGGATGTGCCCGCCCGTCCACCACCACCAAAAAAACGCACAACACGAACCCAACCCGACCATGCCCTCCCCACCGGAGCCCAAGCCATCGCTGATCACCCCTGCCATGCTTCTGCTGCTGCTGCTACTGCTGCTGCCCGCCTGCCGCCCTGCCCTGGCCCTGGGCAAATCAGTACAGTACAGTAGTAGTCTAGGAGGTAGCAGCGAGCAGTAGCAGCAGCAGCAAGCCCAGCACCGCAACCGGAGACTGTAGTAGCATTGTTGTTGCTAGCTGTCGGCTTTTGGAGGTACAGTACCTGTAATGATATGCACTGTGCTACGGTGGTAGCCAGCTATCATCATTATCCACTTCATCCGTGTATGCCTTGCCTTTCATCTTCTGCTCTCATCGCCCTGCTCTCAGTCATATGTAGGTACAATTCCAGGGTCGGAAATGCCATGCGAGCCGTATTTGCTGCTGATGCTGCTGCTGCTGCTGCTGCTCCCTCCCAACAACCCTTCTTCCTCTCGATTATTCCCATCCATCCATTCATCCCTCTCCCATCCCATACGCGGTTGGTGCCGTGATACGTCCCGTCCACTGCCACAGCCCACTGCTTGTCAACATGCGACAGGCGACCATCATTCGCGGCCGTTCTCTGGCACGCTGTTTTGCTAGTGTATACGCACGCCCGGGCTCGATCCCAGGCGGGGTGACATGTGATGATGCCGCTGATGATGATGATGAACGCGAAAATGTGATCTGGGTCTGCTAGCCAGCAGCAGGAGCCGTTAGCCCGCCTCAACTCCACACCAGCGTCAGGAACGTGAGACGGCGCGCGTGGCTGTGAGGGAATTGGATAGGATATGATGGGATTCGCGCATGCACTACTGAATTTGGTGGAGTGCGGTTGCTCTCCGTTCAGCGAGCGTTGTGTTGAATACGCCGCTCAGTTTGCTATGCCATCATCACATGCGCCCCCGTAGCCACGTCTGATATCATACTGAATGCTCTCTCATCATCTCGTCAAAAGGACGTGAATGTTATGTCTCTCGCCCGGCAAATCGCGCTCGCGGGACTGTTTGGCTTGCAAAACCCCACGGCCAGGACTTCTTGCCGGTGATCTGTCTGCACCTAGTGAGTCGTACGTGGTTGTTGCGGGCTGGGAGTATGCAGAAGATTGCAGCCGCGCAATCGGAGCTGAGGCCGCCGTTCGATGGGTGCTTCCTCTCGAGCCTCATGCGGCACGCTAGACCACATGGTCCGCAAACGAGGTCCAGCAGGAGGCCAGTCGAGCGACGGACGGACTGGCAGCCTGAGCGACTATCAAATCCACGCTCGCTCGCGCGCGTTCAAAGCGCTCGGACCGAATCAATAACGACGATGCGCCAGAAAAATTGCAGAGGCACCACCCAATGGCCGTGCCTCTGCGTGGGTGCAGACCAGGGCGATGCGTAATGGCATTGCCCAATACGGGAAGAGCGTTTTCCAACTTTCACTTCCGGGCACAGGCCGCAGGTTGGAACTCAAATCCGCGATCTATGGTCAACCCAACTGCTGGTATCCCAATCGCGCCCGCCTGGCGATTTTTGCTTGGGTTGGTGAGGATCCGGGGTGTGCGGGCGCCCGCAACTCTCTGCTGCTGCCCGCCGCCCAAACATCCTGCAGCGTCTCAGATAGATGCCCATATGTCTGCATCACATACCAGAAGGCGTGGTGTGGTGAAATGCTTCGCCTGTGCCAGTAGCCTTGGCGGCATGCCTTCACGTAGTCAATAAGTTATATGACTGTACACGCACTCGTCGTCGGCACCTCACATGCCAGGTCCAGTACCTGTAATGCAGCACGCCCCTCTCTCGCAATCAATCTGGTGATAGTGGTTTAGTGGTACTACTATTGACTGACCGCAAAACGGCAGCGCACATCCGCCTGCACAGCCTGCACAGCCTGCCTCTCACTCACGCACGCACGTACGCACGCAGGGGAGCCCTCTCGTCGCTCGCTCTCCCTGGGGCCGCCCCATCCGTCGCCGCGCACTCGCCGCATTGCTCGCTCGGTCGGTCTCAGTCGGCCAGCCACTGGCAGCGCTCGGTTCTCATCTCCTAGCGCGGCGCCCTGTGACGCGGGAGCACAGATTTGCGTCTGGGCCTCGAGGTGCCCGGGCAGCATCCTGCGACCCGCTCTACGCAAGCCCTCGTTTAAGCCCTCAGCACTTACGAGAAACATTTGGGTCGTAGCGGCGCCCGTACTGGAAATTTCCTCTCCTCGCTCGAACAGATGACGATCGCCTGCGTGCCATTCATTCCCTGCTGTCCGTCTTGCTGGGCTTGCCAGACCTGCTTTGCCTTTGACGCTTGACAAAAGCATCGGCTACCCTGGTCTCACATGAAGAAAGGCGACAATTCGTGCGTCGTCGAACTCAATGCACGCTCCCGAACTGCCCTGAACTTTGTCGCCCAGCTCCCGCACGACCGTTGTAAAGCTCAAATCCTGTGATCCAAGTCGTCGGTTCTGTAGCACCGCGCGAGGACGCCTGACCACATGGCCGCACTTCCAGGATCGCCGCCACCTCCGCAATCGCTCGCGCTGTTCCCTCGTCGCATTCCCACCAAGGCGAGGCACCCAGCGTTTCCCTTGGGCCAAACGCCGCGAAGGCTATAACGCGTGCGCGGTATCGCTTTGACTCGGTCGAATGATGATTGATGCGTCGCCACTCGTATACCGTGCAGCCCGCGGACCTTTCTCGACTTTGCGATCTACCTTCTTGCCGCTGCATGTTTCCTACACCATGCATATCCTGTCAGCAATTGTGCGCGCCGCGCGCGCCATACCTCCCAGCGGCATATACCGCGTCGAGCAGGGATGGAGGTGATTGCGCAAACAGGCCCCAAGGAAGCCACATATCAGAAATCTCCGGTCAGCAATCCTCTTCCTACATACCATCTACCAGGGATTGGCCACTTAGCTCGCATTGTCTTGCTGCATCCAGACCAAGCGCTGATCGCGTAACTACATGTACCTACCCGGCACTGCTCCGGGTTGCCCCATTCTGTCTGGCATCAGTCCACAGAGAGGGGTTCGCATTGCTGCTGTCTCACACGGCGCCAGCCGCCTAGTACCGAGGTACCTATATCATTGTTTGGTAGCAGCCACACAAGATCGAGTTGCACAGCCTCTCTCCAACCAGTGGCCCGGCCATCTCTCGTGTGTCAAACAGATGCACGTAAGTGCTTGTTAGGATACGATACACACTTCGCATCTGGAACCTGTCAACATGGGCTTACCATGGTAGAGGACTTGTGGCTGCGCTGCACTACCTGTGAGGACGCGCAGCCCATACTCGAAATCTTTTGCCACGATGTGCCTCTTCATGCCGCCACCATCAAGAAACAATTGCGGTTGTCCTGATCTCATTCGCTACAGTGTCTCTGGTCCTCTACCAAACATCCTCTCACCACCACCACCGATGACCATCACCTAGCTCTACCTCCCTCCGGTCCTCGGATGAGGATGCGAATGGTTGACGACACCTTCTCAACATCAAGCCATGCCATAGCCATTTCCAGACTGTACTTCGTATGTGACGCGAAGAATTTCATGTGCATCTTCTCTGACACCCTTCCAAGCCCGCGCGACCCACGAGCAGAGCCGGCTGGCTCCAAACGGTACTGCAGCAACAGGTTTGGGATTTTTCTCGATTGAATGGTCACCAGTCATTCATTGCTCGCCACCTTACCCAAGGCCAGACTTGAGGCATTTACCGCGCGGCCGGCAGGATGTTTGAACATTTCGTCTCGTTTAATCAAATCATGTGCACGCCATTGCCTCGGGATACTCTGAAAGAGGCCCACGCGGATAGCAACGGCTAGCACGCACTGCATCCATTATACAGTCGGTCAGTCAGTCACATGGAATTGGCAGATCTCCTAGCTCGCGTGGAAAGCTCGGCGTGTCACGGCCATTTCCAACGTCGTTTCGTCTCTTACCATCAAACGGCTGCTACGACATGGATCAAGAAATCCCACGAAGAGCCCGAAAACGTCGCAACCCCGAGCTTTCTCCTCGCGGCAGCCGATGTACCATTGCACCGGTAGCGACTTCACACATGCCAATACCGGGCAAATGGAGGCGTGCTAAACGTAGTCGTGTAATGCAGCAAACCCGAATGAAAATTGAAAGAAAGGAAACCGACGATTGGTTCTTGCGCTTGGCCGCGTTTGACCGCTATTGGACGCTTGGGTGTCGGCATTTCCATTCATCTGTTTTCGTCGGCACTTCATTGACTGATCACATGAGCTAGTTAATCATCAACCACATGCTAGACAACGAGATTGCATCTCTGATCTCGTCTTCTCTTTTCCTCTGGTCGCAAGCGAAGCCTCGTTGACTCGTTTCCATTCATGCGTTTGATTTTTGGTCGTGAAATACCAGCTCAGAATCCCCATCATCGACAGCTTGTGCTAGTAAACCGGCAAAAGAACAGTCAATCTACTTCCTGTATTCGATTTGACAAAAACCGAGTAGATTTTCTTCGACCTCATCTTCATAATTCCTCTCCGGAGCCCCATCAAACCCCCCCTACCGAAATCCCCTCGACATCCCAACCCAAGCGTCAACCTCGTACCCTCCATATCCCCCTCCCTTTCAAATCAACCCTCCCAACTTCCCAAACCAAACCTCCACAACCAGCCAAAAACGCCACCACAACATCCAACAACCATCAAAGGAAAAAAACGCCAAACGTTGAAGTGCAAATACACTTTTCCCGCTCCAAACAAACCCTAGTCAGCGATCGCACTTACCCACCTAAAGATCTTTACTTTTTTAATCCCTGCCTTGAGTTTCCCCCTAGCAAGTAGTAGGAGTATGGGGTATCCAGTGTTGGGGTTAGGGTTAGGGTTATGTTTTCCCATTGGTCTTGATATACATTTTTTGTCCCACGAGATGGGAAAGATATGTTAAGCTAGTACTGTTAGGGCACGGAAGAGTGAGTTGGATAGACACAGATCCCTCTAAGGAAAAACGTCCCGAAAGTCTGTACGACTGGGGGTTATTCTTTCGAGATCTTAGCGGGAAAGTGTTCTGGAAGTCTGTTGGTTTTGCGTTATGTAGTTGAAGATTTACTTTTTTGTTCTAACTGCAAGTGACGTTTTTCGTTGGGTTTTTGTTCATGAAATGAACACGAAAAGGTTCCATTGCGACTTCCGCGCCCACGCCTGCCTAGTTGTAATCGAAGAAAATGTCAAAGGCGCTCAAGATATTCCCTCGCAGTGTGAAACATGGGATACGAATCGAGCCTCTCAGATGCAACGGAGTAATCTACTTGAGTGAGAAGAAACCGCTACCACAAATATTAAAACGTTCGTTTCAAAAACCCAAGTCACGATCAAGACATCAAAAATACATCATCTTCGACCCCATCAAAACTCATGCCATCAAAATCATACACGAATCCCAACGTCCCATCAAAATCTAGACATTCATCCATTCACACAAACGACAAACTTCGTGGACTCCATTTCCAACGAATCAAAGCAAAGAGAACCACACGAGAGACAAGATGACAGCCAGAAACGAAGAAGCGCCTTTGATGAGAAGAAGCCGTGTACGCGTGGCCAAGCTAGCCATGTCCACCAAAATTCCCACGGCGAAAGCAAAGCACACGGCCATACGACTAGGCGAATTTCCATCAAAAATCTCACCAGTCACAAATACATAAGTCACCCCAAAGGTCCCTCATCAATGAGGCATGCCCTACGCAAGAGCACGTCGCCTTCTTTCAACGCGCGCCATCCTCAACAAGGGATGGAAGCATACACACCAAGGAAGCGAGGGCTCGAAAGACCAAAAAACACAAGTAATCAAAGGGAGGAAGGGAAATCCAGGAGAGTGAACTTTGGCAACCAGGCCTATTCAGCTTCGATTTGATTTGATTTGATAATCTCTCTTTCACTCTTACAAACAACAAGAAGAAAAGCAAAAAAAAAAAGGTAATCCAAACAAGCGCAAGTGGCTCACTCCCAAATGCTCACCACTCAAGCAATGTCATCAGCAGTGTCCATTCCCTGTTCAGCAGCGCCAGCATCAGCAGCAGCAGGAACGACAGCTTCAGGCTCAGGCTCCTCTAGAGGCGCAACAGCAGCCTCACCGACGACGGTTTCCTCGACGGCAGCCTTGCGTCTCCAGACACGAGCCCAGCGTTCGCCCCAGAGAGTGATGAGGTCGCGCTCGCTGTTCTCGTCGTCGAAGCGCTCGACCATGTCATCTTGGGTTCCGCTCGCGACGGCTGCGACGGCGTCCTCGATGGCAAGGTACATGTCGCGTGCGCTCTGGCGTTCGCGCGGGAGGACCTCGTCGATTTGTTGGCGCTGGTCGAATGAGACCGAGGTGTCGTTGCGTGTCTGGACGATCTGGCGCAGACGCTCAGTCACCTTGAACATGGTTGTGGAAATGAGCTCGTAGCGCTGAGTTGACGCAAGAGCACGGCCACGGTCCAGGCGGTCCTGCAGTGCCCATTCAATGACGGACATGGGCGTGATGATGGTGTAGTTGAGAAGTTTGTCGACGATGTTGACTGCGTTGCCGGGATGGTCGACCCAGAAATCGACAACAGAGCCGATGATCTGGCGGCGCGCAACCTCAGATTGCGCACCAACCGCCAAGAGGCGCTCCTTGCAGCGGTCGATCGTCGAGAGTACGTGCGAGAGAGACTTGGATCCCACGCTCAGAATGGCAGTCATGTAGATGTCAGTGCTCGGCACGAGCGGGTCTTCAAACCCATGTGCGGCGGCCTGTTCCTGCACGGTATCCAGGACCTTCTGAATCTCATCCTCCGATGACTTCTTCTTCAGCAGATTGAGGACCTCACGTCCCTCTGCTGCGAAAGGAGTCTTGTCATCGGCGTACTTGAAGTCAGGTGTGTCCTTCTCCTTGCTTGCAGGGATCAATGGGTGAAAGGGACCAGGCAATGTCTCGCGAATGCGCTTAGCGAAAGAGAGTCTAATCTCCTTGTCCAGCGCACCATTGATGAAGGCCTTTTTGGGGTGGATCTCAGGAAGTTCAATGTCGGGGATCCTAGTAGAAGGTTAGCCTGTATAGCCTCAAAAAATGAACATGTGAACTCACCATTCTCCCCACTTCCAGCGGAACTCGAAGTTGCTCAAGTGGTGTGCAAACCAATCCATGAATCGGTAGAAGAGCTCCATATCCATCGACTCCAAGCTGCGGAACAGGAACCTAATGGCGCGACCCAAACTGGGCGCAACTGCTGCGGGTGAAATCTTGCACAGTTCTGTGATGAGAGAGTGGTAGTACACCAGCTTGTGCTCGGACGCAGGAAGGCGGAAGATCTGCGAGAAGATAGCATCGACAGAGACATCCTCGGGTTTCCAGGTCGACACGTCTGATGAGAAGTCGCGCAACTTGTCGAACGAAGTCTCGCGGCGGGCGAAAGCGCCAGGGGTCCAGAAGTTGTCGAACTCGGTCAAGATCTTGGCGGCTGCATTGCGGTTGAAGTCCAGGATGTTGATGGTGTCTGTAAGCCCATCACGGACAAGGGTGGATGCAATGTTTGAAGTCGGCGGCACAGACTCGATCTCCTGGTCGGCGTAGAGCGAGAAGAAGATCTCTGGGAACAGCGGCTTAGAGCCGGGATTGACCGGGGAAGGAATGTTGATAGCTGGGAAGGTGTGTTGAGGAGCGACTGCAGGCTCAGATTCGCCATTTGCCTCGCCATCTGCAGTGCCATTGGATTTGGAACGCGGCTCGTAGACACGGGGAATGCAAGAGAGCTTCCATCCACTTGCAGCCTCAGCTTGCAGTTGGCGTTGAAGCATCCCGATGAAGCTGCCAAATGCCATCGGTTTCTCCTCGCCTTCGCGAGATGGATATGGGTCCGCCAGAGCTTCGAGGGTGTGAGGTGCGGAAGCCACAATCTCCGTCTTTTCGAGAATCTCGGCGGCTCTCTGCTGCAGAGAAACATGTTCGCCAGACGCGAGCAAGTACGGAATGGTCAGAAGAATGATCTTGACGAGCTCAATGCCCACAACCTGTAGTAATCGTAAGCATCATGTCCTGATAATCATCAGTCTCACACTCACGTCTTCAGATGAAGCAGTTTGCAGATCGACAGCGCGGTTGAACAATTCGTCGAGAATGGGCGCAATGCCATCCTCCTTGTACAGCGGCGACAAGCAAGCGAGGAATCTGAGCAACAGCTTGAACGCTCTCCAATCGCCCGCAGCAAGAGCCTCCTGGCACAAGGGACCAGCGCGACTCAGGACCTCTTGCGCAACATCCGCCTTCTCATCATTGGCGTAAAGAACAGTGCCAGCCACGAACGGGATCTTGAGCGGCTGCTCGACGACCCTGCAATTCGTCAGTCTCCACCCTGTCTGTGTAACGTGGACTCCAATGCGCTTACAGCTTCATGACGACCGTTCCAAAGGTCTCTCTGACGTATTCATCATCCCAGTGTTCCGCCGCAAGCTTCGCAATGACCGTGGCCGGCTCCTTCGTATCGCGCGGTGGGCGACCATTGACATCCTCAGCAATGTCGAGGAGGCCGCGCTTGATCCTTGTGCCTGGCGGAGCCTCGGGGCGGTGGCGTCGGTTACGGTAGTCGCGCTCGTCAACATCGTCATCTATGAAAGATGTTAGCCAAAGCTCAAAAGCTGATAGCGATTGTTTCTTGAGTTCGTCAAGGGGAGTTTCATACCATATCTCTTTCTCTTGCCTCCTCCTCCTCCACCTGATCCGCGATACCTGTCGGCACCTCTGTGTTCGCGACGATCGTAGTCGGCCATGATTTGAATGCTGCTTTGGTGGTTGTCGCAAATCAATGGATGCAATAAGCGCGCGTTGTTCGTTTCGTGGTAGCGCGAACAGAGCTTCGACCTGTTACGTCAAGGGTTTACTTCGGAAGTACCTTGATACTCGATAGATGCCTTGATGCCTCAGGACTGAACATCTCATGAACCTCACTGTCAACGATCACGTGTCTAAGATACCGTACTGAGGTGAATCTTCTAACATAAAGTACCTAACGTGTACATCATATTTAAATATCAAATCGGCATTCATCTGTCAAACTCATGCACATCGCTCACAAAGACTCAGTCAAATTCAAATCCCAAAGCATTGTGGCCTTTCCAACAGAAAAATATTCTACGTCTCTCTATCAACATGTAACAAACCAAGTCATGCCCGCAAAGACCCATTCATAGCAAAACCCAAGAGATCACGCCCAAGAACAAAAAAAATCCATCCAAAATGATGAAACAAAATCCCAAAACCAACGTCCCATAAAACCACCACGCATACCCTCCCTACTTAACAAACAATCCATCACAATCCCCAAAACCCTTAACACAAAACCCAAACCCCCCATGAACCAACCTAACCTCCCAACCACCTCATATCTCATCCCTCAAATCCCCAACAACACGCAATCAATCTATCCATCCATCCTTAAATCCCAAGTCCAAACAAAGAACAAATCCGACACTGCAAGCAACCGTGCCGTCAAAACGAGTAAAAAATCCGACCGAACCTCCAGATAACCGAAGTGATACGATATATCCTATTAACCCAAATCAGCTTCGAAACCCACATCCTCCCACCCCGATTTCATCGTTCATCGAGATCCCCTCCGCGCGCGTGAAGGTTTCGTACCTCGTTACCTTACCTATCATTTAGGTGTGGGAGATCAGTACACGCTCACTTTGAAACGACATCATTCACACGCAAAGAAGGGGCATGAAAGATCAGCATGGGTGAAGTCGAGTGAGAAGAAGAAGAAGAAGAAGAAGAAGAGAAAGAAACGAAGACAAAAAATAGGGCTTCTGACAGAAGAGTCTTTTTCTCACTTTACTGCAGAGGGAGTTTGGAAGGTAGAAGAAAAAAAAAGTTTGGAGGAACAAACACACACGGGTTAGAATAGAAAAAGAAGAAGAAAAGAGAAAATAAAAAGAAGAGCTCCAAGCCATCTTGCTCTGACAGACATACGCACACGCACAGCACGCACACGCATAGCACACACATCCACTTCGCCTTCTGGTGCCTTTGTCGCAAATCTGCAGCATAAAAAAAAACAGATGTATCTTTTTTCCCATTGCTGCATTTCCCCTTTTTGGTTCCCCCCAGTTGCCCCCCCAATTTCCCACTCCCAGTTTGAATTTTTGCCACACTCGTATCCCCGTTTGGCAATGCCCTGTCTTTTTGCGCCAGAGACGCCGAGGGGGCACACTGACTGGCTTAGCAACGCCGTGGTTATCGATCCAAAGACAAAATGCATCGCTGCGTGGCTTCATGACGTTTTGGCTCAATGCTTTTTTGCTCATGACCTGAGGTCAATCTCTTTCTTTCCCGCTCAAAGCTA
Organism: Cladosporium sp. MBC 237; assembly: GCA_030772445.1. NCBI lineage: Eukaryota > Fungi > Ascomycota > Dothideomycetes > Cladosporiales > Cladosporiaceae > Cladosporium > Cladosporium sp. MBC 237. Next base: position 71,291 of record JAPHCH010000125.1, read on the forward strand.
ACGGCCTGATGGTATTTCGGCTATTGGCTTTTCTCAGTCCAGGCGAGCCATCATCTGATCTTTCGTCAGGGGTTGAAGGTTGTCAATGTCGAGACCCTTTGCGGCCAACACGGGCTTGAGGTGTGCGGGAACAAGCTGGTGGTTGAGGTGGGGCGCAATTGAAAGCTCTGTGAATTTTATTAGCATGTGGCTCGATTTGATGGATGTGCATGGGACATACCGTGGTGAGTGAACTCGAAGAGGTTTGGCATCTCCTTGGGCGCACCGTTGGCGTGGCGTGAGTCGGGAAGCTTAATGTTGGGGTCCCTGAGCTCGTCGAAGAACGGGTGAACCATGGCATCGATTGCAGAGAGACGCTGAGTCGGGGTGTATTCGAGAAGCTTCGAGATGAGGTCGATCGCGTTGGGATCTGCCTTCCGGAACACCTACAAAATTGTCAGTCGATACGTACAGGCTCAAGTCGATACAAGAGACGAACCTTATTGAACGGATGAGGCTTGATCTGTGGGAACTTGTGCTCCATGTAGTTCGGGTTCATGGTGCGAATTTGATCGCGAGTCGGAGTGCCGAGGACCTTGATAATCTCCACGAGCTGGTCGATACCAGACTCGCCAGGGAAGAGCGGCTGGCCGAGCATCAACTCTGCCATGACACAGCCAGTCGACCACACATCTGAGAATATTTGTTAGTTGCTGGAAAATCACAGTGCACGCAATTTGAAGAACATACCAATCTTCGTGGTGTAGTTTGTGGCACCGAAAATGAGCTCCGGCGCACGGTAGTAACGTGAGCAGATGTACGAAACGTTCGGCTCATTCTCCACCAGAATCTTCGCGCTACCGAAATCGCAGAGCTTCAGAATGCCGGAGTTCGGGTCGAGAAGCAAGTTTTGCGGCTTGATATCTCTGTGGCAGATGCCTTGGCTGTGGATGTAGGCGAGAGAGCGGAAAAGCTGGTAGATGTACAGCTTGACCTCGAGGATGGGCATGGTCGTTTTGAGCTTGTTGAAGTGACGGCTGGCGCGGTAGACTGTCTCCGGGACGAACTCGAGAACTAGATTCAGGTACACCTCATCCTTCTGCGCTGCCATCAGAGCTGTTTGCACACCCATGAGCGTATCTGTTTCGCGTACCCGGTCTCCGTTGGAGTAATAGAACGCCTTGAGCTCGACGATGTTGGGATGGCGGACGATGCGCATGATCTGCAGCTCTCTGTTCTGAGGGGAAGTTAGCGGATGCGGCGGGAAAGAGAGCGGGGCGTGGGAAGTGAAGTGAGGCTTACCTTGAAGCGCTTGTCTTGAAGCACGCGCTTGATGGCGGCATCTTCACCAGAAGGCGAGAGCTTGGTCTGGAAGACGACACCGAAAGAGCCATTGCCGACGATCTTGCACTGGGTGTACTGCATCTCCTTGGTCTCTCCGGTCAAGCCGTCCTGGACCTTCTCGCGGATGACTTCTACATTAGTAGTCAGCATTGCGCGTGGCACGGCAGCCAGAGTGGGCGTTGTAGCAGATCCAACATACCTCCCATTCTCAAGCTGGAAAAGGCCGACGGCCTGTTCTGCGACATGGCGGGGAATATGTGCGTGGGAGGGAGGGATATGGGCGCGTTATGCGGTCACTGGAGCTGGAATGCGCAGTGACGACGGGCTAAAGTCGGTGCCGTTGGGCAGCGGGCGGCGTTGTTTTCGGGGTGAGGGGTGTAGAGTGAGGCGAGGTTTAGTAGCGTCGCGGATTGCTAGATGTGGGAGCGAGGGCGAGAGTCGCGTGTGTCGGTGGAGATGAGAGAGTGTTGAAGTGAGGTCCTGAGTTGGAGTGAGGAGGTGGTGGTGGTGGTGGTGGTGGTGGTGGTGGTGGAGGGTGACGCTGAGCTGGTCGGGCGCCGCACGGCTGGGATGTTGTTTGGCGGGAAGGCGCGCCCAGCTTGCAGTGATGTGATGAGGTGGTGTTTAGCTGGCTCGCACGTGGACGAAGGCAGCAGAGCAGCAGCGCGCAGGATGGCTAGGTAGAGATTTAGAGAGAGCAGCGATCAGGGCGGGCGAACGAGCAGTGGGTAATGGATAGACAGGTAGGTGGGTGGTGTGGATAGTAAAGGTGGTGGTGGTAGTGAGTAAGGTAGAGAGGCAAGTAAGTGGGTGGGTTGGGTGGGTGGATGGATGGAGATGGAGCGGCGGCGGCGGAGAGCAAGCAAGCAAGCAACAGCCAGCGCTGGCTGCTCTCTTCTGGAGAGGGTTAGGTACTACTGGTAGATGCACGGCGCGCGGATGCAGAGCAGTGGCCAACCCCTCACTCTCTTCTGTCTGGCTCTCTGGCCCTCTCTCTCTTTGCTACTACTGCCCGCGCCCTCATCAAATAGCAGCAGGCCAGCCAGCAGCGGAAGTGGATTCGAGGGTCACGGGGTTCCAGAGCAGCCATCACCCAGGGCGGGCATCCTCGTCGACTCACGTGCTGGCCCGAGACAGCGCCATTGTTTTGCTGGCATAATAATATATATACTAAAAAGCGTTCCGTTCATGCCTACATACATGCACACTTCTACCGCTGCACATACGCGAGAGTCTGTCTGTCCCACCAACAAGACAGTAGTGTTGTTATTGTTGACTTGCTGCTGCTACTACTGCTCCTGCTACTGCATGGTACGCTTTGGGCCGATCTCCATCTCGAGTCTCATAAGTAACAAGATCTCCAACACACACGCTCCCAAACCGTGCCAAAGTGGGGCCGCTAAACGGCACTCGCCAAAGAGGTCACATGCATTCATTCGAGGTTGTGGCCTTGGCGGTTCCTGACAAGAGAGAGAGAGAGAGTGAGTGAAACAGCACCTCTTACCACGACTACTGTGTACATTATTTCCCCCGGCCGGCCCTGTCTCCTATCTCGTAGCAAATTGTTTGATGAAGCCTGCCTTCTCTAGAGTCCATCTCAACACCCTCCCTCCCCACAGGCTTTGTCAATCGCACATCGATTCAGAGCCCGCTCGCTGGCGGGCACGTGTCCGCGGTGGAATATCGTTCGTCCTCGCATCCTACGTCAGTCAAGTGGGCGGAGATGCCGTCACTTGCAGGGCCCCCCCCAAATCACGCGCCGGATTAGCGCCTCGACGAGGGAGCTTTGCAGTAATTTCGGAGCTTGTGGGCATCACTTGCACACACGGCGCCAGAGGAATGGTCAGCCGCTGCTGCACATGGCCATTGGCCGCTCGCGTGCGCCTCTTGCGCTTTTGCCTGTGCCTTCGCCTTGCCTGTGTGCCCGTGTCCGGCACACCGAACACCTGTTCGTCTCGTCTCATGCCCCTTCGCCCTGGACACATGGCCGCAGTAGTGCATTTTTGATTGTCCGTCCCAGAACCCTTATAGCAGCAAAGCCGGCATCGGCAATCGCTTCCTCTCTTCCGCATCGTCAAATGTTGAGAAGGCGAGCGAGGCATGGCAATCTAGCCGGGGTGTCGATCTCGTCGAGAGCTTCGCCAGCTCTGCCCATCAGCAGACGCGCCAAAGCCGTCCTTTTCCCTCTTGCATGAACCACCACGAGCAATCAAAACGCACCCATCCAAAGGTGCACGCCCACACACTTCGCAAATGCAGGCCTGCTCGAATGGGCCGGCTGCAGGTACCTTCATCGGCACGATGACAGGATCTGGCGTTGGCCATGGGGGGAAAATATTCCCACGTATCCAATGGTCTCTTTATTGCCTGTGTTGGCACCAGCGGTACTTCGAGGGTACATGCAAAAGCGGCAGTATTAGCCTTTTCCAACTGCCTTGACGGAGCTCGTTTCACGCGATCCGGACAGATGTGAAGGTTCGAAGCTTATGTAGACTGTCATGCGGAAAGGCAGAAAAGCCAGGCCCGGGCCAACCGATGGGCACATCTGTAAACAACCTCGCCCTCAACGTGTACGCCATAGCCAGGATCTAGATCTCCCCGTTGTGTACAAAGCAGAGCCAACGTATGTGAAGCCACGGTTGTTGGGCTGTGATGCTGGCTGATCCTGCCGGCCGCACGGTCAAGATTCCCTGATTACTCTGCTCTCGCTCCCCGGCAAGGCGAGGTCGTCTGCGCGTCAACCAGGCGGTGCGCCCAAGCTGTGTGTTTCGCAGCGCATGCATCAGGTGCGCAAACAGCGCTACTGTACGCTGTACCGCTGCTATTTGCGAAGGAAAGCCATGGGCTGCCCGAAACCAGTCTCAGCCTTTCTCAGCCTCACCTTAACAGCCTCTCTCATCATCATCGCCTTGCCTTTCAACCGCAGTGGCGGTGAATAATGCGACTCTCTTACGTTGTTGCGTCCTTGCGGTTCCGCAATTCATCAGCGCCTTCAGGCAACATCGCTGCTGCAGTTGAGCTGCAGTGTTTCAAGTCCGTGACAAAAAGTCGCTCGAAGGCGGTCATACGCCGTGCAACAGCTCACCGAATCATGGCGCAACCTGTATGCTGAAACCCTACAAGACGCTTGTAGACTTGCGAAACATGACACAAAAAAGCTCCATCAGCCTCGAGATCAGCATGTGCTGACGCATGGCTCACGGAGTGGTGGCCGCGTGTGCTCTTTTGCATACAAACTGAGAATTGCTATTACTGTCGAGCCAACTGCAGGATGGCGCCAAGTGGAAAAAGAACGAGCTATTGCGCATTGGCTTTGAGTCGATGACCTGTCTGTCTCTCGAAGAAAGTCATCCGGATGCCGCGCCTCTGCTAGTGTAGGCGACCCGGTAGATCGACACTCGTGAAGAAAGGAACCAACAACGTGACTAAATGCTTATGTGGGTTTAATTGCTCGAGTCATTACCGTGCGTGTGCCTATAACACATGTACATACTACCGTATGTACTATGTCAGCGCGCTGATGTATGACCGCTACTGTAAGGTATTCATACCTTACCTGATTTGTGGCAATGGGAGAGGGCGGACGGTTTGTCGATGGGACATACTCTGGCACAAGAACACTCACCGTAAAGGTCTTGAAAGGGCGGACAGTCCCATTGATCTTAGAAGGTGTCAATCGCATGATGTGTGCATTCTTTATGGGAGCCATTTCTTGCAAAGTATGCAGGTTACATCCTGAGGTCAGAACTGACTTCTAGAACCCAATGCAACTCGCACCAACTACGACGAAGGCCTTAGTATTCATATCGGTACTTCTTTCTGATTCACTACAACATCTTGCGATTGCCGGAGGTAGGTACACGCATTAGGAATGGCAGAGACCTCTCTGCCTCTCTACATCCTTTCGTAGCCGAGTTTTGTCAGACTCGGAGACATCGACAGAGGACACGCTTTGCGGTGCTCACAATTTGAGGATTACCCCCAGAACATGCTCTGAATGACCAGTACTTCCGTGAGTGCGTGTATGCGCATGTCTTCCGTTTGGGCCGCGATTCTCGACATTACAGATCATGCTGTATTGGGATTGCGCTATCAATGTTTGCTGTCATCACGGGCGAACCGAGCGAACATCTCTAACATGCAACCAAAACATCGAGATATGAATGGAATTATTCAATTTCGGAATGAATTTTGGTGTTACAGGCAAGAAAGCAACAAAGGAATGTTTCAACAATAATAATGAATGTCCAGCACAGATCAATCAGCGTCTCCCCAAGCCCGCTTTCGCCACTGACCGACACCTCACATCGCAACGTCAGCCCTGTCGAGATTACCTTGTGCAACCGCCAGGAGCTGCCACTGCCACGTTGCCGTTCCGACACTTGAGGCAACATTCGTACCGAGACTACGCCTTCACGAGGTCGGCTTTGTTTCGTAGGGCAGAACACGAAAAAGTACACGTACTCGACTCGGCGCTGGTGCGGCATACAAGGATGCAATAGCGACATGCCCGGATTTCTGCGCTCCGCCATAATCTTCCTCTTGGCCCTGGACAACGCGCAGTCGACGCACACTCGAGATGGTCCGGATAATGCGAGTACGGCAACGGCAACAGATGGGCTCGCGAGCTCGCGGCCGCCCGCCGTAAGCAAAACGGATTTTGGCCGAATAAATATAGGGAATGCAACTTGCCCCAGCCGGACGGCTAACTACATAACCCACACTTTACCGCAACAGTGCCTGCGGACGAACCGTGCCTCTGTGACTACTTCAAACACGACTGGCGAGATATCTGCGGATGTTACAGCACCTGGCCCTTCACTGGATTCGCCTCACAGCGGCAATGACACCGATTCTTATGCGTCAAGCATACGCACAAGCGTGACTTCTCTCACCGACGTAACGCCAGAGGTCGCCCCTCAATCATCAGAGTCGCCCTCTCAGACCTCAGCGACCACTTCAAGCACAAGCGATGTCCCTGTTGCTGCTGCCCCAAGCACTGAGGCCGAGACAGATTCGCCCTTGGACAATGCGAACTTTCTATCTTTCGAGGACTGGAAGAGGCAAAACCTGGCCAAAGCTGGACAATCACCTGAAAATCTAGCTTCGCGCAGGGAGGCTCTTGATGGAGAGAGAAGGAGGCCTGGTATTAACAATGCCCTCGACACTCTCGGCGAGGAGAGCGAGATTGAGCTAGACTTCTCTGGCTTTGGAGCCAACCACGATGATCCTACCACTGAGCGACCGTCTTCTGGTGCGAGTGACACTGCCGGTGTTCAATCATCTCTGACGCATCAAACGGCACGCTCCAAGGATGCGGGCAAGACGTGCAAGGAGCGTACCAATTACGCCTCCTTCGATTGTGCTGCCACAATACTGAAGAACAACCCCGAAAGCAAGTCTGGCTCATCTATTCTCGTCGAGAACAAAGATAGTTATATGCTCAACAAATGCTCGGCCAACAATAAATTCGTCATTGTGGAGCTTTGCAGCGACATTCTGGTAGACACGATTGTCCTGGCAAACTACGAATTCTTCAGTTCCATCTTCAGACACTTCCGCATTTCCGTGTCTGATCGGTACCCCGTGAAGATGGAAAAGTGGAAAGACCTCGGTACATTTGAAGCAAGGAATACGCGAGAGGTACAAGCTTTCCTCGTGGAAAACCCTCTAATTTGGGCAAGATATCTGAGGATTGAATTTCTGACTCATTACGGCAACGAGTATTATTGTCCAGTCAGCTTGTTGCGCGTTCACGGCACGACGATGATGGATGAATTCAGACATCAGGAGGAGATCTCACGTGGAGAGTCTCAAGATGACGAAGTCGTTGTAGAGCCTGACGTCCCTGCACAGACGACAGTCCCACAAGAGCCTGATACTTCCACGTCAGAAGTCGAAAAAGAAACAGACAAAGCTGCTACAAGCGTGGAGAAAGGGTCTCCTGAAACGACACTAGTGTCACGACAGAGTGCTGGGGGCACGCAAGCAGTCCAGGCTGCCCTTGATGACGCCCTGACTGAGGACTTCAATAAATGCAAGGCAAACGCCAACAAACTCGACTCCATCAAGCAGTCAATATTCACCCGCCCAACATGCCCGACAATCTCCCATTCCTCAAACCTCAACGGCGAGGCAGCGAATCCAAACCCCACCACGAAACCTACAACAGAGTCCTCCACCGACTCACAGACGTCTACAAGTCTTACGCAAAGTACACACCACGAATCAAGCGCCGCACCTCAAGTTACAGCAAGCTCTGAGAAGCCAACTCAAGCAACCTCAACAAAATCCAACCATAGTGGTATAAGTTCCGGCAATGTTGGCGAGGACGAGCGCAAGGCCTCCGGCCCTCCAACAAGTAGCACTTCCCTGCCATCCTCCAACACAGAAAGCACGACAGTCACGCCACCCGCCAACCGACCCAAAGACGAAACAATCCCAACCGGACCATCCAAACCCCCTCTCCCCAGCACCAACTCCACCCGCCCAGCCCCATCAAGCAGCACAAGCGCCCCTCAAGCCCAGCCCTCAACACAAGAATCCTTCTTCAAATCGGTCCACAAGCGCCTCCAACAACTCGAAAGCAACAGCACCCTCAGCCTACAATATATCGAAGAGCAATCGCGCATCCTCCGCGACGCCTTCAGCAAAGTCGAAAAACGCCAAGTGACATCCACAACCAACTTCCTCTCCAACCTCAACGCGACCGTCATGGGCGAACTGCAAGGGTTCCGGCAAGCCTACGACCAACTCTGGCAAAGCACCGTCATCGAACTCGAAGGCCAGCGCGAGCAGTACCAGCGCGAAATGCTCGCGCTCAGCACGCGCCTGACCCTCGTGGCCGACGAGCTGGTGTGGCAGAAGCGCATGGGAATCGTGCAGTCGACGCTGCTGCTGCTGTGCCTTGCGCTCGTGCTGTTCAATCGCGCCGGCAGCTCGGCGTTGGTGGAAATGCCTCTTTTGCAGCAGATGATGAATAAGTCTCAGGCGGCCTTGCGCGCGGGCTGGGAGAGTCCGCCGGGGAGCAGGTCGCCTCCTGAGAATCGGAGCCCGGAGAATCGGAGTCCGGTTTCGTTGTTTAGGAAGAAACTTTGGCGGCACTCGACGGAGCCGATTAGTGGGCATGGTACTGATGGGACGGACAGTCGGCCGCAGAGCAGGAGTGCCATGGACGTGGACGTTAATGGTAGACCTGAAGTTCTGCTGGAGCCGCCGACGCCGCCTGGTGTGGATGTTGAGAGCGAGGATGAGAGTGAGTGGAAAGAAGTGCCGGAGGTACAGAGTGGGCCTGCGACGCCTAGGGGGACGCGAGAGTCGTTGGGGTCACTTACTTGGCCGGAGGAGAATGTGAGGCCGAGCAGTTCGTTGGGCTGATGGATGAGTGGAAGTTGTAGAATTATAATGCATGATTTTGATACGTTTTGATTTTTTTGGTTCGTTCGTTTGTTCGTGATGTTTACTCCGAGACGCCTTCCATTCCCATGATCTCCCTAGCGAATGCCGTTTGCCCAATCTGAGGCTTTCTTCTTGTGTGCATTCTGCATCCCCATATACACATTGCATATGGCGCACGACCAGAATGAAGTAGGTTTTCTCTTCCGGCTACAACAACCCTTGTGATGCCCGTTTTCCAACAAAGCTACGCTTCACCGCCCGTCCAGTATAGGCTTAATCGCTGCTACAACAACCCCTGCACCCACAGCTCACGCACTGGATCTCCTGGTCCTGCTTCAACTGTTCCCTCGGCACGCGGCAAATGCAAGTGCTGTTGAAGTTCGTCTCCTTCGTCTGAATGCATCGCAGGCAGCAAAGCTAAAGAAACAGACCCATAGTCAGCATGAATTACTCCCTCTCCAACACTGCCATCGAGCTCTCGATTATACGCACCTTCTCATATCCCTGCTTCTTCCACTTTGCGATCAGCGTCGCATCGGCGTAGTTGTTCTTCAGCAGCCAGTCGTAAAGCTGCTTGCTAATCGCTTCTTTCTCGTAGTACAGATCGTAGATGTATCGGGAGCCTGTCATGAGTGAAATCGTGTCAGTGTCGTGCGCAGGAACGCCCGCGGAAGCAGAAAACACCGGCGCAGCTTTTGAGGTCAAATAGGAACGATGGCCTCACCTTAGCGGCCCTGAGCCTTTTCTCTTTCGCCTTAAAGGCGGACACAGGGAAATTTATAGCGATGTTTTTGGAGCGACGGGCGGGCGCTCGGAAAAGTGTGGTGGTATGGGCGGGTCGTGATCGCTTCAACCAAGGGCATACATACGCTGGTGCGTGATCTGGAAGACCGGCCACAGCATCTCGTGCTTCTTCTTGCCCTCGTGCGAGGCGTTCTCGGCGTCCTTCATTTTGTTGCCGAACTCGAGCAGGGTGTCCTCGATGTCGTCGAAGCCCTCGGGCGGCGGCTTGCGGTTCTTGGCGGTACGGAGGGGAGGCATCGTTGCGGTTGTTGTCGTTCCAAGAGATGGGTCTTGGAGGTTGAGAGTGTTCAAGGCGACGACAGAAGTAAATGCTCAGCCTGGTCGCAAACAAATCATGGGCAATTGTTCAGCATGTGACGTCGGCTGCGACTGCCCCGAGTGCCCGCGATTGAGGGCGGGAAGATCCGCCGCGACGCTGGTCAGCAACAACGTCCGCTCTCAAGCTGCCGGCGACAGAGAGGTGATTCGAGGACGATATACCCGGAGGCATTGGCGGGCACCACACACAAAACACCATGATCAACCCTACCTACCTTGCGCAGCGGACGCGCTCATGTAAGGACATGCAATTGCACGCGCAAAGGGAAGCGCACAGCTGACAGGAGCGACAGCGGCCAACTGGGAGGATGCGTCGAAGCGTGTGCTCAAGTCCTACAGGGACTGGCTGCGTGCGGTAAGGATACCTGGAGGATACTGGAGGCTTCTAGAAGGCGAGGAAAAAGAGCTCGGAGATTGCAGCAGGAGCGTGAAGGCAGGACATGGCTAACGCGAGTCGCAAACACCAGGCCCCCGAGATTCAGACCATGTACACCCTCAACATGCCCGTCTCCTCCATCCGCAACAAGATGAGACAGGAGTTCGAGCGCCACCGCTACGTCTCCAAGCTCAGGACCGTCGACTTTCTCATCTACAAGAGCCACGCCGAGTTCCAGGTGCGTATCACCGTTGGGAGATCGAAAGCCAGAGACACAGACGGACAGCAAGGACCTAACGCGATTTGCAGGAAACCCTCAACTTCTGGAAGCAAGTATCACATGTGCTCAAGTACTTCCGCGCAGAAGAGAACAAGAAGTCGAAACTACCAGAGACTTTCATCGATGGCTTCCTTGAGGTATGTCTATCTAGAGAGACCTTTCTTCCCGTCCCAAGACCTGGCACGGTTGCCAGATTACTCCGTACGCCTTGCTAACAAATATTCCCAACAGGGCCGTAACTAGGAGCCGACATTTATGTACATAGTAGACTCTATAGCGGCGTGAACATGGGGAATTTCCTAAAGTTTTCTTTCAAACAAAAAAGCATTCAGTGATCAATTCGCTTGCACACCCTCGGGGTGTGCAGCGTTGAACTCGTCCCGCGAGGCAGTGAACTTGCCCGCGACCACGTCGCAGAGATCTGTGAGGTCCTCAAGACCTTTGCGAAGGACTTCGGAGGCGCTGACGCCGTCTGCGATCCGGTTAGTTGGTTTCCCGAGAATTCTATAATGGTATAGTGGCAACAAACCCCAAGTCTGAATTCGCAAGTGCAGGACAGCTTCTGAAGGGTGAGGGATGGAGTAACCGCAGAACTCGACGTCGGGACTGAAGGCGAACATTAGCGTGGATTCCGTAGTGGAGTCTGATAGAGAAAGATGCCGTACTTTCTCATGATAATGTAACGAAGGGCGTTTCCAAGAGTGTGATCTTCTTTCTCAAACGCAAATGAAGCGGCATCCTCGGTCGAGCCAGGGAGCTACATGTAATGTCAGTTTATGCAAATATGTTTTCATCTCGACGAAATCGCGCGGCGTACAAGTCTCAGTCTCTGCTTCTCGACCTTCATCGGGGCGTCGATCTCAGCACCGGCAGCGGCGTCGGCCATTTCGTGATCTCCGTTTGTGGACATTGTGATGGTTTGGTGTTGTGTGAATTTAGGTGGGTTGACGAATCGAGCACTTTGTCTTTTGCACGACGGGCAGAACTCGATCTTTCGGTATGTGAAAGTCGCGGGCAAAGTTTGGATTTAGGGTTTATTAGCTCGGAAGCGGCTGTCTGCAAGGGACGCTTTGCTTATCCAGCAAGATCTAATGGAAGTATGTCGCAGATATTGCTGCAACGTCTGCGTCTTTCAGCATGATGGTTTCAACATACTTTTACTCTGTCACCAAAGTTCCAACGCCGACGTCAGAAGAGCAGCAGGAACATTTTGCTGTTGGCGATAAGACTAATAACAACAACATACCCGCTTCACAAAGTCCATTGAATTCCAGCAGTGACACCCCACCACCCCGAAACCAACAACACAGCACCACAACCGCCCACCATGTCCACCGACAAGCGCATCCGCGCAGCGACCATCAACCGCGACACGAACGAGACCAAGATCCAACTGGCGCTGAACCTCGACGGCGGCTCCCTGCCGGAGCTGGACAGCACCAATGGCGCGACCCTCGAGCACGCCGCGCAAGACTCCAAGTCGCAGCAGATCAGCGTCGACACGGGCATTGGCTTCCTGGACCACATGCTGCACGCCCTGGCCAAGCACGGCGGCTGGAGCATGCGCCTGCGCACCAAGGGCGACCTGCACATTGACGACCACCACACTGCCGAGGACACTTTCATTGCTCTTGGACAGGTACATTCCTCCCTCCTTGTCAATACTTCCTTTCACACAGAGGACACAGAACGCTAACAACTCCAAACCCCAGGCCTTCAAATCCGCCCTCCACACAACCACAGGCCTCGCCCGCTTCGGCTCCGCCTACTGCCCTCTCGACGAAGCCCTCTCGCGCGCCGTAGTCGACCTCTCAAACCGCCCCTACTGCGTGAGCGAGCTGGGTCTGCGCCGCGAGAAAATCGGCGACCTCAGCTGCGAAATGATCCCTCACTGCCTGTACAGCTTCGCGCAAGGCGCCGGCATCACCATGCACGTCGACTGCCTTCGCGGCGACAACGACCACCACCGCGCCGAGAGTGCGTTCAAGGCTCTTGCTGTTGCGCTGCGCATGGCTTGCACGCCTGTTGTTGGACGGGAGGGCGAGGTTCCGAGCACTAAGGGCGTGTTGTTTTAGAGGCGGATGAAATGACGTGTATAAGATGAATACGAAATTTCTGGCATTTATGAACAATATCCGGGATACGTTTGGGCTCTTTGGGGATGAACATGCTTGGAGTGAATCTCTGCTATCCTTTCGAGGAATACCTTTTACTAGCGAATTGCATTGGCCCGCAAGACATGTTCATGCATAGGCACGGAGATATACGCATCTGGCCCTCCTGTCAAGGGGAACATTCGACTATGCTGCTGCAAGATGCCTAAAAGTACTCAGACGTGGTGATGTCGAACCGGACGACCCTTTAGTTTCGTTTGAATCGATGGACAGCACCATCTACTTTCAAAGGCGATTGCAAGATAGTTTCAGAAGATTCAAATGCCATTGACGATAGATGATATCGAATAAGGTAAACAGGTGATATTACACGACTTCGGTTCGCAAACCGAACCACGCGAACAGCGAGCAGAGCAACAGCCTAAGATATTGGAAAAACGTATCACAAAAAGACAACAAAAGCAACCCTGCGCCAAAAAACACCATCAAAGCAGAATAATATAAACTCTCTCTTTTCTTGTTTCCCGACCCAACTCAATTTCGTTCAATACTTGAGCGAATGCCACAGCTGTAATGATAATTCCAGCTTCAATTCCCCCCGATCCATCCTTCAGCCTCGTGCTCGTGGTGATAATAAAGACGTATCCGACACATGTACAACAGAAAAGAAAAAAGGAAGAAAAGAAAAGCAACAAAGTGATAAAACAACACCAATGCTAACCCAAAGATTCTATGCCCTTCAGAACGCCGGCTGCCCCTTTTGGAGCGAGCGGATTTACTCCTCGTCGCTCTGAGCTGCGCTGTCGGTGCCTTGTCGCGAGGCACTCGGTCTGCCGTTCAGCTTGAGTTTGATGCCGGATTTGGCCGGTTGGGGGGTGCCCACGTTGGACATCGGTCGAGTAGAGGCTCCGTCGGCGGTGGAGGATGCATCATCGAAATCCTGCCATTCGGGGAATGCGGCGGTCTCTTCGCGGAGTTTGGCAACCAAAGCGTCCTGTGATATTGTTAGTTTCGTCTTCATCGGAAAGCCTTAGTTGGATTATATCGTACCTCGATGACGTTGGCATCATTGTAAAGCACACTTCCATCCTCGTTGTACTGTCTGCAGTTTGCGCACAGAAGCCCCACATCTTGTCTGAATTGCTTCAGGTTCTGATATTGCTTCTTGTTGATCTTGTTCTCAATCTGTTTCATGCATATCGGTTGTTTGATCAGCTGGTAGTAGTCGGGGTAGTCGTTCTTCGGGGGCAGCTCAACAAAGGGATCAATGATGCCGCGAGGCGGTACATCAGGATCGCTTGACTCTTCCTCGAGGTCCTGCAGGGAGTCGTGCACGTTGTCGAGAATTTGCTGGAGGGTTTCGCGCTCCTTCTCTGAGAGCTTCTCGATTTGCTTGCCACGGCCACGCTTCTTTGGCGGCTCAGGAGGAAGGTCCAGAGACGCATCATCAGCCTTGCGCTTGTCGTTTGTCCGCCCAGGCTTGCGACCACGCTTCTTTGGCTGAGGCGCGGGAGATGCGGACTCCTCGTTCCGTGAGGGAGGTGGCGATTCACCTAGATCAAAGTCTTCACGCAGCCCGCTCTCCCTCTTTCCAGAGCGTTTCGCGATCCTTGCTTGTTTGCGGGCAACAGCCGCCTCAATGGTATCATCATCCGCGTCCACAGCATCCAGCCATTGCTCCTCAGTGAGGCCATCGTCATACTTGACCTTGGTTCTTTCACGAGCTCCACGCCCGAGAACAGACTCTGCAAGATCATCCACGATAGGCGCCTCCTCATTGAGATAGATCTCCGGCAGTTCGCTTTCCGCGAGCAGACGAGGGAACTTCTTTCCAGGTCCGTACGCCTCAGTCTTCTGGCGATCGAGATCCATCTGCTGGAACTTCTCGAATTCACCGTCGTTACGCATGATGATGGTGTTGAGATCCTCATCATCCATTTCTTCCTGCTGAAGGGCTTCGGCGCTCTCGGCGGCTTCCAACATGATTCGCAGCATCTCATCACGTTCCTCGTTCGTAGACTTATTGTCGAATTTACCAGCCTGAATGACCTTGCCGTCCATATCGAGCTTGAACTGGGCACGTTCCAGAATCTTCTCTTCGACGGAGTTCGAACTGATCAGACGCAGGATGCGGACCTCGTTCTTTTGACCGATACGGTGAGCACGATCCTGAGCTTGCAAATCCTGGTGAGGATTCCAATCGGAATCGTAGATGATGACAGTGTCAGCCGTCTGCAAGTTCAGACCCAGACCACCAGCACGTGTCGAGAGCAAGAAACAGAAGTAGGGCGAGTCGGGTGCATTGAACTGTTTCAGGAGATCCGAACGGTCGTCGGCTTTGGTCGAACCGTCAAGACGCAGGAACTGAATCCCCTTGTAGCGCATGTAGTCTTCCATGATATCCATGATGGCGGTCATTTGGAAGAACATGAGTACTCTGTGACCAGTTGCCTGGAACTTCGGAAGAATTCTGTCCAGAAGTTCGAATTTTCCGGCAGTACGCCAGATGAGATCGTTCACACTAGATCCGGGACTCATCTGAGTTTCTACTTCTTCGAAGACGAAGGGATGGTTACAGAGCTTTCGCAGCTGCATGAGCATGTTGCTCAGACCGCGCATGCCGGTCTTCTTGCCATTGCTGTCGTTGACCATGATCCTGTTGTGTGTACCGAGCTGCTTGTATAGCTTGGCTTGCAGAGCAGAGAAGTTACACTTGATCACACGCTCCTGCTTGTCGGGAAGATCCTTTTCGACATCCTTCTTCAGACGACGCAGCAGGAAAGGTCGGAGAACCTTGTGAAGACGACGAATGACAAGCAACTGCTCTTCTTCTGAAAGTTCCATCTTGTCTTGACCACCCGTGTTGGCAAAAGGGGTGTTGAACCATTCATCGAAAGAGGTAACGGATTTGAAGATAGTCGGCAGTACGAAGTTGAGAAGAGCCCAAAGTTCCGGCAGACTGTTTTGGAGAGGAGTACCAGTCAAAATAAGACGGTAGCGGGTGTGGTAGTACTGCGTGATTGTGCTGCTGAGCTTAGATTGCGAGTTTTTCATGCGGTGACCTTCGTCGACAATCATGTGCAACCACTTGACCTTGCTAAGGACGGGGCGATCCTTGATGACGAATTCGTAAGTAGTAAGCAGGACTTGGAACTGGCCGTAACGGATCTGCTGCTGGTGGTTTTTACGCTGGTTAGGCGGTCCCTTGTAGACGATGCGCGAAACGGAAGGAGCCCATTTCTCGAACTCGTTGTTCCAGTTGGTGAGCGTACTCAGAGGTACAATGACGAGGAAGGGGCCAGGCTGCTGCTTCTTCTCGATCAAGTAAGTAATGAGAGAGATCGTTTGGATAGTTTTTCCGAGGCCCATCTCGTCAGCCAAGATACCGTTGAGGTTGTTGTTGAACAGTGAGATCATCCATTGGAGACCCTTGAGTTGGTAATCCTTCAGCTGGCCACCCACGAGGTTGGTCGATTGTGCCTTGATCTCCTCCTTGACGCGATGGGCAACTTCGTAGTAATCGACCTTCGTCTTTGTTTCATCATCACTGTCAACAACCTCCTCGATGTCGCTCTC
Source organism: Cladosporium sp. MBC 237 (assembly GCA_030772445.1). Lineage (NCBI taxonomy): Eukaryota > Fungi > Ascomycota > Dothideomycetes > Cladosporiales > Cladosporiaceae > Cladosporium > Cladosporium sp. MBC 237. The sequence continues at coordinate 87,480 of JAPHCH010000125.1, forward strand.
TTCTTCAGGTTCCTCGTATCCCTGGTGTCTGTGGCTACGCTGCTGCGCTTTGACGGATGCTGCAAGCTGGTTGAGGAAGCCATCGGTCTGTTTGAGCAAGTGAGAGATACGGCTGTCCTTTGCCTGGCCGAGCAGCCTGAGATAAGTCTCTTCGTCGTTAGCTTTCAAGGCCTGGAGACGTTGCTTTGCGGTACGTTCAATGCGCTTTTGCTCTTCCTTCTCGATGTTGGAGTGAGTCATCATCATGATGCGACCCAGCTTGCGTTGACGATCTCTAGCCTCGCCGCCAGACTTCTTCACGTCGTCAGCATGCTGTGCCAAAGATCGCAAGAAGTCGTTGTGCTTCTTCTTTTCCTTGTTCTCGGCAGCATCGCGCTGTTGCTTCTCCAGTTTCTCGGTGATTCGAGCTTCGCGCAGCGACTGCTTCTTGACACGCCTGTACATGCCGCGGTTTGCAGTCATGGCGAGGTTGTCGGATTGCATCATCTCCTTGCTGATGCTGGCGCGCATCTGGCGCTGTTTTTGTAGGAGACACAGAGACTTATACTCAATAAGAGCCTTCAGCTTCAGGTTGGCGTTGTCGGCAGGCAGATCTGACTTGCTGGTGTCCCAAGCGCCGATGTTCGCAGAAAGCTTACCAAGCTCCTGCCTGCGGGCCATGACACGGTTGTAGACAATGCTTTCTCGCTCCTCCCGCACGCGCTCTGGATCCAAGCCCAATGGCATGATGCTAGGGACTATGGATCTAAACGGCCTCTGCGTGTGATCGGCATAGCTGATGCGATTCTGAATCAGAGAATGAGGATCGGTGAAGGATTCGAAGCGATGCCTCGGTCTCCCATCTGGTGCGGTATCCTGGCCAGTCTTGGCCGCCTCAGATGACTTGACAGCATCGTCAAGCATCTGGCCAGCCGCGGAGACTGCATCAGCAGTACCCATGGCTTGCAGATCTTGCTTGGAGGGGAAAATTCGGTCCTGAATTACCTGAGGAATAGGCATATTTTTCTGCAAAGCGGCAAAGGCCTTCATCTGGTAGCGCAACTTTTCAACCTGGTCTTTCGACATAGAAGCATCGGCCGCTCCATCCATTTGCGTGGGTCCTGACTGTTGACCAGGCTGAACAGGCGCCGATGATGCGCCATTGGATCCGGGAGTCGAGGTCTGAGGTGGGTGGTTTTGCGTGTCCTGAATAGGTCCTGGTGCCATAGCGGCGCCGTTCGCCTGTGGTTGCGCAGCCGCGAAGTTCATTTGCTGTGCCGGACCCGCGCCATTCTGCTGCAGCGCGGCTTGTTGCTGCTGCTTAAGCTGTTGCTGTCTGTAAGCCTGCTGTCGCTTCAGCAGCTCGGTTTTTCGCTGGATGGACTCGAGGATGTTGCGCGCCTTGATGAGCTCCGGGTCCGTTTCAGGCACGCCGCTCTGCTTCATCTGCTGATATTTCTATACGAACATCATGTCAGCATCTTCAACATTTTCGCTGATCGAGACTGGAGCATTCTTTGTGCCTCTTACCTTATATATCTGCTGGACATGCTCCTTGGTCATGCCAGGCGGCAGCACGCTCTGCTGGCCCATGGCATTGCCGCTGTTTCCCTGCTGGGGCATGCCCTGGTTGGGCTGGACAGCCGCCATGTTGTCCTCCTTGTCCTTTCCAGACCCTGCTTGGTCTATCTATTTCCGCGCCGACCTCGAGTGGCCGCGCAAGGCACGTGGAATGATGTATGCGTGACGCGCCTGATTCAGTCGAGGCGGCGACAATGCGAGTTGGCGCAAGGTGAATGGTAAACACCAAGCGCGGTGCGTAGCTTCCTCTCGGGGCCTGTGAAGCCAAGCGCGCAAAGCGTGGTGATGGGTGCCGGGCTGCGCGATGGGTGTGTTGGGTAGGCGTCACGGGGGTTTGCCGAGGAGGCGGGTGGTCGTCGCAAAGGGTGCGCCGGCTGAAGCGAGCGTGGTGAATGGCTTGGATGCGACGTCCGGAGAATGTTTCGCGATGGCGGACGCGATACTGACGCGTTACTGGATGTGGTGGTCTTGCTGGTGGGGTTTACCGGAGGTCTTGATGCGGCTGGCTGATGGACTCTCTCATGGCTGGAGGGCGAAGCGCGCTGAGCAGAACCTGGAAAGCGCCGGCGGGAAGTGCCGAGATCACGTGAACCGTCATCACGTGCATTCACGGATCATGGGCGGACAAGACTGAAAGTGAAGACAGATCAAGTACTTCAGTGAGAGGCGACTCTATACAGTGTTGCACGGAAAGATTGTATGATAGAACAGTAAATCGGTGCCAGTCGTCGCATGTCGCAGCACTCTAAGAAATATTGGGTATCATTATTGACTCTAATTATACATACTGCTTCATGCCGCCTCTGTTTTTGCGATCGAGCCCTTCCATCGACAGCAAATTCCATGCCGCCAGGCTCTGATAAGTATCTCATGCAGGGAAACCACACCAAATGCAATTGATCAAACGAAAGGAAAAAAGTAAGAGGTCTGGATTTGCTCTGGGCGCGCCGACTGTTGTTTCAAAGACGTGCACACATCTAAGAACCGCGGAACAGAAACTGCATGTCCTCAGGCGTGAGTTTCTCCATGGACGTCTTGTCGTTGTTAATCGTGCCGTTGATCATGTTTGCCTTCTTCTCCTGCAGCATGACCATGCGCGATTCGACCGAATCCTCGATGCACAAGCGGGTGATGACACATGGCCGCTTCTGGCCGATACGATGGCATCGATCAGCGGACTGCCACTCGGCGGCGGGGTTCCACCATCTAGAGCTCGAGTTAGTTAAATGTAGGAGTAAAAATGTCAACTATGGGAACTTACGGGTCAACGATGAAGACTCTCGAAGCCTCCGTCAGGTTGAGCGCGACACCGCCCGCCTTGAGCGAGACGAGGAAGACTTCAACGTCGGTGTTGTTCATGAAGTACTCGATACTCCGCTGGCGCTGTATAGGCGTCATGGATCCATCGAGCATCACTGTATTGAATCCAGCACGGCGGAGACGCCACTCGACCAGCTGCAACATGGAAGTGAACTGCGAGAAGACAATGGACTTCAAGGTCTGCTTCTTCGAGCGCAGCTTGTAGAGCTCGTAGATCAACATCTCGATCTTGGTGGATGAAGTCCAATCCTCCATCTTGATGCGGTTGACGATCGAGGATTTCTTGACGCCTTCCTCGTCTTGCTCCATCTCAGGCTGATCAAGGTCGATGGCGAGAGGAATGTGGCAGCGCGGACAGTCTGGGTCGCCTCCAGCTGACTCAGTGGTCTGGATGTAGCTCTTCACGCAAGAGCGGCAGAAGTCGTGCTTGCATTGCGAACGGATTGCGTCCTCAGCAACCTCATCGCAGATGTTGCACACGAGAACGTTCTGGCCGCCTTCTGCTGACTTTCTCAATAGCAAATCCGGATGGTTGGCAACTTGACGCATTTGCATGATGAGACCAAAGATATTGGCATAGTTGTTGAGGACCACGTTGCGCGACACATAGGTGTCAAACTGGCGGCCAGTGTTAGACATGATGCTTGAGGAAAAGTCGCGCTCAATCAAGCCGAAAAAGTCGGAGCGAACAACCACCTCCTTCGGCGGTAGCTCCATAGAGCTAACGTGGTCGCGCTTCACACGACGAAGCATGATGCGAGCCGTGATCATGTGCAGCTTGTCCATAGCGTCTGAGCGAACCTTTGGATCGTCGGATTGAGTTAGTGGGTTGAGCAGTTCTTGATTGAAGACAGAGACATGCTCCATGCCAGAATGTTTGCAATTGCTGCAACGGTGGTCGTCATCCAGTCTCCAATGCAAGATCGCACAAGGGCAGCTCTTGCAGAAGTAGTCGGCAAATGGGCGTACCTCGAGAAAGCGAAGCAACGAGAAGAATTCTCCGATACGATTCTGAACAGGGGTTCCGGACAGGCACCACTTGTACGTTCCCTTGAGAGCGAAACATGCCCTGGCCACGCCGGTTGTGCGTGATTTGATACTGTGGGCCTCATCGAGAATCAGGCGGTGAAAGTGGATGGCGTGGATTGGTGAGTCTTCTTTGATGATGTCTTCGCCACGGCTCCAGCCTTTCGTTTCTTTGCGGTGAAGCGACTCAAGGCTGTTGTACGAGATCATGACGACATCATACTTTTTGATGTCTTTGACAGACATGGATTTGACTTTTGAGTTTTGGCCGTGGTACACGAGGACTTTGAGCTTGCCGTCGGTATACTCTGTGATCTCACTGGACCACTGCATCAGTGCAACGGGAGGGACGACGACGAGAGTAGGGTCCTTTTGAGGGAAGTCTGACATGATCAGAGACACAGCTTGAATAGTCTTGCCCATGCCCATTTCGTCGCCTAGTAGACCGCCTTTGTACTGAGTTTGTTCTTGTCGAGTCATCCAGTCAAGTCCTTGGAGCTGGAACGACTTCAGCGTGCGTGTGATGGAAGCAGGCTGTGCGGAAGCCACTGGCTCAATGACGGGAATCTTCTGTAGGTCTTCCCACATGGTCTTGATTCCCGGGTGAGCTTTCTCGAGCTTTTTCCTCTCGCGATCCTTTCTGCTCATCACGCTACGCGCGATAATCGAATTGATGTCATTGGCCATGTCGGCAGCATCTCTTGCCGTGATGTTACCGAACCTCCGACGCGGACCACTCTTCTTATTAGAGATCGAACGACCGAGTGTTGGCGCTGCATCCATTTCGGAGTCATCAACATCGGAAAGCTCAGTAAGTAAAGAATACTCGCTCTCGGAGGACTCGCTGTCTTCAATTTTGCTCTTCACCTTCTGAGAACCCTTGTTGCCCGAACGAGAGGGGATTGTCGTTGTCCTCTTGCTGCTCTCGGCGGGGTACTGCGAGCGAGGATGGCGGAGAATCAAAGGTGCATCGGACTCGGTGTCACTAGCACCGATCACGGCTTGTTGAGAAAGGTCGTGGTCCTCGGTTTTAGGTCTGGAAGAACGCCGAGCGCCGCTGAAGCGTCCTGCCGTGGATGCCGATTGTTTCCCTTTACCCGAAATCGATGGATTCATAGTTGCGAAGTCCATGGAATCGACACTTTCCGGCTCACTAAGCTCGCTTTCGTCCTCCGTGTCCGCAATCTGCTGCATCGACAACTTGCTTCGTTTGTTGGCCTTGCCTTCAACCAGTCCCTCGTTGTTGTATTCCTCCGCTTGCAAGCGCCTTGCCAAAGCTTCATCTCCAGAATCCTCCACGATCGCAGTATGGTTCAGCGCACTGCGTTTGCGCTTGCTGGAAGCAGTAGTGACCGAGTACGCGGGTGTAGTGCCAGGGGTGTCAAGCTCGAGCGATGTTGCTCGAGTGCTTCCACCGAGGGAGGTAGGAGTTGTGTCTGTGGGGCTATTCGAGGCCATGGCCTTGCTGGAGGGCTTGACGTCCATCTCTTCCAACTTCATCGACGGTATCTGTACAGCCTGAAGTGTCCGCGACACCCTTATCTCGTCGCCAAGGTCGCTGCCGGTGTCTGAAGAATTCGCGATAACGTTGTTTGCAATGGAAGACAAGCGAGCAGAGTTGCGCCTGGTCGATGTCGCAGGGATGGTTTGCGGTCCTGTCTCGGCTGCAAGATGTTAGCGTGATGCCTTTGGAGTATCGAGAGCCGTTCTCAGAGATGCATGTATGTCCACTGAAAGGCTTAGGAACGCATACAGGTTCTGTTACGCCCAGAAGTCCTGGTTGGCCTTGCCATGATTGCTGAGTGATGGGGTTCTTGTGAAACAGCGTGCTCGTTTCTATGGATTCTAGCAAGGCGCAAACGATAGGATTAAGACAAGTGAAAGCACGCAGTGCGCCAGACAATAGAAAGGAGAGAAGTGAATGAGTGTGTCAAGAGCCTGGACAATTTGACATACCAAAAAGGCCTTCACAGTTGTACGCTCGGTGGCAAATCGATCTGGCGGTTATCTGCAGGGGACCGTAAGATCGTGGGGTTTCATGTCTGTGCTGCAGGCGGATCGTGACACGGACGCGTCTAACGGTCTTGATGGATTTCTCGAGTGCAAGTGCAGAAGAAGGTTGATACCAGCCCGTAGAGTGGAAAAGCAATGTTGTTGATAGAGGCAATGGGGCTTGACGCTCTGGCATATCCCAATGGAGGCCATTGCCTTCATCGCGCCTTCCTCATACTTTTTCCACTCTCCTTGGCATAATCCAGGCAGCACTGGCACGTGACTTCGCGATGAAGGAGGATTTTTTCCATTTCTGAGACTTTGACTTCACAAGCGAATGCGAGTCGGCGGAGTGCGAGCCATGTGTAGGTCGTGCAACTTGGCGGTTGTCCTTATAACAGCCTAATGGTTCTGTTTCAAGGCTGCTCTGGTCTTGAAGTGTTTTCGTCTCCGGCCCTTAGCATCGGACTTCTCGACCATTCAGCATGCCGCTGCCGAGCAATTGCCTCGTGGTCTACTGGAATCAAAAGGCGTCGATGCGTTCATGACCGCCGGCTTGCGCTTGATTCACGACTCGGCCATCGTCGTGTCCGGGGCTAGAAGCTCTGGTGGGGCTCAATTAATACTCGATCGCCCCATATTATTATACCGTACATCTACTCCTGCGACGTGACTATCGTCCCGTAAAATGCCAATCAATATGTTGTTTGAAGGACAAGACCGCAGATCAAAACAGCGGTAGGAGTGATCTGGCGTTCCCTGGTGTAATAGCTCGCAGCATCGAAAAGACTCGGATGCCTTGAAGGTATATTGGATTCGATCTGTAGAACAGGCCCAGAGCAACATGCAGCCGCGGACGCCATACATGGCAATAATAAGATCGCCAGATTTTTATAGTCGCCAGATCCTCGTAGGCGAGACTGTACAGCCCTCGACGGGCCGTCGTATGCTCCAAATGACCTGGAGCCATACATGAGGCATGGAGATAGCCTTGACTGCGTCCCCACCTCACCGCCGTGCCTATGATGTTGTCGAAGTTTATGCCGTTACTATCACATGCATCTTCAGTCTTGTCAGGATAGCGGCTCTCCACCTGATATGCGAGTAGGTGCAGTACTGAGGCGTATGGGCCTGATTCGTCCACATGGTTGACTGCTCGGCAGGGGATGAGCCCATTCCCTTCGTGGCATCGTTGGAAGTGGGCAGGTCAATGGGGTATAAAAGACTGGCCGGTGTGTGGGAGGTTTCTATCTCTCTTTACTTCTCTTCACTATACTCTTCACTCCTGCAACAACTCAATCAATATGTCTGCTCACACTCAGCTCAATAGCCGCGAGGAATTTGACAAGGCCATTCAGGAGAAGGGCAAATACGTCTTCATTTACTGTTACGAGGGCCAGACATCACCTCAAGCAGAAGAGTGAGCAATCTTCATGCTTACCGATCAACAGTCCATTGACAGTGTCGTAGGTACGCGAAGAAGTTCAGCAGCACAACCACTTCTTACAAGGTTGATATCAGTGAGCAGAAGAACGCTAGGGTAAGTAACAAGTCATCAACAGTAAATCAATCTCATTACTGACAGAGTGTGCACAGGAGTACTTCGGTATTACCAAGGCCCCTTCCGCTGTTGTTTACAGGGATGGCAAGGAGCTGAAGAAGACGGAGGGCATGGACCCAGCTGTCATGAAAGAGATCATGGAACTGCTCCAGTCAACTTAGATAATCCCTGGATCTCACATCCGATATAGAACATCTGCAAGCAGGGCTTGAACAGTAAATCGAAATGATCACGGCCATCTATGAAAGCGTTCCAGCTGTACAGTGAACCACTCCACACCACACGTCTTAGCCTGATGTCGTTGCGCTCAGGCTCGAGGATACCTTGTTTGCAATGTCGCATTCCTCAAACTGATCAGAAGAAGATTGAAGTGCCTCGTTATTACATACATTGTAGATCTAATATGACAGAAAGACACAGTGGCTCTGCGTTAACGTCATCTGGTCAATTTGTTGCTGGAGAGAGGTAAGTTTTACATCACCAGCTCCCATGGAGTTATCGATAAATTCCCTGTATAGACTGTTCATGTTCTCGATGATGAGTTGTGGCGTGAAGGAAGAATACGGAAGTAAGAGGAGGTCTGATGACTTTCAAGCTACCGCATTCACTTGCTTGCAACGCTGTATGCTTGGCAATCGCCCGCCTGCGTCGCCGAACTTCGTCGGAGGTCTCTCAGAGCGCCAGGACACTCACCAACGACGAGCAACGCGTCTTTGTGCCGCGCATCGCCACATCGACCCAACACTGCAATACTAATTCACGACTCTCGACAAAGTACTTCTGGACCTGGAACTCATACAGCGCTGCACGGAGCTCGCGACCGAGGCAGCAACCAACGGCCATCTATTACTTCGAAGCCCGCGAATGACACCGACTGCATACATTTCGCCGCCAGTTAGTCGCTAGTTGAAACGCTTTGCCTGCCATGGCACCCGGCAGCAGTAAGCGCAAGCGACCTGAGCGGCAATACTCACAAGAAGATGGCGCAGGCCGCCCGTCACCGCACCGTCCAGAGAACCTGAACCTCGCCCAACAGAACCAACACCAGAGTGCGCGTGGACGAAGTGGACGGCGGTCAAGCAGACACGGTGGACAGTCACCTTCGCGCGCTGCACCAAATGCCAGTGCTGCACCTGCTACACCGGCTCGAGGATCGCCCCGAAGTGCGCAATCAGTGAACACGCCCACCGCCGAGCCCTCGAGGCCGTCGACACCCGTGCAAAAGCCCGCTGCGCCCGCTCCGCCACCAGTAGAAACCATTCCACAAGGACCGCCTGCTCCATACGCATACGAACACATGACGGACGATGTCGTGGCAAGTTGGCAAGAATCCGGCAAACAGGCCATACTTGAGGCCGCAAACGGAGAGGACAGCTTAGCTGCTGCTGGTATTGTGCAAGAACTTATAAGAAGCGGCTTGGATGGACGGATAGATGCTACGGAAGCTGGGGTGGCTGTGAAAGAGATGATCGCGCAACAAACAGAAGGTTTGGAGGTGGAATCGCTATTCTTGGACACCATCTCCCTCATGGATGACGTGGACGCCAAAAACCCTGCTCTCAGTCGGATTGTAGCAGCTACGGCGATTGATCCGGAGACAATACGACAGGAGCTTGATGTTTCTTTGCTCACGTCGCTGGGATTGGTGCGCAGCACTTTCGAACGTATGCGCGCTCGAAAAACCACAAATCAACTCTATCGTCAAGCGAACTTCAACTTGTTGCGGGAGGAGACCGAAGGCTATGCAAAACTGCTCACGGACTACTACAATGCGGCCACTGAATCAGCACATTCCGACGACGCAGAAATGGCAAAAGACGCATACTACAGGATTATGGCATTGGTAGGCGCTTTCGACCTGGACGTGGGCCGTGTCTTGGACATCACTCTCGACATTAGTGCCAGCTTGCTCGTAAAGTCGTTCCGCTTCTTCGTCAAATTCTACAGAAGGAGTTCGTGGTGGCCACAAAAGGCTGTACTAGACGACGTAAAGTTCGATGACCAAGGATTTGGTGATTTACCCTCGTGGGCGCTGCCTGATTCAGGCAAGTGGGTTACGTCTGAGCAGGACAAAGCTGAGATCGCAGAGCTTCGACTGACGAGAGATCTGGACTTCTGGAACCGCGTGCGTGACTCCGGCATGGATGCTTTCTTCGAGCTCGGCGCACGGAAAATCAGTGACTACGACAGCACGTTGCCGATTCTCGAGACCGAAGTACAACCTCAGTATGATGCAAAAGGCAACGAGATCAACGCGGATCAGCGAAAGCGAATCAACGAGACTCGGAAATACATGCGGGAGACGAAGTTCCTGCCCCCTGCCGGAAATCCTGATGCTGCACAACTCCTGGGATTCAAGCTCCGCTTTCACGCGTCGCCTGCCCGAGATGCAAACGATGTACTCCCTGAAAATCTCGTATACCTTGCGGCCCTACTTATCAAGATTGGCTTCATTTCTTTGAGAGACCTCTATCCCCATCTTTATCCTGCGGATGAAGATATGGCATCCGAACGGGACCGACTTGAGAAGGAGAAGGCCGAGAAAGAGCGCAAAGAGCGCCCTGGCGGTGGCATGAACGCTCTTCTCGCTGCCGGTGCGCTTGCCGACGATACTGTTCCAGCAGTCCGCAACCTACGCGGCGATGCTGCACGCAGCGGTGGAAACTCACCAAAGTCAGAGAAGAAGGACGAAGAGGCGAAAGAGCAGCTTCCAGAGCCAACGAACCAGAAGATCGTGCTACTCAGAGCTTTGCTCGCCATTGGCGCGCTGCCTGATGCGCTCTTCATCTTGGGCAAATTTCCATGGTTGGCTGAGGTCGACACTTCGATACCGCCGTATTTGCACCGTATTGTGAGGAAGATGCTCAGCAAGATGGCGAATGATGCAAAGCCAATGCACGACCGTACCGAACTCCAAGACACCAAACAGCAGCTATCCAACACAACGCCTTCGGCAGATGGCTCCCTCAGCCTGAAATCTCGATTCAAGACGCGCACACGAAGGTGGCTTGGCCTTGATGCACCTGACGATGGAGAAGGAGTCGAGCACCTACACTACTACCAGGACTGGGACGACAACATTCCCGTCTGCCAGACGATCGACGATGTTTTCTTGCTTTGCAATACCTTCTTGGGCTACCTCGGAGTTAAGATCGGTCAAGACGCTCTGCTGTTAACTACTTTGCTTCGACTCGCCAAACGTAGTCTGACAGAAGACACGTCTGACGCCAACCGCACGCGCTGGTTGGATCTCATGAAACGAATGCTGGTACCTGCACTCAGTTTGACGAAACACAACCCTGCCGTTGCACAAGAGGTTTGGGAGCTGTTGAAGCTCTTCCCAATCACAATTCGCTATAACATTTACGCCGAATGGTTCACAGGCAAGACATCGCGTACGCCCGATATGAAGGTAGCTCTGGACCGAAACAAAGCCGAAGCCAAAGATGTACTCCGTCGAATCACCAACGAAAGTGGCAAGAAGCAAGCTCGCGCCTTAGCAAAGGTGTCTTTTGCGGCTCCTGGTGTCGTGGTGATGACATTCATCAATCAGCTGGAAAGCTACAGCAACATGATTCCCGGCCTGGTGGAAAGTGTTCGTTACTTTTCCCTGCTATCATTCGACGTCCTCACCTGGTGTCTTATCAATGCTCTCAGTGGGCAGGGACGAAACCGAATGCAGGCGGATGGCATGCTCACCAGCCCATGGCTTCAAGCCTTGTCGCTGTTTGTTGCATCGCTTTTTACTCGCTACCCGATCATCAACCCCTCGCCCATCCTGCAATATGTTGCTTTTGAGCTTCGCAACGGCGACTCAACCGACTTGGAGCTTATCGATTCGGTTCTCGCAGAAATGGCTGGCGTTAAATCTGAGATGAACTTCAACGAAACACAGGTCCTTGGTATGACTGGTGGTGAGCTATTGCAAAGCCAAATCGTACAACAACTTGCCGATCAGCGCCACATGAAGAAAACCTCAGCCAAGCGCCTAATGAAGGCTCTTTCCGAACCTGGTCTGGTAGGACAGATCCTCATCTCCATTGCGCAGGAGCGACAAATGTATCCTCATCGCGAGGGTTCCAAAGACATGCCGCTGAAAGTACTTGGTAACAACCTGGACATGATTCAACAAGTATTCGCACAATACCTGGACGTCTTGCGGACAAATCTGTCTCCTGCAGAGTTCGAAGCCGCTGTACCGGATGTCATCTCCCTCGTTGCCCATTTCGGCCTGGAACCAGGCACTGCATTTGCCATCTGCCGCATTGGAATCTTGCGACGTATGGCTGATGTAGATGCTGCGAAGAAGGAGCAGAAGCTTGGAAGAAAGGAGAGGGAACGCAGCAAGAGCCAAAACCTTGGCGACACTACAATGAAGGATGCTGCTGAGGATAATGACAAGCAGACGGAAACCGGGCAAGCCGCTCTTGATGATACTGGAAACTCAGCTGTTGATGTCAAGACCGAAGAAAGCAACAAAGACGATGCTACCGCGCCCACGGACGAGTCACCGACGAAGGATGCGATCGTCTCAGGCCAAATCAAGGAAGAAACAGCACCCGCACCGACACCGCAGCCATCCGCATTCGCGACCACGAACGGCGATACAAACCCCTGGCATCCTGTGCTCGAACCAATCATGAATCAGCTGCCAGAGATTAAGCCGGAGCTAGCTTCTCGTGTGAGCGTGCCGTTCTACGTGACCTTCTGGACACTTGCACCACAAGATGTCATCGTACCCATGGAGGTCTACCAGGCCGAAATGGAAAAGCTGCAAGCCCAAGCCAAGCAGATCGCCGGCGATCGCACAGATCTTAGCTCAAACGGTCTCAAAGAACGTGAGCGCAAGCGAAAGGCTGTGACCGACATTGCTGATAAACTGAGAGCCGAGATGAACGAGCGCATCACTGGCTTCAGGGGCTACAGTCAAGTCAAGATGTGGCTTAACACCCAGAAAAAGCACTGGTTCTCGCTCCTCACCGAGACACGCGACAAAATTGCACGCCACCTTTCGCTTCTCCAGGACTGTTTCTTGCCTCGCGCAATGATGTCCGCTCTGGACGCTCACTACTGTCTCCAAATCATCAAAGTCATGCATAACAATGCTACACCAGGATTTAGCACCATGCACCTACTTGGACAGTTGTTCCACAAAGAGCAGTTGTCGGGAATCATCTCTCAATGTACCGCAAGAGAAGCCGAAAACTTCGGCCGTTTCCTTTATGAAATCTTGAAGATGCTCGCGCACTGGCATTCGGAGCAAGAGATCTATGACAAGGAAGCGCTGGGCAGCCAAAAGCAGCTGCATGGCTTCGCTAAGAGCGTCGATGCCAACGGCGCTCCTACAAACTTGTTGGACTATGAACAATTTCGACGACTGCTCAGCAACTGGCACAATGCTTTGACCTGGGCGCTGAAGAATTGCTTCAACTCTGGCGACTACATGCAAATCCGCAACAGCATTATCGTTCTTCGCACTATCGTCAATGTCTTCCCGGCACTGGTCTACCAGGGTAATCAAATCACAGACATTGTCAAGGCTCTTTCCGAGAACGAGACACGAAACGATCTCAAGCTGGCAGCTCTCTCTTTGCGTGGCCCACTCAAGAACCGCGAGAAGGCGTGGGTTACACCTCAAAACTTTAGACTCCATGACAGCACGAAGGATGGCCCGGCAGGTAGTAGTAGAGCTCCTTCTGCCAGGCCTGAAACTCCACAGCCTGGAGGCGGAACACCAAAATTGAACGCCGGCGCACTTGAATTCAAACCTTCTACCTCGAAGCTTGCCAACGGCGATCATGTGAAGTCGAGTGGAGCGGAAGATGGCGAGATCGAAGACGAAAATCCCGACACTGGCAAGCAAGACGTTACTATGGATGACGCTCTCGCAGTCCAGGGAAACTCGCAAGCCAGAGAATCAAAGCCCGAGAACGCACGAAACCAGGGCAGAAACCGCGAATCGAAGCCGGCAACTCCAGCTCCCTCTGGCAATACTAGACAGCCTCCTACGACTAATGGATCCGCACGGAATGGGTCATTCAGATCAGACAGCCAGCCGCCTCCACGTTCGGGTTCCTCGGCCCCTCGCCCAGAAAGCACTCTGCCACCGAAGCCGCTCCCCGGTCAACCAGGTGGGCGTGGTAACCGTAATGGCCGCGATGAAGATCAATACGGCAGACTCGATCGTCCAGCCGAGACCAGACCTTCTCGTGAGAGGTCCCCAGGTCACCGTAGTCGTGCAAGGACGCCGGAAAGAGATCCACGTGACCAATACGGACCACCAAGAGCTTATCGAGATGAGCGCCAAGGCCCTAGAGGGGCTGCCGCTGATTCTCGTTATCCTCGTGATGAGGTTCGTGGCGGTGGACGTCGCGAACCGCTCGGTCCACAGCAAATGCCTGGCTCACAACCTATAAGAGACGAGCCTCGCAATCCTCCGAAACGTGAACCCTTGGGACCTCAGCAAATGCCTGGTACCCAGGGCCTGAGAGACGAGCCACGTAACACGTCAAGGCGTGAACCTTTGGGACCACAGCAAATGCCGACTTCACATGGCCAATCTGACAGAGGTGGTCGCGGCATGGGCCCGCCTCAAGTCCAGTCGCCACACCCCGAAAGGCTTACCCAGATCAGGTCTGACAGCGCACCTCCAGGTCATCAGCAAGACGCCAGGTCTTCATCAAGCGCTGGACCAGCAGGCAATCCAAACCTGGAGCCTGTAGTCAACCCTGCTCGCGCTGCACTAATCTCCGAGCCAGCTCGAGGCGACAGAGATCGTAGACGTGACAGAGACGCCAGACATGAGGAACGTGGAGGCACTGTTTCAACCTCTGTTGCAGCACCGGACAGCAAGCCTAACGGGAGACACGATCAACATGAGCAGCCAGGCAGGACTGAGCAAGACGCACCAACTGGTCCTCGTGCGTCTCGTGGAAGCGGTCGAGAGTTAGTCAACGAACCTGCTCGTGGCAGGTCGAATCGTGAAGCGGCAAACTCAGAGTCTTCTTACGGCCGATTGAATGCTCCTGGCAATGCTCCCAGCCCTGATACTCCTTCAGGTCCTCGAGCCCCCAACGGACCTGCTGGCAGAGGCGCGCGTAACTTCACCGCACCAGGATCGACAATGAACCCTAGGAATGAGCCTCGAGACTCTGCTAGCCGCCAGGAATTCACCGACCGTCAGCCAGCCACTTCACAGCCCTCTACTCCGGCTGCGGAGAGCGGCCCTGTCAGTGGCATGCATCCCTCGCGCATGGCAAAGTTCGGAGGAAGCAACATGCCTCCACCAATTCAAACAAACGCAGCTCCCAACAACAGCTCTCGAAGTGTCACTTCGCCAACTGGACCGCCACCCTCAGGACCAAGGTCCAGCAGACCACCTGCTGGTACTCCTACAGGTCCTTCGCCAGTGGCCGGCCCACCCTCTGGACCTGCCGGATCTGAACGCAAGAGAGGCGGCGACAGACAACGTGCAAACATCAATGCAACCTTGCAAGGGGCTGGCAATGGCCCTGCAGCAAATGGCCAAGGCATGCAATTCCGTGGTGCAGCGAGAAGCACAAGCTACACCGCGCCATCTCCATCTGCACCTAACGCAGCCCCTGCTATGGATACGCCTTCGCGCCGCGATGGACCCGGCGGAGCGGACTCTCGCGCCGACCTTTTCGCTGGACGTGGCGGAGAAGAGCGTGACTCTCGCCCCAGACGATATGATGACGAGCGTGGCGAGGCAAGACAGCGCGGCAGCCGACACCCAAGCCGAGAGCGTAGACCAGAGGACGGACCCCCACGCCGTGCGCAACCGCCAGGCATGGAAGACCCGCGAGAGAAACCCACCCCGGCGCGTGGAGACGACAGGCGAGGCAGAGACGACCGAGGTGGCCGAGAAGGACGTGATCGCCGAGGAGGAAGGGAAGACGAGCAACAAGGCCGTCGTCCCATGCCCGAAACCCAAGGCTCCTTCGGCCCTGGAGCTCCTCCAGGCCCACCTCCAGGCCCGCCACCGCCTCCCCCTCCACCAGAGTGGGAGCGTGGACCTTCGCGCCGCGATGCTCAGGCCGCAGATGGCCGTCGTGGAGGCCGAGGAGGAGAATTCAGGGGCGGTGGAGGCGGAGGTGGCCGACGCGACGATGACAGGAACGCAGGTGGCAGAGGCACTGGTCCGCGTGAAGACCTCATGGCACCGCAAGCGAACGACGGTCGTAAGCGCAGGCACGAAGACGGTCCTGGAGGATTCGATCCTGCGAAAAGGCGCAGGAGCGGGAGGTAGACTCTCCCGTGATGGATGTTCGCGTCATGTCTTTCGAGTGGAAGGGAAGGGAAAGGAAGGGAATTTCAGCTTGCCCCGAAAACAAAGTGCCGACTGAAATGGGGCATGGAGGATGAGAGGTATTGAAATTTGCAAGTCTTTGTATTTGTGCATAGCGAACGGGCGTTCTTTTGTCTTTTGGGAGAGATTTTCCTCACAATGAATGGTCTTGGTTGGTGAGCTACCGGCCGGGGTCGGTTTCAATCCACAACATTTCTTCTACTTTTTTTTCTTTAGAGTTTCCGTACGCGATTGATTTGGGGAGGGGGGTTGTAGAGAAGATTCAAAAAGAAAGGCACGGAGGTGTATGTACCAACAACAACGACAAGACCTTTGTAATCGAGAATGTTTGGCTTCTTCATAGGTAATCTCATCAATTCGTCTCCTACCTTACCCTGCACACAACATTCGCCATCAAAACAACTCTTCTCATTGGGACCGTACCATCGAATCCTCGAACCGCCTCAAGAACTTCCACCACCATTCCTGCACACGAACAAACATTCAGACAACCTTAAGAAACCACGTACACTCCATAATACCTTCCAACCAAGGGCCTCCCATTCTCTCATCAAAATCACTCATCCCCTCTCTTGCCGAATCTCACTTTCTCCCTCCTATCTTCTTTCCGCTTCCACAAAACCAAACTCACGACCATACGATAGAGTCTTGGTTTTACTTTCCTACTGACTTTAGAAGTGATTGACAGGTCGGTAGGTCGGTCACTCAAGCGCTCAGGTTTGTTGGGTATCTCGCAGGTGAAGGGTGCGCTTCCTACTGAGGACTGCCCGGGTACTTCAAAGAGCGAAGGAAAGGGAAGGAAGAAATCGTGCGTGTGTATCACCATGCAAAAACGAGAGAAAGTAGGGCGGATTTCCGAAAACTTGAAATTATCCATAAGTTATGCCTTTTTCAGGTCAATATTTCTTCTTCTTTCTCAACGAGTATCCTACTACTTGAAGACCCAACCCCAATAGAAAACGCCAGAGCAACGCCAAACGGAATGTGTGTATTAAAAGTCTTGCGTGCTCTCGAAAAACAATATCCGAGTTATAAAAGTCCCCCACCATGAAAAGGTATGATGGTCGAGGAGGGAAAGGTCGTGAAAATCGATCAGACTTTTTGGCTTCTTCTCTTTCTCTCTCGCTGTCTCGCTGTCTCGCTCAGCAGACAAACTAAAGACAAGAGAGACAAGAACCGGCGCAATCTACTGCACCTTCTTCGCCTCCCTGTACACGCCGACAGGCTCCTCGGTGCCATAAGTGCGATCATCCTTCCCCTCAACCTGCTCCTGCAACTTCTCCATCTCGACAACCTGTCTGTTCCACTCGGCGGCAGCCATCTTGGTCTCCTTGATGAACAGCTCAATATTCGGCTTGCGGTACGAACCACCAAGGCGGTCCCACAGAGTGGTGAACTGGCCGTAGTTGTAGTTGAAGTACAGGTGGTGCATGGTGTGGCAGGCGGCGCCGTTGATGATGGGGGAGTTGGCGACGTACTCGCCGTCGTGGATCATGACGGTCCAGATTTGGATGAAGGTGAAGAGGGCGATGTAGGCGAATTTCTGCAGGGGGAAGATGAAGGGGAACAAGTGGTAGGGGACGGATTGGGCGAAGCCGTCGAGAGGGTGGAAGGCGTGGCTGGCGAAGGGGGTGGGCATGATCCATTTGTGGTGAGGCTTGTGCAGGCGCTTGTAGAGCATTTTGCTGTGCAGGGCGCGGTGGATCCAGTAGATGCCGAAGTCGGTGAAGCTCAGGAAGATGGGGAATTGGAGGTAGTTCCAGGCGTTGCCGAAGACGCTGAGGATCGGGTGGGAGAAGCCTGGGTTGGTGGCGCTGTCGTAGATAAAGCTGTGGTCGCGGACTTCGGCCACGAAGAAGGGGACGGTGAAGATGGCCATTACTGGGATCGCTTCGAGGGTTTGCTTGATTTCCAGGCGCATTTGGTTCTTGAGGTATTTGGGGTGTTGGAAGGTGGTCTTATCGAAGATGAAGATGTAGCTTAGGGATGCGAATGTGGCGTAGATGAGGGCACCGAAGAGCCTGTTTTGACTTGTCAGTTGTTGTCCGTAATCTTCTTCCAATCTCCTCAAGGGGAAAGCTTCATAATGCAAACTTACCATGTGAGAATGTACAAGCTGATAGTCTGTCTCCAAACATTATCCCTATCCCATCTGCTCATCCACGCATACTCGCTCGGCTGCACGCTAAAGTATTGACTGGCGGGCTCAAACTGCCATGTGCTGGGGGCAAAGTCGGCGGCTTGTGTGGCATCGGCGAAAGTGGACGAGTTGTCGTAGCCCTTGAAACCCGCGGTGAGGGTGCTGATGGGGTCGAAGGCGGAAAAGGCGGAGTGTACGGGCAGGAGGTTGGCGTACATGCGGTCGAACATGAAGGTGTCGGCAACCTCTAGGACGACGTCCATGGCTGCGGGTTGTTTACGCCGAGTGGCGTGATTCGATTATGGCGGAGTAAGAGGGTAAGATGGAGTGGTGTCGCGAATGCGAGGCGAGGCGCAGGAAAGTGTTGTGTTGTGTCGGTATTGAGTGTTTGTGTGTAGAAATCTTAAATGGGATGTTTTTGGCTCCCTTTCAATGCTGCTGCAAAGCTAAAGGTAATAATTTCCAAGTCGTACGATCCGAGCTCCCGAGCTCCCTTGCCAATCTCACAAGCTTGCTTCAGAAGAGAGTAGAAGTGCGGGGAGGCGAAAGGTGAAGCAAATGCGGATGAGGTGGGTAGTTGAGAGTGAGAACAAAGAAAGCAAGTCTCGACAGCAAGAGAAGTACAAGAGCGCAAGAGCGAGAGCATATAGCGAAAGTGAAGGATTGAGGCGAATCGACAAAACGGCGCGCGTCTCCGCAACCGCAATGAATCGAACAATAATCTCGTACCTACCTAGTCTCCTAGTGAGGGAGAAATGGCATGGCAGCTCAATCACAGCCAGGGGTCCGACCCTTCTTCGCGCGCGCGCGCAAAAACATCAGGCCACTTTCTCTCCCCGACCCAAATTTACGCGCAAGGCTCGGTGCCAGGCGTGCCAAAGTGGAGACCTAACACGCGCCGCCAGGCCTGCCATCAATCTGCAGGGTCTCAACGTGGCACACCCGCCCGTCGGAAACAGTGGAAAGCCAGCCAGCAACCCGCCAGAACCACTGAGAACTGCGCGAAGAGAAAAAGAACGAGGTTCATCCCGCCCTTCCACTTCGCTCCTGTCCCTTCACTTCATTGGCTCTCACGCCCTTGTACCTGGCCCGAGAGGGCGTGATGTCTTCGGCAAAACCGCCCTGCTGTGCGCGACCTTTCCTCATCGTGTCTAGGCGCAACGTTATCGGGAAGAGAGCGGAAATTGGCTCCTTTGGATTTTGTCTGGGTTGCTTGCTCATTCGTAATCAGATCCTGGGCGAGAAGGGGAGGGGAAAGTGGTCTGATGCGTTTGATCTGATACGGATGTGATGCCCACGAGCGATGCTTTGCCACCCACACGCGCGCGCAAGCATCCACGCCCTTGTCAAATGCCTTTCATGGTTCGATCATAGTAGTGTTGTGAATTGGCCACCGCCAAACCACTAATCTACCTCGACGCCTCCTATCTCCTGGAAGATATCTTCCTCCTCCCAACTAGGAGATATCATATGGAAGTGGACTGATCTTTCCAACCACGATCGCTCTCTCCAATCAGAGTGCCTTAGGCGAGAATCGAAAATCGGAGAGAGGAGACCGCCGCTCCGACTGTCTGCTTGTCTAGTCAATAAATAATGTGGTCCGCTTGCGCATTAGCGGACTTCGCCTTGTGGCGATCATTGTTGCTGTTTGATGTTTGTTATCGCTTTTGTCGGTGAGCAGTCACAGTAGTGAAGGAAGCGTTTCGCTATTTCTCTGAATTTGAGAAGCCATACAGTGAACTCACAAGATTCAAACTTCGTTTTCTTTCCATTCATACATTCCCCTCAGGGATCAACTATACTGTACTGCACGGTACTTAAAACCACCACAGGCATGTTGGTATCGTATCCTTCCATCCTTCCAATCCCACGCCAAAAACTCGGGGGTATCTCACTCTCTCGCTGTGTAATGAAAAAGAAATAGAAAACTCTACATAAGGGAATTTTGGCCGGGAGCGGCCGGCCGTTGTAAGATATGCTGGTTGAACGAAAAGGGAAAAAGCCAAAATCGGAAGCAGAATCGGAATCAAGGGAGGTGAAAACGCGAAATGACTTTTTCGCTGATTCTCGTTCCCGTGGTGTACCTGCGTACGCCGCCTTGATGCTTGATTTTGATGGGGGGTCGCGCAATGCATACTGCTATTTGCAGGTTGCGGGTCTGCGGCCTGTACATGCTCGATGCGTGTCGGGGTGCATCTTCATCAGCCTGTGCCGTTGTATGACGAGTAATTGCTTCTCCAGCCTTCGTTGCCGGTGCCTAAGTAGTTCTGGTGCGTGTTGTCGTTTTGTCTCTGTGTTTGCTGATGTTGTTGTTGTTGCTGATGCTGCTGTGACGGATTGAGGTATGCATTCGTAGCAGAGTATCCACTTCGAGAATCGTGTGATGGCTGTGGCTGTTGTTGCTGATATGTTGGACTTGTCGGCCCGGCGGGCGACTGTGAAGACTCGTACCCACGTGAAGGCGGTCGCATTGAAAACGGACCGTATCCGTTTGTGCGAGCTGGACTCTGCGAATCCGGGCGAGAGGCGTAATGTTGTTGTTGGTACATGTTGGAGAATGGTGATGCGCGCATGGGAGATTGCGGTCCCGCGAATGAGGGTTGATGTGATGGTGGTCGCATGGGTTGTCCGGCGCTGAAAGGTCGGTTCGAAGTTGAGCTCTCAGCGGGCTGCGCAAGGTAAGCCTGATGTCTCGATGGCTCGGGCATGGACGGTGGGGTATTGAAGGAACTCGTCGGTCCGCCTAGTGCATTACCTGTTGTCTGCCGTTTCGCTGGCCTAGGCGGTTGCTCCTCCTCCTCATCGTCCAAAGTAAGGTCGATCACCGCGCTGGCGGAGCGCTTGTTGCTGCCGGCGGGGCGTGGTGCGGATGCGTTTGATCGTGCCACGCTGGCTTCTCGTGACGAAAGCGGTGGCGTGTTGAATGCAGAAAGTCCTGGAGGACCCATAGGCGGGGCGGTCGGCAGTTCGTGCTTGACTCCATTGGTGTGAGCTTTGGGTGAGTCCAGTACTTCAACGACATCGTCGTCAAAATCGTCATCCCAGGCTGCCCTAGCCTCTCCCTTGGCCTGATTACTCTTGCCCTTGTCCTCGTCGTCTTGCTCCACGCTCCAATGTCCATTCGTCTCGACTGTAACTTGCTCGACAGATTTGCTGGTGTTGTTCAAGATCTCCTCAAAGTACTTGTCAACACACAAGCTCTCGAAGCTGACTGTCTTGGTGCATATGGGACATTGCCAGGTAGGCGCTTGTTCCTGGAGTTCCATGAAGAATCTGCCGTCAAAGCACTGGATATGTTGGCAGACGGTGGAGCGAATGGGCATGGTGATGCGAGTGATCGAAACGGGATCTTTCAGAGTCATCTTAGAGCTTGTCGCCGCGATGTCATCGTCTGCGTTTGCTTTGCACATCTCATTGATGACCTGCTGCTTGGGTATCACGTGCGAATTCTTAATACGCAGCGCGAGGTCCTCTGCAGAGTAACGTTTGACCAGGTGAACGACGTAAGAGAAGCGCCGTTGCGTCAAGGCGTAGCAGACCGAAATCTGATTTGCATAGCCAGCGAGCTTGCGAACGTAGTTCGTGATGTCTGCGGGCTTTGTTGATCCGGCCTGGTTCTTCAGTCCCTTAAAATTTGATTTGACGTCCTCGTTGTTGACCTTGACCTCGATTTGGTTGGGAAATGCGATATCGATTGCCGCGTATGGGTTGATGCCGGTGTTCTGGCCGCAGTACATCATCAGTCGCATGTTCGGGTCGTCTTTGAGCTGCCGCGCTTGGCTCTCGTCAAGCCTGATTTCAGCTCTGACGGTGTGTCGGTTCTGGGGCATTTCTGCCAGGACTCCTATTAGCATCTAGTAAGTCGTTCTCAAGAAAATGAGATGAGGGTATGATGATATCTACCTGGAAGGTCGGTCGGTCTCAAAACATCGCCCACCACATTGTAGAAGGGACTTGGCTTGAACATCACTACCGGATCGTCAGTTGATGCTTTGCTGAGTGATGGTTAAAGGTGGGCACTCACGCCGGGATGCAGGCGTAGCCATCGCTGCTCTCGCAGCGGCCCCGGGTGCCATCCCAGATGGCCTGTAGGGCGCGCCGCCACCGCCAAAGCTCTCTTGCTCTTGTTGCGGCGGATTGCCGTGATTGGCAACACGGTGCTTGAACGCTTCGAAACCGGCCGGGTCGCCTTTAGCTATGATTTCCTCGAGCACTGCAGGTCGTTAATTCTCGTTCTTGTGTTTGGTAACGTCCCGATCGCGGAAAGTGAAGGTGTAGGTAAGCCAGTGGGCAGTTCGAGAGAAGCACCTCGTTCTTCCCCACATCCCGCTCCGCTCCACTCCCTTCAACTCTGGTGGTATGGGGAGACTCACCTGCAATACACCTCTTCTGCAAAACGATCTTGGTGCCTGAGACGGGCTGGCTGTAGGCTTTGCATATCTTCTTCAAGTCGTCGTTGATGAGGACCTTGATGCGCGCTTCGACATTCGGCCTTTGCTGCGCAAGTATGTGTCCTCCAGAAGCCATGTTTCCTTGCTCTTACACGCGCGCAAGGCGCAGAGGTTCGTGTTGGAGTGATCGGTTCGCGAGGCCAGTGTATTCCAGTAGTTGTGTCGGATATCGGTCGGGTCTTGAAGAAAGGCGCAATAAATGACTCGTCCGAGGATGGTATCGCAGATTCTATACAAGGAAGGAGCAACTGCTGGCAAGATGCCGTGGCAGTGTCAGAGAAAAGGAAGGTGCGAGATTCCAGGCTCTGCAGGGCGCATTGCGGGAGTCGCGGCGGCAGGAGCTCAGGTCGTGTCACGTCGTTGGGTAAGTTATTCTTGCTGGCTGTTGTAAGAAGCGATCACATGATCATGCCACGATCGCAGGCAGGGAGTGAAGCCAACCAAGCAAGTTAAGTGTTGACGCTACACGAGAGGCTTGTGCAGAGACAGCATTCACGATCTGAAAGATGATGTCTTCTCTCGCGCATTGAGCGCTCTGCCAAGAGTTGAAGTCCAAATCACTCCGTCACTCTCAGCGCCAAAGTTAGAGGCGACACTTGACACGGCTGGGACGGCTGTGTCCGGGAAGCAAAGGCGATCAGTAGCCGTGCCCTTGTCAGCTCAGCTGAGCGAGTGGGATGGAAAGTGAACTATATACATGTGTGGAAGTGAACGACTTGACGTGGGCAGCCATTCACAGGAATATACGACTCAATATGAATGACCGATGGTCTCGAGGTGACTAGGAAACCAATTCTGATTGTTCAAATCACCGCATCTCAATTCACATGCCAACAGATGCAGTCATATTCCGAACTCGTGATAGCAAGCATGCAAGCGCTGTTCTTCCTCCATACTTCGAGGGTATCTTCGACGCACAAGCATGCAGTAGATTCAACGGAATCCTGCAGTGAATGTGATATGGATGCGCAGCCATCTGCTTCTGTCTTTCACAGTTTCCAGAAGCCTCATTGATAAGAGTGTCGATCAGAGAGGCCTAGATGATGCATTGTCCGGAGGAAACGCCCTGAGGCACGGAACACGGACACACTGTGACTACGCATCAATCCAGACATGTCAGCATATCTTCAGCGATTCCCTGACAGAAGAAGCACGATGTTTCCAGGCACACCTTCAACAAGCCACAGCCAGAACGGTCTCCGTACCAGAGAAAGTTGGATGGAAGCGGCCAGCCCAGAGCAAAAGATAATGCCCGGCCCGCCCCCACATTACTCTAATTGTTAGCGCTGCATGGGCTTCGCCTTTGCGATTTCTCTTCAAAGGTCGAGCGCCAGTTCGACATCTTCTCGTTGATCAATTTTTCCCCACCACCACATATACACACACCCCTCTCCACATACAAGATGGCAAAGGGACTCAGAGCAAGCCGTGTGAAGAAGAACAACCAGGCCCTCTCCAAGAGGGTCTTCGGTCCGGTCGAGGCTGCGCGCAACGAGAGATTGTCCGCAAAGCTGCTCGAGCTTGCGAGACAGCCGAAAGCGCCCAAGGAAGAGATGGAGATCGAGCAGGGTATGCAGATTCGCACTCGTCTTAGCGACACGGACAGAGCTGACACGCTCAATGCAGACTCCGCCAAGAAGGACTCGGGAGCCACAGCAGAAGGTACGCCTTCTCTTTCTATCCCGATTCCCCCCATCTTCGCTCTCTGCGACACCAACGACGACCACCACCCGCTCCTCACCCCACCTTCCACCCCTCCCTCCACCGACGGCATGCCCGCGACACCAATCCTAGACAGAGCTGGCCAGGTAGCCATGGCGCGAGAGCAGCTGTTCTTTCACCTTCTAGGAGCCTCTAGCGATGTCCTAGGTTTTGATCTCGACGGCACTCTCCGCCTAGGCTTTGACAGCGATTCCACCCGCACAGACACCTGAAAGGCGGGAACCACAGAACCATCAGAGCACATCACAGCAAGAGACAATGCAGGAGAAGGCAAAGGAGCAAAAAAGTAGCTGACTCAAGCCCTCACCGGCGCTCGATCAGCAGATCCCGATGCCATGCAAGACGACGACGCCGACGGCGCGCCCTTGTCCCGCATGACGACGCAAGAACGCAGCATCACGAAGCAAAAGGCCGACCGCGCCCTCAAGAAGGCCAAGATCGAGAAGCGCAAGGCCAAGCCCAAGCCTCAGAACAGCATGACTTTCTCTGGCAGGAAAAAGACCAGAAAGGGCGGCAGGTGAAGAAATTCCCACGACGACGAATCTTGACACAACACACAAAGACAAGTTTGGCGCTGTTTCGGGACGATTCATCCGCCATTTATTCCGCGACTACAAGATACCCAAGAATTTCGAGAGGCGGGAATGGGACGGAAGAAGATGCGAGCAGGGAGCAAATGAGGCGCACGAGAGATTGGTTCATTGGTTCTGACCTTCACAAGCATGTTGGACCGACCGATTGGTTCCTAATCATCGATTGCCTTCGCTTTCGACAACGGCATCTCGCCAAGGGAAAAAGGGCAGACAGCATCCGCCTTGAAGCAGTTTTGAGAGCATACGTAATTTTCTCCCCCCAAAGCACGAAAGACAAATCAAAAGAGAAGAGTACCATAGTTGATCAAAAAGAAAACCACAATTTTTACACATTACCATTCTCTAATAAATCGCCCACACGAACCCCCCAAATTCCCAACCCGTTTCCCGAACCTAGGTAATGACAGGCGTAGAAAACGTCCGTTACGTCGTCACGGGTATAACTAAAGTACTTCTTGAACCCAATCCAAGTCCCACTCCCTTCCCTGTCCTATCCTTTTTCCAACCATCCACCTTTTTTTCCCAAAAGAATCCACACATCCCTTCCCTCTAAATCATCGCAGTGTGTCCGCAAGGCGATTCGCATAACTAGGTATATAATAAACACAATCATCGGCCGTTTCTTCAAGCAGCAAGAAGAGCTTTCGAACCCCCCTAGGTAGAAACGCCGGAAACGAAAGCAGTTAGGTATGAGAGATATAAGGAAGAAAAACGCCAGGGTCTAAGAAAACCAAAAGAAAAAAAAGAGAAAAAGGGGAAAAAAAGAAGGGGGGAAAAACCCACCCCAAGAATCGACAACTACCCCTTCCCCTCAAGCCTCAACCTCAATCCCTATTCGCCTTCGCCTGCATCTTCCTCAACGCATCCCGATGCGCCCCATCCAGCTGGCCCCGCCTCATAGCCTCATCGATCGCACTCTGCCTGCGGCCCTGCTCCTCTTTCTGCCTGGCAATGCGCATCTCGTTCTGCCTGCGCTCGTCAATCATGGTCTGACGAGCGCTGCTTTCGACGACGAGGGGCGGTTGCTTGGACTGCGCGTCGGCTTGGAGGGTTTGGCGCCATTGGTTCAGGCGCGCGGATTGCTGGGCGGTGTTTGTGGAGGGCTGGCGGGCGGGCTGGTGCGAGTCGTAGGCGAGCGTGGAGTAGACGCTTGCGCGGGGTTTGTGGGTTGGTGTTTGCGTTTGGGGTGGGGGTGGGGGGTTTTGCATCAGGGAGCGGCGTTGGGAGAGAGTCATGTTCTCGTCGTCGCCGGCTTCGAAGTAAGGGAGGTTCGGGCTGCTCATTTGAGGGGTGGTGATGCCTGGGGTTTGCTCTTCGGGGTGGTGGGCTTGGTCTTCGGGGATGGCGCCGCTCATGAGGCCGAGGGAGGGCGTGGAGCGGAAGCCGTTGAAGGAGACGGAGGTTTGTCTGCGCTGGAGCATGCGGGTGCGCTCGTCTAGGAGGTTGTTGGTGCTTGCGCTTGCGCCTTGTTCGCCGTATACGCTTGGGGTGGGGTTGAAGTCGCCGTATTGGAAGGTTTCGGGGGAGTCTTCCACGGGGGATTCCACGAGCGTTTGGTGAGTGATGGAGCTTTGGCGCATAGAGCCCATTTTGGGCCGGGCTGGGGTGCTGGAAGTGCTGTCGTTTCGGTTCAAAGACATTTGCGAGGCGCTGCGGTTCACGGAATAGATGGGAGTTACGCTTTGAGTTGAAGGCGTGCGGCTGAGATTGTTGGACTGCTCGCTGGACTTGCTCTTGCGGTGCGATTTTGACTTCTTGGAAGACTTGGAAGTTTTGTGCGTGGGCAGTACTGGCTCGGTTGGTGCGTTTGTCTGTTGAAGGGCTTCCACATCCACGGGTTTGGCCTTCTCCTCAGGGAAGCTGGTATCAATTTGAACGCCAGGAGAAGATGGTCTGGCGATCTCGTTGTCCTCGGCGTCTACGGGATAGTCGGCATCTGCAATGTGTTTGGCCCATTCGTTGGTGCGGTAAGTCAGGGCGATCTTCGACAGCTTCGGAGGCAGCTGGTGGACCATACTCTCCGAAACACTGCCCGGGTGGCCTTCAGAGCTGCCGTCTGGCCTTTGCGTCTTAGCGGCGTCTGACAGGCTATGCATGCTCTTCGCAGCGGTCAAAGATCGGTCCGTAGGCTCGTCGGTGACAGTCGCAACAGGTGCTGCGGCAACGGCAGGAGCTGCGGTTTCCTGGTGGATGATGACGGGCTCTCTCGGCAAGGCCTCATCGTCGTCTTCATCCAAAGCATCCTCGATGTTTTCCTGAGACGCAATGCTTGGCTGTCTGGAATGGCTTCGTTCGCTGCGTGGTGCTGGTGGTGCCTTCCCAGTTTCGGGTACCGGATCGAAAGTAGACAGTCGAGTCGATTGTTGCCCTGGCATCTCCTCTTCTATCACGGCGATGTCGTCCGCAGTCGCTGCAATAGACGATGCTTGGTCGTCGTGGCGTTGCGCCATTCCTGCGGCAAATTGCTCGTCCAGCTGCCTCAAAGAAGCTTTCTTCAGCGGCATACCTGTGCTCTCGGGTTTCGACTCCTCAAGAGACGCTCTAGGCGCTTCGGTCTTGGGTTCCGCGTCTGGTGCTTGTTCTTGCTCTTGCTCTTCAGTTGGAACTGAGAATGGAAGTGGAACCACCTCCGGAGCGCCAGGTGCGTAAGCCTTCTTTGAACTGTCGATCTCGCCCCCTTCCTCTCCAGTGTGAGTGTGGTCACCATCGCTTCTCCGCATTGAATCTTGAGAGGTACGACTAGATCCCTCGCCGCTTTCCATCGAGTGTCTTTCTGCCATTTCACCAGACTTGCGTTCACCCTCAACAGATTTCCGTTCGTCATTGCCGCTTCTGCGTGGTGATTGTACTTCTGCAATATCACTCAACTCAACGGCATCCAATTCGCGCTCCTTAACACTGACTTGATCTTTGCCGAAGGTCTCAACAGACGATCCGACTCCGGAGTCGATGTGAGTGCGAGGACCACTTTTTCCGCCATACACGGCCTCCCACTGAGCGCGGTCTTTCTCATTGTTGGCTTCGATGTCACGGCCAACAGCAGCTTCCGCCTCGGCACGCTCATCTTCGACACGTTTGCGCTCTTGCTCGTTCTTGTTTCGCTTTTCTTTCACCACCTGCCAGAGCTTAAATTGAGAGACCAGTCCAAAGAGGAACACAACGATGATGCAAGCAATTTCCACACGGATACCGCGAGTGATTGGGTATGTGTTGGTCTCCAATGGGAATTGCTTGTCGTTGAGGCTCCAAAGATACAGCCAGAATTCTTTCAATCCAGCGCGTGAGAAGCAATCCACTCCCAAGATGATGATGGTCGATCCAGCGAAAGAGGTGCAGACAATCAGGCCGTACATGCGAGTGTAGTGGCTGAATGACAGTGCGAATCCAACGACTGTCATAACACCAATGAGTACACCGCGACCAGCAACAGAGTGGATGATTCCGCCAGGAGCCAAAACCAGAAGCCACATGGCAAAGCAAAAGCTGCCGAGCATGCATCCGAGGCCTTCTGTGACTTCTTGGAAAATGAGTGATACTGCTCCGAAGATTAATCCAGTGACCACCGCAGCAACCATGTATGCTCCCTGAATGGCATTGCTGTGATCCGGGTTCATAACATAGATGATCAGAACAGTGACGGCCAAGCTCGCCAGGTAGGCCGTGCTTAGGAAAATGTGGAGCCACGATTTCTTGATTCCTACCAGACAAAGCGCAACACCAGTTCCCAACATGATCGCGCCAGCAATGCCAAGTGCTGGTGTGATTTTGGGTTCGATAGGGAGCGTGTTCGGGTCATGAGTTGGGACCGGTTCGTCTTCTTCTGCTCTTGCGTAGAGACCGGCTTTGATGGGCGTAGGTTGGATCTGGTCGGCGTACGGGACGCTTTCTGAGCTCGAAACCCAATTCTCCTCTTCATCGTCGTTGTTTGCACGCACAAAGTGCTTGGGGTGGTAAGAGGTGGCAAATTCCGAAGCTATTTCATTGGATCCAGGTGTCGCGGTCGTAATGCCAGTGATTGACTCCGAAGATACTGCTGTAGGTTCGTTCGTTTCTTGATGCCCAGGTCCATCGTTCGCTGTCACGCCATGCACCGCATGTAACGCGACGACGATACTTGAAAGGTAATTTCGGAGCTGCATGATGTGTTGTTCTCGTTGTGTACAAGACACACTGGCTTAAAGCTCTGGACTCCTATAGCTTTCGAAGTTCGTCGCAGTATGTTCCCATCAACAGTCGGAAAAAAGAGGAATCGAATTACAAGCGAAGAAACATTATTCAATGAAAACAAAGTAGGGCGTGTGATGGGCCACTCGAAATGACGCAGAACCGCGCGAAGACAACGAAGAAGAGAAACAGAAAACGGTTGCTCACCGGTAGGGTGCGTGCCATCGGTTCAAGAGGGAAAACCCAACGTGCGCCGCCCGGGCTAGAGGAGATCTTTCACTTGCGTCCCCCAATACCTGCATGTCGTTTGGCGTGCAGGCCGAGAAACCTTGCGACTCGCAACCGTCACTACTGCGGAGAAGTCACACGCTTGGTGCGAACGATCTTTCCCATCAGGGCGTCTCGTGGGAGATTGCGAAACCCAGTTGTCGATCCACTAAGCTGTGCCGGCGTCGCATATGGCGTGCTGCATTTGGCTATTGGTGAAGTGCACGAGCGCCGTATGCCATGACCAGGCGAGCCAATTACCTTAGCTCAGCACCAAGCTGCGATTTGTCTGGGGATGGAATCGTGGAAGGCGGCGTTGCGCGTTGGAATTGGGCCAAACAAGATCTGAGGCGACCGGCCATTGGACGTGTCTCTGACGGCGACAGCGAGCTACACCCGAAATGCCTCGAGTCAAGATGAGACCTGCTGCAATACCACGTATGGCGCCTGCGGAACATGCATACTGGACGGTGGGAGAGCTGCAGCGGTCCTCCTCTTGCCGGCTTTCCCAGGGAGTTGGAGGCAAACAATGACCGGGGTGGGGGGCATTTTTAGTGCCGAGTTACGTCCATGTTCGGTATTCCCAGGTCAAATAGATGCAAATCATGCAAGGCAGAGTGGCCGTGCGGAATCGCCCAGGAGCTGCCAGAGCCGTTTGCAGTACGAACGGACTCTGGCCCGCCGCCATCAATGGCAGTACTAGCGAGCTCAAGCGAGATGAGGTGCGGTCAATACAGGGACGTGCAGCGGGAAGCGATCGCCATCCCTCCTCCCTAATCCTTATGCGGACGGCCTGCCAACGTCGACCCTACAAGACAACTCTCTGGATGATTGCCGTTTCGCTGAAGAACCGTACAACTGCCAACAGTCACACTCGCAGAATTGTAGACATTCGGTGCCGACTCCGACGGTTGGACATGTATTTACTGTGGTAAAACGTCACGACAATTTCCTTCTGAGATTCTTTTGAGTGGCATGTTTTGATCATGCCAGACACAGCTAGCGGCCGTGCTTTGCGATCTCATGCCGGCTCCTGGCGCCGCGGTAAAGCCAAACGCTCAGACACCAATAGCAGGCAGCGCGACTCGCCCACACGAATGAGACAAGGCGACGGTGAACGTGACTTGCCACCTTGCCAGCATAACAACACCCACTTCGCGCGCGAATCGCTGCACGCTTAGCTCAGGGCGCATGTGCGTGATCCCCAAGAGGTTTGTGATTCCAAGTATAGTCTTGCAGGGCGCATTGGTATACAATGCTCTAACTTATATGTCTAACTCTCTCCAAAGGGATAGTTGAACTTGAGCAGCGAGTTCAGCCCACCGACCCAGTGATCATCGCCGTCTCCAGCGCCTCCGCTGCGGACTATAGATGGCACACCGCCAACCCAGTCTCTGGCACCAGGCGCACCAGCTGTCCGGACTTCTTCGCCTACAACCCTGACCTCCATGCCGGCTTTAAGACCCTCCTTGCGCCGCACGCCATCAACCGAAACTTCGATTTCTTTGCCACGATTGATCTCGTCGATGCGAAGCGTAACAGGCGTGTTTGCCGGCAATACCAGCGGGCGGAAGGAAAGCGATCGTGGACAGATTGGCGTGAGCAACAAACTGGAAACCAATGGGTGTACGATCGACCCGCCGCTCGAAAGCGAGTATGCCGTGCTTCCCGTAGGCGTGCTTGCTAAGAATCCGTCCGCAATAGCCGTGGTCAAAGTCTTCTGATGTGGAGGTGATCCAATTAAGATAGTAATGTGCGCCAGGTGCGGCAAGGCACCTCTGTGAAGTAGAACTTCGTTTAGAGCGAAGATGTCTTCACATCTGTGATCGTGATGTGCAAACGGTGGCTCATGAGGCAGGCGTTCGCCAGTCGATGAGAAAATCCCAATTCGCAGGCGATTTCTGAGCAAGACCCGCGAGTTGCGTGAAGAACCCATTGATTTCCCACGAGCAGATGACCAACCAGCTTGATCATCTTGTAGGAATCCGTCCAAGCCATCCCTATAGTGAGGCTCATCTGTGCTCTTCGGTGGAATTGGAGATGGCGCGCCAGATACAAAGACCTCTCTGAATGCCCGCTTGTACTCATCAAACTTCCACTCGCCTAGGAAGCCAAGTGTGCCCATGCTGAATGACAGGATTGGCGGTACACTTTTGGCTGTCGCAAAAAGTGATGCTGCGTGTAGAATTGTACCGTCTCCACCAAGTGTAGTGGTCAAATCGACCTTGTTGCAATATTCAGTGTTTCCGCCTGGACCAGGTACATAAATCGGGAATGGCAGATCGCGCTCCACATCCTGAGCAATATGCGACTCGAATATGAGCGAGACCTCGGGGTAGTTGTTGTTAACGTGTTTGGCATACTCGATTAAAGCATCGCGTACGGGCTCATCATTGTCTTTGCTGACAAAGAGGACGTTTCGGGGAGGCCTGGGCCATCGTAGTGAAAGGAGGTCGTGACTACTTGTTTCTGTGGAATAGTCAGTATTGCGATCAAGATAGTACCAGTTGATCCAGGCGACAGTCATACCTTGTAGCCCAGCGCTTATCCTGTCCGGCAGCTCTGCCAAACTGCGCACTTCACGCCTTGCGGCAGTGGTGGTGAAGCATCGAGTCGCGACAGCAGGCCGTATGCTTTGCAAGCATCGCCATGCTTTAATCATTCTCCCATCGTCAGGTCCGCAAACCCTTCGTAACTCTCTGCTGCACGTATGTGGTAGTAGACAAGAAGTAAGGTAATTGGCAGAGTTTAAAGTTGATAGCACGATGATCACCAGATCTCATGCGCGCGCGGGATCCTCCACCTCAGGCTTTTGCGGCGGAACGTCATGCGCCAACGGCGCTGCAGGTCCAGTCAGTCAGCAAAGCAGCAGTGGAGCGCCTGCATCATGTCTTCTCTCATTCTCGCCCAACTTCATCCTGCGATACCGTGACTGGACGGTACAAAGGCTCATTTGATATCCCGAGGAGTGAGCACCTCCTAAAAATCAAAGCAAAATATCGATCACAGTATCCGACCATCACAGCATCTCTGGCCAGTGGCACAACGTTGCGTCAATCCGGAGTATCCGGATATCAACACCAGCACAACATGTCGCAAACAAACAACGAAGGCCCTCGCCTGCGCAAACAGCCTAATGGAAACCAAGAAACGACCCTCCCAAATGGCAAGCTAGAGTCTGGCAAAGATGAACATCCACTTGGACCACCGCAACACGGGCCCTTCGTGCAACTCCTCCGGATCCTCGGGTTCGGCCTCTACTTCTTCGGCTCCTGCCTCTTCATCCACTTTGCACAGATTCTGGGAGCACCTCTTTACCTCTACTCCAAGGATGATTTCTACGCTTACATGGCTCTTACCAAGCAATACTTTGGCATCTTGGTCACGACCATGACCCAATGGTTTAGCCCGACCCTGATCCGTATCAGCGGCGACAAAAGCGTATCTGGCCAGCTCCACCAGGAAGCCGATGGATCTCTCCGTGTTGACTTTCCGGACCGCATCGTCCTTCTGGCCAACCATCAAATCTACACGGACTGGCTTTACCTCTGGTGGATCGCGTACACAAACTCAACGCCCACTCACGGCCACATCTACATCATCCTCAAAGAAAGCTTGAAGTGGGTACCCGTTATTGGTCCCGCCATGCAGCTATACGGATTTGTCTTCATGGCTCGCAGATGGGCCAAGGACCAAGAACGCCTGCGTTACCGCCTTCAAAAGTTGAATTCAAGACACTCAGGTCCTCTATCTGGCGAACAAGGCGGCGCTCAGCTGGATCCCATGTGGCTTCTCATCTTCCCCGAAGGCACAAACCTTAGCGCTAACACGCGCAAGTCCTCTGCCAAATTCGCCGCCAAAACAGAAACCGAGGACATGAAACACCTGCTTCTCCCGCGTTCGACAGGCTTGCAATTCTGCTTGCAGGAACTCAGGGATACAGTCGATTACGTTTACGACTGCACGATTGCGTACGAAGGCATCCCCCTCGGAGACTATGGACAGGACATCTTCACCCTCCGCTCCGTCTACTTCCAAGGCCGACCGCCCAAGTCGGTTAACATGCACTGGCGCCGGTTCGCCGTGAAAGACATGCCGATCGACGACAAAGATGCCATGCACGAGTGGGTCCTCGCAAGATGGCGGGAGAAAGACGAGCTCTTGGCCAAGTTCATGGAATCGGGCAAATTCCCCGCCTCCGTGGACGCGGTGAGCATCGAGAATGGACCCGACGACGCGTTCAAAACGCCTTACATCAATACGGAGGTCAAGCCGAGAACTCCCACGGAGTTCTTGCAGATGTACGCCCCGGTGTCTGCTGCTGGGCTTTTGGGCAGGATTGCTGTGAAGGTTATTGATCGGTTGACTTGAACCTGGGATTGTGGGAATTGCGAATGGGTTGTTTCTGGGGAAGAGAAGACCTGGATCATACACAAAGACATGGGTTGAATGGGTTATACCCCTATGGTTCTCTTTACATTGTATTGAAACGCGCACACGAAGAGATGAGACGTGCTAAGAGGTTGATGATGAAAATTAATAGTGATTATGGTATTCGAAAGACTGGTCCTGTTCGTTCATCCCACCGACTCTTGGTATCTATGCTTACACACGCTGGCATAACTAAAGAAAAACTCCGTTCTTGAAAACAACTCACTGCTGAACAGCAGCATTCTCGCCAGGCAACGAAACCCACATCGCCCCAGGCATTTTCTCCCCACACCTCAGCATCTCCTCCAAAGACCTCCTCAAACCCCTCAAAACACCAAAGAAGCTCCCCTCCCTCATCTTCGGCCTCGTGGCAGGATTCGGTCGAAGACACCACTGAACAGCCTCGGTGATACCATTCGTCAGGTAAGCCGGTTTGCCACGCCTGGTGAAGTTGACCCCGATCGACTTCCTCCGCTCGTCATCCCGCACAGTCTTTACCGGCCTTGTGTACGGATCCGCGCCGTTGACGTGGAGTCTGCCTCTGATGAGCATATGCATCGTTTCACCGAGGCTGAAAACGTCCGCAGCCATGGTCATGATTCCCGTCTTCCTTAGCGCCGCCCGATGAGCTTGGGGATCCGATTCTTTCAGGGCATGAATCGCTGCGATCTCCGGAGCCTGGTATCCATCTGTCCCTCCGTAGCCACGGAAGTTATTAGCGACCTGGCTGCCTCCGAAATCACCAAGAACGACATCGGGGAGTCCAGCTCGCTCGGGCTTGGAGGACCAACGGAGGAAAACGTTCTCGCACTTAATATCTCCATGGACGATAGCCACATGGCCTGGATCTGACCAGTACTGCTTTACTTGCGGATCCCAGCGAAGGCCATAATGGAGGTACGCCAGGGCGTTGGAGAGCGAGATGAAAACGTGCAGAGCGAAGATCTCCGGCGTGAAGACCTCCAGCTCGATGAAATGGAGAACTTGCTCTAAGAGATCCCCACCGGCGCAGTATTCGGTGTACAAATTCGCTTTCAAACCGCCCAAGAGATCACATCCGAATGCTTCGAGGATGTTGGGATGAGGTCGCAAGACTTCTAGGAGCAGAAGGGCCTCGTTTGGTAGGGGCTGCGTGTTTGGCTGGGAGGATGGCCTGTCAGGATATCTGAAGTAGGTCTTGAAGCGTTTGACGACGAAGACCCTGCCGGTTGAGTGGGACTTGGTCAAGGAAGTTCTGGCTTCAGAGCCGTGTGTTAGCTCCTTTATGTCGTCGTAGCTGTCATCGTTCTTCCACGGGTGGAAGATGACTGCGGGTGGGCTTTGGCGGCGGAAGGGGAAGGAACGCGATCTCGGTTTTGGATTTGGAACTGGTGGTTTGGAAGGGCTACCGTCCTTGTTCTCGTCTTTTTTGGGGCTGGGGTTTGACATGACGAGTCTGGCAAAGAGCTTTTGAAAGGTCTGTGTTGTGCAAGCCATGCTGTAGTATGTCCAGAGTTGTATGTAGGTTGATGGTTGAATCTCTCGAAAGGGGATCATGGTGGCTTCAAGTAGAGTATATAGTGAACGAAAAGATGTCCTGCACGCGTCGTGTGTGAAGGGTTTGTTGTGGTTGGTGAAAGGCAAGGTGCAAATGCTAACGCGATTGTGACGTCTTTGAACAGAACAGTGAAGGTGTAGTGATCAGTGATATTATGTTGTGTGCATAGCGGCATTGTGAGAGTCATGGTTTTGGTCCAGGTCTGTTCTGATGCATACATGTGTTCGATTGAAGGGCAAGTCAGTTGTAGAAAGGGAACGAGAGAAGATGGTGGAATGAATGATACTAAGGAAAACTTCACTTACATTGTTGTGTCTAATCTAATTGTACAGGAAAGGATCGAATTTCGAAAGCAGCTAATTTACTCACGCTCGATATTCCACAAAGCCTTGCTAAGAGGTCTTTCTTTCCTGAATAGCTCATCCCTCAACGTCCAAGCATCGTCCACGCATCTCAACAGACCAGTACCGATACTGTAATCCATAGAGGGACGATGCTTTGGGTTGACTGCGAGACAATGCTTCAGTATACCATTGAAGCCAATCTCGTTGAACGCTCGTGGTAGCTTTAGCTTCGAAGGATTCATAGACGTTCTCCAGTGGCAAAATGTCAACAACACATGGAGAGTCAGCCCAAAGCAATACACATCGCTCTTCGTGCTCATCGGGGGCCCTGAAAAGTCGCCACGGCTAACTACTTCAGCCTCAGGGCAGAAGTACAGCGGTGACCCACTCAGAAGTGAAGGTTTACTTTTTGGTGTACAGTGGCCGAAATCGCAAAGTTGTACCGTTGGCATTCCGTACTTGTTTTTAGGGTCGAGATGGAGAAGTACGTTCTCTGGCTTCAGATCACCATGTATGATCGAAATGGTGTCTTCATCCCTCTGCCATTTGCCATGTTTGATGCGGCGATAACCAGAATGCAGATACGCCAGCGCCTCTGAGATCTGTATAAAGACGTGGAGGGCAAAGATCGGAGGAGTGCTATCGTTCATCTCAAACCGCTTGATCTGACAGAAGAGATCGCCCGCGTTAGCATATCCCGTACACATGAGGATCTCGGAATTGGGGGTGATGTCGATTTGCGATAAGAAGAGAAGATTGGGGTGAAGACGGATCTTGAGGTGCAGAAGACATTCGCTGGGAAGATGGGCTGCGTACTTCGACTTTGCCTTTTCTCGGAGGACTTTCAAAGCGTAGACTGAGCCGGTCTTGGACCTGACTTTGTAGACGCGACCTTCGGTTGATTCTCCCAGTAGGCGGAGGCGTTCAAAGTCCCGTTCGAGAGAGACGCCTTCTTCGAGAACTAGCGATGCATCGCGAGCCCGGATTGTTGATGATTGTAATTCGGAAGCGATTTCTTTCTCTGAGTTTCGTCGATTTCTGGGCTTCTGGCGTTGTTGGCATGGTTTCTTAGCAGCGTGACGAGGGAAGGTGGCCGCATTATCGACAAGCTTGGATTCCGATTCCAAACGAACACACCTCTTACGTTTTTGTCTTGGTTGTCGAGCACCGACCGAGTGCTCGTGATCGTCATCAATCGGAAAAGCGCCAGGACACCTCAAGATGGGGAAAGTTTTCGAATCATCCACACCTGTGAGACGACTCGCGACGTTGCCCATGGTGGCTTCGACTAAAGGGTTTGACTTCCGAATAGCCTCTTGCGTCTTGCGGCTGTTAGGAGGGGACACTTGTAAGGGGTGCTTACGGCTACTTATGCCATACACTGCGTACTTACATACAAAGACATTGTGAGGTCAGGTGCGGAATATGTGAACGGCGCTCAGAGTGACACCAAGACACTGGCATCGGGTCGTTCGTGAACGAGCATAGAGAGCATGCGAGCCCCGTGATTCAGAATTTCGTCGTTGAATAGTAGATGTCAATCTTAGTGGCATGTCTAGACGATGTATAAATAGCCAAAACTTTGGTCGCTATCTGTGAGACAGTTAGCATATCTTGAAATCGTAGATGAGTCTGGTAGTGAGATCTGTTTGCTTGGAAAACCATGTGTACAAAGATGGTAGATGTTTCTTCCTGAGACATTTGAGATAATACAGAGGGTTTCAATTTCGTAATCTTACACTACAGTAGTTGAGACTACTTTATGTTCCACAGACTAGGGTCGATTTCCACGCCGAGATCAATCATCTCATCACGCTGCTTT
This sequence comes from Cladosporium sp. MBC 237, assembly GCA_030772445.1. NCBI lineage: Eukaryota > Fungi > Ascomycota > Dothideomycetes > Cladosporiales > Cladosporiaceae > Cladosporium > Cladosporium sp. MBC 237. Next base: position 124,739 of record JAPHCH010000125.1, read on the forward strand.
CTGAACTTAGAGATCTCTTTGAGAAGTCCACGGCCTCTGGTTCCAGAGAAGTCACCCCTTCCTGCAGGATCGATTGCAAGCATGCTTCGGAGAACATTTGTCATCCCAAGTCCCTTGTACTCGATATGGATAGCAGCTTCTTTCGGGTCGGTGAAGATGGGCCAGATGTCAGATTCTCTGTCGAGAATACACTTCATAGTGACACCCAGGCTGTAGATATCCGCCTTGTTTGTGGGGTTTGGCGAGTCGGAATATCGGCATTCCGGAGGGAGGTAGGGTTTGCATCCGCCTCGGAAATCACCTGAAGGCACTGACATGCCGAAGTCAGCAAGCACGACCTCAGGCATGTTTCCGTTCACTCCCCAAACTTCATGGGAAGCGCCTGCGGCCCATTGATATCCGCCAGCCGAGTGAGAAATTCCCCTGGCCGCACTAGGAAATCGTAGATAGATGTTGTCTTCCTTGATGTCACTATGCAGCATGGTCTCGCCATGGCAGATTTTTCGATAGACGCTGCCCTGGTCGTGCATCAAACCGTGATGCAAGAAGGCCAAGCCATCCGCCAGGCTGACCCAGATGTGGAGTGCAAAGAGAGTTGGAGTTGGTATCCCTAAGGAGTCAAACTTTCTGCATTGGTCGAACAGATCGCCGCCGTTGCAGTACTCGAAGCACATCAATCCGCGGCCTGTAGGGGTGAGCTCCGCAGCGTAAAGACGAATGATGTTGTCGTGCTGCCTACCTTGACGGGACAGTATATACGCCTCATGGGGTGGCTTTCTTCTGTCGTTATGGCGGACTGACTTGATGATTCTCAACTTACCGGTGCGTCTGGATCTGACAAGCTCCACAGTGCCTTCTCTCGAGCTGAAAGTCTTGACCGTACTGAATCCGGTGCTCAACGACACAGTCTCCATCTGATCTTCTCTTACCATCAGAGGTAAGTCGTAGACGGTGTTGGGCATCTTGCAGTCTCTAGAGGAGGCTGTGAAGCGGTGACGAAGAGGAGCTGGCCAGCAGCTAAAACCTGTATCGATTGGTGAAAGACACAAGAGGTCACGACCAGATCACCCCAACAAACATCGTTGTCGGGCCATTCATATACTCGGGTGAATTTGAGGCTGGCCATTACCACCCAAGAACCAATAAAGATACGCATTAAGAGACAATAACATTGTCCTAATAAAGCACAAAGTTGCGCAGTCAATGGAGCTCTTTAGCCAAACAAAGAAACAACTTCGCACCGTAGGTCAATCATCGACGAACAAAGAAATTTGGGCCTGGTCGGTCATTGGTACCTGCAAATTTTTAGGACTCAACGGCAGGCAAGCCGAAATTAGACTTACAATCAAAAACCCGGCATCAGGCTGAAACTCCTCAATACTATCATCGCTGCCGAACAAAACCAAACCGAAAATAAACTTACAATCGAAAAGCCAGTGTCCGACTGAAACTCTGCAAAACTGTCATCGCTGCTGAACACCACCACATACACTCCTGACTCCTAGCACGCCAAAAGCGTTCCGAAAACCTCACACATGCCCACCCCAGACTCTAGAGGGTATGCGCGTTCTCCTCATCAAATGTTTGCAGCGCTCTCTAAGATCTTCGATGTAACTCAAAGCGCCCGATGGATTCATACTGATCCTCTGATCCGGATCCGGAGCTAGACAAGTCTGGAGCAGACGAGTGATTCCAAGGCCTTGAAGGTAATAGGGGATCATGATCCGTCCCGGGTTTGATCCACAATGAAAAAGTTCGGCACGGTAGCCCTGGCAAAGCCATAGCATTGTAATGCCGTACGCGTAGATGTCCACTTTAGTGGTGAGTTCGCTTTGCGAATAGTGTTCCGGAGCAAAGTAGCCAGGCGTGCCTTGACTACGACGTGACTCATATGTTGGTCGGAAACTCATGCCGAAGTCTGCAAGCCTGTAGTTATAAATTAGTAAATGTTCAAGATAATGTGGGATGGTAAGTTTGCACTTACACGAAATCCGGCAGTCCATGCTCATATCCTTTGGGACGGATCAGGATGTTCCCCGGCTTGAGATCAGAATGAACCACGGCGGTATGGCCAGAGGAAGCGAGTCGATAGCCCGAGTTGTGGCTGCTCCTGACCCAATTGCCATGCACATATGCCAACGCCTCTCCAATCTGCACCATGGCGTGAAGAACAACTGGTACAGGGGCCTGCATCCTCATACGATACCAGCGTTCAACCAGGCCGCTCAAATCGCCTCCACTCGCGTGTTCCAGGGAGAGGACTGCACTCATAGAGGCACGATCATGCTCGACTTCGTACATCTTGACGATATTCCGATGGACTCCGAGGGTATTGAGTATGTAAGCTTCGCGTGGTGGTTCAAGTGGAGAAGAATGTTTGACGATCTTCATCACTCGAAGTTCGCCTCTATTCCTAGGTCGCGCGAGAACGACTGTTCCTTCGCCACCACAACCGAGTACTCTGAGGGTGTCATAACGGTCAGCGAGGGGAACGTACTGTTGCACTTGCCGGCTCAGGTAGTTTCTGTAGGTTCTTTGTCGCCTGTATCTGTAGGGTGCCAGACCGTAGCCTGGGTAAGGTTGGGCAACCGCCACGTTGAACATCTCAGAGATCTGGCGTGTGTGGCATCGCCAAAGCCTGGTTGTTCTGTGGTTGGGTGTATTGTGGTGTTTAGAAAATGATGGGGGGCGCGTTGTTTGCATAAGCTCGACGTTGGTGAGTAGTGATTTGAATGACATGGCGTTGTGTTGTTCTGCTTCACTATTGCCCCAGTAGTCACTGTTAAAAATGTCGTACATTTGCAGAAAAAGTTGGAGAACAATGAAAGTAACTTCACAGGAAAGTGAAGTCACAACACTAAGAAGGAACTGCGCTGTTGGCTGTCGAAGGGTATACGGTAACTATGGTTAGTGACTTACATGCCTGCCCCTGAGCAAACCTATAATGCCCACTCCTCCTTGTCGTCGCTAGCTGTCACAAACGGTTCGTCGATCATGCGCACCGCCATGTCGGAACATAGTACACAGCTGCCGGCTACCAGTCCATCCAGCTCCTTTACCATGCTTTCCCTCTTTGCGCCTCCTACCACGGCCCTGCCGACTTCCCTTTGCAATTCGCGGATTCTCTTGCCCTTGCCCATTCCCACACTGTCGAGAACCATCTCACCGAGACAATCGGCGTGGAAGGCATGTTGGCATGGGAAGACAAAGAACTGGCGCATTAACAATGGAAGACGGCATTTCCAGCATCGCTCACCCGGCTCGACGATGGCGTATCTCGAGTCTAGAGCTTGGATAGACGTCTTGATCGAAGCGGCCGTGGTTGCAGAAGAGTCCATGGACGTTTTGAGGGAATCGATTTGTCGACTGTAATCCTCGAGCGCAGCGCAGATCTCTTCTTTGAAATCGTCGATGACAACAAAGTCGGGGAAGAACGGGATGAGATCTTCTATGCGCAAGAGTTCACAGCGCTTTAAGAAGTCCATTGCGCTCTTGATGCCCTTGCTCTGGCCGATGACCTTTTTGGCAACCTTGAGCCATAGTTTCTTGCGGAGGGCATCGTCGTTACCCGGTCGATCGGCAACAACTGCAGCGAGCTCAACGGCATCGTACCTCAGCGCGAGATCAACGGCCGATACAAATTGTGACATGGTACAGTAGACATGAACGGCCGACTGCACGCGTTTGTGTGTGATGCATAGGCGAAGTGCAAAATCGACGTCGTAATTCTGTTCGTGGTTTCCTTCCTGCGTCTGAAGGTATGAGAGTAGTGCTGACTCGTCTGATGACGGATGAGAAGCGTAAAGAGAGATGAGGGTATTGTGAACCGCTGGCGACGTTGAATGCTGGTGGTTGATGCAGAATAACAAGTATCTCACTGCCTGGTTCTGGGACAAAGGAACCGCAGATCCTGTGGTTTTGTTGTAGTTCAGCAATGCCGGGATAATGTTCTTCGGCTCAAGTCCCGGCTGTCGCATCATTACCTCAATGAGATCAACAGCCACGTGTGTCATCAACACGGTACTGTACTTGTAGAACATCTCCGGCTCAGTCTGTTTCTTGAGAACAGCCATTGCCTCTGCCCATCGTTCCCGTTGGACCCAGTATGACAAGACAAAGTTGTAGTCCTCGGCGACGCTGGCAAAATGCAGTAGCTCTTCTTCTCGACCATGAGAGCTGATGATCTCGTATGTTGTTTTACTGTCAAGATCCGCCTTGTACTTAGTGACAAAGTCTTGGAACTCTTTCCGGAAGATAGGCAGCTGTTTCTGCATATCTGATGCGGTGGAACCTTCCGCTAGTTCGGCTTTGGTACTGATCGTGTCGTCAAGTTGATTCAGTTTCGCCATGTAAAGCTCAATGAGCCAGCTGGTGAGCATTGTTCGCTGCATTGTGTAGTTCTTAGGGAAGTTCGAAAGCTTTGTGAGCAGGTACTTGCGTAAGGCGTCATGTTCGCCCTTGTCGATGAAGGTGAGCGCAACGTCTTCGAAAGGTTTGCTGCTTTTCCCTAGTATTGTCGCCGCTTCCAAGAACTTTCCTTGTGAGATGAGGTGATCACCCGTTACAGCAGCCACCACGTCTTTGTGCTCTGCAGATTTCGCATACATCTGGGCAGCATCGTATTTGCCCTGATCGAGAAGGATCTTCCAAACGTCTCGAGTCTCATCAGTAACGACTATCTCGTAAATTTCTGACGAGGTCAACAGCCAGTAAGTGTTCTTTTGGTGATCTGCAAGGAGACCGAGATTACTTTCGCCAGGCTCTAAAACAACCTGGTTGTAGACTATGCTGTCGTCGAGTCGATTGATAGCAGTCACGCGGCCCTCCATGAGTGCCAGAACGTGGAATTGGGTCAATGCAATCGAGGAGATAGCAGGCTGCGCTGTTCTGTTGCGCCCCCCTGAAGTCTGCATTGGTGGCATTTTCGACCTTGGTAGCAGATGTGATTCATGGAAGACTTGCCTGCCGAGAGTGGCAGGGTCCGGTGATTCGGAAAGCAGTACACCGTTGAAAATGCCCTGCGACTGCAACCATGCATACGCCCTCTCCGTAGAGTTGTCTCCCATTGTGGGTTGACTAGCGTCTGTGGGATCAGGAGATACCGCTAGACTGCATGGCGATGCCGTACCTGTTGGCTCTATCGAGTGTATGCTTGGAGTCTCTCCGTCGAACAATTTTGAGTATATTGACCCGCTTCCCTCATGGCCTTGTCGTCCGATACGACCGGAAAAGTGGGCGAGCTGATGTTGCGTTGCGACAAGGACTCTTCGTGTGTCCGGTCGGGTAGACAATACATCTGTGTACAAGCCCAACACAGGGCCATCGTGTGGGGCGTATACGCTCTTCAGATACTTCTCTTCCCTCCTGTAGAATTCCGTGCTCGGTTCAATGTATGTTTCGTACACGTGCCCATCCGCGGCGCCAATCAAGATTTCCCGCGTGGAAGCCGTAGGCTGCGACGGGTTCCATGCCACGCACTCGATCTGCGCGCCCTTCAGTCTAGCCAGAGCTTTGGGTTGTCGCGATTGAGTGTGCAGATAGTAGTTCTCTCCAAGTGCCGTGGATATGATCAAATGTGAGGCGGAAGGGTCGAGGAACAGCCGGCGAATGACGCCTATTTCGGCAGGTCGCTTCGGAAGATCGATGTCGTCGATGTCGGCAGCGTTGTCCAGATCGAATCGCAAGAGTCGGCCGCTCGAAAGGGCAAGAATGAGGACATTGTTGGCGACTTGAGCTGCAACGAAGTCGGCAGAGACATCGAATTGTAGCGTGACTTTCTGGACGTCGAAGACGGGGACTTGGTTGTCGTCTGTTATGCCAGCGGCATAGCCGCTCGAGGGGTCCAAGGACATTCTGTGAGTCGTGTTGTTGTCGCGTGGATTTGCTCGTATCTATGCCATGTTTCAGGCTCTCGAAGCTTAACAGTCTCAAGGCATTCGCAGGGGGCGTGATGGTTGTGTCTGTATGTCGCCCAATCTGAAGCTCAGGATCTTGGGATGGAGTTGGTTGGAAGCTTGGACTCTCTTGCTGGCTCGTGGCGTCACCTCTCCGCGACTGCGCTTCAACACCAACAAGAATACACTCAACTCCTATGCATAAAGCTTTCGTTCACAGTCGCGTCTGGCACTGTATTTGCACTATACGTCGGTTCTATCATGTGCTATTTGCTGGGTATCAGGCGATTATTGGCCAGACTTGTCGACTTCTTATAATCAAGACTAGTCCTCACACATCTCGTTATAGCCGTCAGCGGTTGCAGCGCACCTTGAGATCGCATACACCGAGGCCGTATTCCTGCCTGCCCGCCTTGGAAGCCGGACAGCTGCACGGGCTGTGATGTCTATCCTGTAGACTCGCTTTGGAAATTTGGCATTTGCATGGCTTGAGAAGGACACTATGCATTATTTTGCATATACATAAGTGCGAGTGTATCGGTACGATTCAATGTGTTTGCCAATAATTGACGATGGAGGTATTGCTGCATCTACAACCATGCATGGGGGTTTTTTTTTTTTTTTTTTTTTTTCGTTTCTTTATTTCTTGCGTGGATAAGTAACTCGCAAGGAAGTTGGAAGGTCTGGTCTATGCATCGATTAGCACATCTCGCGACATTATTAAATGCTAGCACATCACGAAGCACGACGGATCGACCAACAACCGATGATAAACTGCAGCTTCAAGCAAGCTATGCACCGCCGAGCGCTATTGACAGAAGAATGGTACTTATTGGGCGCGTGTTGTCTGCTCAGATAGATTCATAGAGAACATACTAGCCCATCTTCCCACCCAAAGACCAAACACCTGCCGATCTTTGCTGGACTATCCGCGTCGATCCTACAACATTCGAACAGCACCAACCCTAACCCTAAACCACACCCTTTCATCGGTCAACAGAGCCACGAACGCTTGGCATGGCTGCCATGGCTCGCAACAAGAATAACGCCAAGACAACATCAAAGCGAACAAAGAAACCAAAGGTCCCTTTCTATCGACCCCAAGATCCTTCAAAAACCACCCAAAACATCGATATAGAGTCAAACACCATGATTGTTTTTGCCAAGGATCTTGCCAAGGTGCATGCCAAGGCTGCCAAGTGGGAGGTCGACGACATGGATAGCTCGGTTTGGCATATGAATGATATGGAGTGGAGGTCTCATGATTCTGAGGTTGAAATGATATTATTTGAGTGTTCTGTGGTTTCCTGAGTGCTGAGATCCATCGATAACATATGAGCCATGCCAAGACATATGCACGACCGAAGGAAGTAGGGTTGCAGCCTCCTTGTGGATGGCTAGGTCTTCTGCATTAGGGCTTTTCCCATGTCTGCGTTCATTCCTGTAGTGAGGAACTGCGTTGATGATTGTTGCATCGTTGGTTGTTGCATCGCTGGTTGTTGCATTGGGGTTTGCTGCATTGGGGTTTGCTGCATAAGGGATTGTTGCGTGGGGAATTGTTGCATGGGGGTTTGTTACATCGCTGGTTGCTGCATTGCTGGCTGTTGCAATGGCATTTGCGATGATGTAGGAAGCTGAGGCGGCAATGCTTGTTGCATGGGGGGTTGTTGCATTGCCGGCGGTTGCATTGGCATTTGCGGTGATGCAGGAAGCTGAGGGGGAATCCCTTGTTGCTGAGGCATGGCACGCTGCGGAGTACTGATGTACGGAGACTGGCCCATCTGATATGGATTATATGTAGACGGGGGTGTTTGTGGTGAGAGGAATGGGTTTTGTTCAAAGCGTTTCTTATGTGTAAGCTTTGGGATTGCGTCTGCGTAGACGGTTCCATTCGATGGATAAGGATTCTGCGACCGTTCGTGCTCGGGGCGCTGGCGCCTTTGGCGAACCCAGACTCAACGTTCGCGATCGATCTTGATGGAGTGGCGGTTTCCCATGGTTGATGATTGCCATTCGAGCGATTACGAAGCCTGGGAGGTGGCTTGATGATACGAGCGAGCGGTGCATATAGTGACTGAGCGCAGGTAAACTGCCTCGACGAAGGGTATGATGTCCAGCTGGACAGCAGAACATACCACGGTGCGTCACAACCAGCACCCTTGAGCGAGATGTCCGAACAATTGCAACACCGAGGCATGATGCGGGTAGGAACGGAGAGAAAATCGTATGGTAAATGCGGGAAGGCAACCCTATTGGCGATGATAAATTGACCGAAAGACTACATCAGCGGTTTCCAGTCGAGTTACGCTTCCCACTGTTCCAGAAGAAGGTGAGGTATCTCGAGAACAAAGCCGAGAGCATTATCATCATGGCTATATCAACTCTGATAGACTTGAGCTTCGTCTTGAAGCTCTCCGGCAAAGACCTTGCTGCTCCTGCTGTTAAGATCGATTTTGGATGCATGGTGGACGCCAGACGTTCTCTCTATCAGATATGCATCCTTGTTCGAAAGACCTTTAGACTTGCTGAACACAAAATCAGCTGTGGTTTCAATCGCAGACAGGCTCCAAGAAGAGTCGCAATGAGAAGAGCATCAGACGTCGTGTTGTTGGTGTGGCTATACCCCCATAGTCAAAGTGCTGTTGCTCCCGCGATCGCATCATGAGTGGTCCCGACGAGAAATGGAGATGCTGGCCAATAGTATGCAGGAGCAGGCAGTCCTACGAGCAGTATAACCTTCTACCCAGCAAGATTAGATTATCGACACCAGCTGAATCTTAGTCTGAGGCACTCACAAAATCCGAGACAAGGAGAACATCCCTGAGAAACGGGACTTGTGTTAGTGAGGTTAAAGCAAAGCAGGAGCTTGGGCCTCGGCGTTTCAATTTAAAGTTTCCCTGGGCGCGTTCGCGCGCCAGCTTACCCCCAAAGGCATCAACCAGCCCGTCATCCAACAGGTTCTAGTCCTCCAACACGACTCGAACTTCACAACGCCCTTGGACATCAACAAAACAAATAATCATCCATCGTCACAATGTTCGCCCTCCGTAACGCCCTCCCCCGCGCCGGCGCTCGCGCCTTCTCCACGACGACCCCCAAATCACTCGCGAAGATGCAGCTCATTGGCAGACTCGCCGACACTCCGGCTGTCAACCCTACCTCCACCGGTCGCGATGTTATCAGATATGCTGTCGGTGTCAGCACTGGCTCAAGGGACGAGAACGGTAACAGGGGCGTTAGCTGGTTCAAGGTCGCAAGCTTCTCTGAGGGCCCTCAGAAGGACTTGCTGTTGAGCCTGCCGAAGGGGTGAGTGATACGCTATAAGAGAGACGGGAACAACTGTGAAATTCTTCAATGCGGCGTCGCAGCGCCTGGACGATGGCATGCTGGCGTTGATTGGAGCGCTGAGAACAGTGGCTGATATACATTCCAGCACCCTCATGTACATTGAGGCCGAAGCCAAGATGGACAGCTTCCAGGCCCAGGACGGCACTCAGCGCACCGCGCTGAACCTCCTCCAGCGTATGTCTTGACTCATACTTGCAATATCAGTGTCCAAGCTAACAACATCATAGGCAACTTTGAGGCTCTCTCAAGACCGCGCATTGAGAGCAGCGAGACCGGCGGCCCCGAGAGCGACGCCGACCCTGCCCAAGAGCCGCTCAGCGGTGTTGGTGCCTCTTAAACAGGCCATTCGCCGGATGAGCTCGCATGAGAATTGTAACAATATATACCCTGAGGCTTCGGATAAGCAGAGGGTGGGGCCTGGTTAGGATGATTTCGCAGGTTATGGGTTCTGTCAATATATTATAGCGGTTTCTATACTCTACTACTCACGGTTTCTTTTGTACTACAAGAACCTTTGTAACGATACACCAGAGAAGACGACTCAAGCTTTCCCAGATATGTGGCTGTGGCAGGCTTGCTCCGAGCTTGCAATAAAGATACATCCCACGGTACTGCTTAGCACATGCATGTTTGCGCCATTATCAAAGCTTGAGGCGCACCACACACCATGGAAAACATATCACAAGACTGCTTCGCTCCCTCTCTCTCACGTCACCAAGATGATGAGGGCCAACAGCAAGAATGTGGCTTGCCAGGGGAGAGAACAGCGCATAGAAGGGATCAACTCGGCGATCTTCTCCGTGATACTACCCCATGAAGCTCTGCGCGATTTACGACTCCAGCTTAGGGGCTGAATACCTTACCTTAGTAAAGCGGTCTTCCGGCGCAGTATGCCCTCGGCTGGCAATTGACCCCGCCTTCGTGCCTCCCTCGTATGTGGAGAGAGATACCAGAAATATAGGGGGATATCTATCGGCATGGGCACAGAGGCGAGATAGCCGCCAAGGCATAGGATGGCATCGATCTCGTAGCTCGGGTACATCTCTCTTGCTCCCCGAGACCCTACGACCCTGGCCGCAAGGTACACGTGCGGACGGCAATGCAAGAATACATGCTCATGCGAGCCATGGCGTTGTTTGACGATGTCCCTATTTGCATGCGAGCGCCAGCTGAGAAGAGAGGTGAGGCAAGATGGGCGGTGTCTTGCTACGAGCCGTCGGGGCCGCCTATTGGACGAATTTACGACGAGGAAAAAGGCCTTCTCTGGCCAGAAGCAACGGTGGCACGGCATGCCGGACCTGCATACAATAATATATATGAATTGTAGTCGGTGAAGAGGTACGCTCACGTCCACACAACCCTGCATCGATCAGCACGTGTAGGGTAAAGCAAGCGTGGAGCGTGAGTGGTGTGAGCATGCAGGCATCACGAGCTATGGATTTCTCTCCCCTTTGGTGCAAGCCAAACAAGATGCGCCCCCAGCGGCGGCGGCGGCGGTCTCTCAGATGATTTATCTCAACGTGACGGCCCGCCGCGAAAGTGTGTTTTTCTCGATGCGAATTATTATTGCCTTCGGCCGGCAAATTTGATTTGGATTTGTCTACGCGTGCTTGCTGCTGCGCCCTCGTTCAAATGATGCCCGCGGACGCCGCCATCCGTCGTCATGTCCTCGCTACGTAGCTCGTCTTCAGGTCTCCTTTGCCGGAGCAGCTGACAGCTTCTTCACTTTTGACAGACTGACAGACTGACTGCATTACGCGTGTGGGAGGTGCGCATCTTCCACAAGTGACGGGCGGCGTTCTAGCAGCAGTAGAGGTGCCGTCGCGCGTGGGCAGCACGCAAAAAGAAGATCGATCCAAAATCGCGCATCGCTGGCGCAGACCCTCTCTCTGTCTCTCTCCCTCTCTCTCACTCGCCGTCACTACTTTCTAGGGCGGGCGCTCGCTTTTCGTCAACACCTCTCTCGCCCACCACCGCCACCACCACCACGGCTGCTGCACACAACAATATCCGAACCAACCTGTTTACTCGTGCACCCTCCTCACCTGCTTTGTCGCACGTGTCGTATCTCAGCGTCAGCAAGTTGGTCAGACTCAGCCTGCTGCTTCGAGACGTCTCGCTCGCCTTCGCCTCTCACCAAACAGACCCTCGGCTTTGTTGCAATCCTATCCGGCACTCAAGTTTGTCAGCCACTTCGCCCACCACTCTCACCGCGCAAAATTCGCAAACGACCACTCTCGTGCCAGCATTAAGCTTTACCTGCCTGCCTGCCTCCGCTGCGATTTAATACCAAACACCATCTCTCTGCCTCCCACTCCCGCGACACTTTGCGCCGCCTATTTTGGTCGACTTCATCTTCACCACAATCCGGGCGCCTGCCCGCGCTTGAATCCTGCCCGCGAACGTTCGATTGTGCCAAGACATCGACGTAATCACCTCTCAAAACTTGGGCGCATTATCAACACCGACCGAAGGCGAGATCATGGCCGTCACCGAGACGCAGTCGCCTGGCCCGACCTCTGCCCCGACAAGTAGGCGGCCCAGCGCCCAGCTCAGCGCCCAACCCAGTGCCCAAACATCACCCATTCCCACGTCATCCTCAACCTCGGTCAACTCACACAAGAGCGAAACCAGCCTTCCACCTGCGGCTTCGCTCGAGCCGCCGCAGGCGAATGGAGATGCACGAGACTCCTCAGAGCGCCAATCGCGCCCTACACCACAGAAGAAGCCGACCTTCACCACACGATTAAGTCGCATGTTCTCACATACCAACTCAAACTCTACCGAAAGCAGTCGAGAGCGCGAGTCCAGCAAGACCAAGGTGGCTGACAAAGTCCCGTCCGCTGTCGTGGATGAGTCCAGCACCGAGGACACACAAGGCACGAAGCCAAAGCGCCCACAACAGCCTTCGAGACAATCTTCAAGGACTGGAGCGACCGCTGTCAGCATTGCTGGATCTTTGAAGAATGGAAGCGAGTCTAAGAAGGAAAAGAAGGAAGAAGCTGCTGCTGCGGCCGCTGCTGCAGCGCCAAAGCGCTTCTGGGTCGACGACAGCTTGGAACATCACCACTACCTCCGAAGCGCTAAGCGACAAGAAAAGCTCTCAGACATGTTCCGCGACTTTCTGACTGGCAAGAAACGAGAGCACCACGAGGACCAGCCGCTCTCGTTGATGTCCAACTGGGTTGATCAGATTAAGAGTGAAAAGCACAGATTGGCATCCGATCAGAAGGGTGGTCCCAACAACACCCACACGCTTGTACAAAAGTACGGCAAATGCCAGGAGGTCGTCGGACGTGGAGCTTTCGGCATTGTACGGATAGCCCACAAGACCGACCCTGCGGATTCGAAGCACGAGCAGCTCTACGCCGTCAAAGAATTCCGGAGAAGACCGCAAGAGGATCAGAAAAAGTACAGCAAACGACTCAATTCAGAGTTCTGCATTTCCTCTTCACTACGCCACCCTAATGTCATCCATACGCTGGACTTGCTGGCAGATGCTAAAGGCGACTACTGCGAAGTCATGGAGTTCTGCGCTGGTGGAGATCTATACTCGCTCGTCCTCGCCGCTGGCAAGCTGGAAGTGGCTGAAGCCGACTGCTACTTCCTCCAATTGATGCGCGGTGTTGAATACATCCACGAAATGGGTGTGGCGCATCGCGACCTCAAACCGGAGAACTTGCTCCTCACAACCCACGGTGCCATCAAGATCACAGATTTCGGTAATGGCGAATGCTTCCGCATGGCCTGGGAGACAGAAGCACACATGACTGCTGGCTTGTGCGGCAGTGCGCCTTACATCGCGCCTGAAGAGTACATTGAGCGGGAGTTTGACCCTCGTCCGTTGGATGTTTGGGCATGTGGCGTTATTTACATGGCTATGCGTACTGGTCGTCATCTCTGGCGCGTCGCAAAGAAAGATGAGGATGAGTTCTATGAGGCTTACATTCGCGGCCGTAAGAGCGAAGAGGGCTACACGCCCATCGAGACTCTGCATAGGGTAAGTTGATGCCCTCTCGGCTAACAATTGACGATCTTTTGGAAACAATACTAACTTATTGAACAGGCTCGCTGCCGCAATGTCATCTACAGCATCCTTGACCCCAACCCAACCAGGCGTATAAGTGCCCACCAGGTCTTGAACTCAGAGTGGGGCAAGGGCATCAAAGTATGCCACGCTGGCGAGGAGGGTCTCTAGAACCGGAAGCACAAAGGTCAAAGTGCCACGAAGGTCAATGATTACCAGACAACAAAAAAGGAACCACCATCAAGACACCACGAAAATTATTGTCTACACCCAATGTTTTTTTTTCTTTCTCTTCTCTCTTTGGAGACCATATCTTTTTTGTTTCTATTTCTTCTTTTTATCCTCCCAAGCGTTCAGCGTGCTCTGCAAGACTTTCCCCCAGTGTCACCTTTTATGCTTTCCCAAAGCACGCGCAAGCAGCATCGAGGCGTGGCATTTATTGGATGATTTTTCTTGTCTGTTGTATTTCTCAAAATTCTTCGCTGCTAGGCTCGCTTGGGGGTGCTTGACCAATACAGTTCGGTTGGATCTTTGGAAATTGGGGCTGGCTGTCAGGTTTGAGGGAAGTCATGACTGTACGGTTGGTCGCTGCTGTTTTTTTGAAGGTATTTCTATATTTGCATTATCGATAGCAGTGCTTCAGAAATGAAAGTCTCTTGTCTTCATGGATGTCCTACTACTGTGAATTTTCATGGCACGTGACGAAAGTGACTTTCACATGTCAAAGATGACAGAGGAGTTGGGAGGAGGTGTATGGCTGGCTGGCTACTGGTCCGGAGTTGTCACGTCGAGGAGTTTATTATTATTGCACGGGCGCCCGCTACCCCCCACTGAGTCTTTGTGTAATTATGTTGAGATGTATGCTGACATATGCCGAGTTTGAAACCAAGACACTCGACATACTTTCACATACGGCATCATCGCCTTCCCCCGCTGCCGCGCTACTCCATATCCCGCCAACGTCTCACCCAGCTACCTCGCTCGCGGTACTGCTGGCAGACAGTCAACGTTGTACAAACCGCCTATCCCCCCCGTCCGATTCGTCTTGCGCAATTGATTTGCCCTTCTTTTGCGCCCTTGCTGCCAATTGGAAGCCGCGGCATGTGCTGTTCATAGGCAGAGCCGCGTCCCATACCAAAGAGTGTTGCAGCAGCCGTCCCAGCCCAGCAGAACAAGACAGCCAGCCTGACGGCGCAGTGAGTGTGAGCGTGTGTGCTGTGTGTGTGCTGTGACAAGGCCAGGCCAGGCTCGGATCGCGCAACCAAGGCTCGCTCACACGGCGTGCGTCAAGTCTGCGGCATGGGGAACTCGCAGAGCAGCGACAGCAAAAGCAACACCACCTCACCCACCTCGCCAACCGTCGCCCGCCATATCGCCAGGCGAAAAGGCAGCTCCCACACCCTCTCTCACGCCCAACACAAACCAGGTGCTCCGCCCACGGCCTCTCTCATCTCGACCTCCACCACCGCGCTGCCGGCAACCCAGCCGACTCGAGCCCACGCCCATGCTACCGTCGCACAGAGTCCAGCGTCCTCTCACACCCGCGCTCGCTCCATCACCGCCAGCGGCACGCCTCGACTCGACTCCTCTGTCAGCCAGAAGTCCGACTCGATGGGCAGCGAGTCTTCCAAGCACCACCGCACTCCCTCGCGCACCGCAACTCTTCCCGCCTCCACCCACGCGCCTGCCTCTCACGCTCCCTCTCCCACGTCAGATGACAGGCCACAGCCTTCGCCTTCCACACGCCCGGTGAACGTACCGCAATCCTCGACCGATCACGACAAAGAACCTCAACATTTCCGCTCCTCTGGACATCCCGATTCTGGATCGCCATATGGCCTGCCGCCCTCCAACTTTAGTCGGCCGCCTAGACTGCCGCTGCCTATTGAGGAGGTCCATGGACCAGGCTCGCCAATCATCACACCGCAGGATATAAGCTCGCCCATCGGGCAGGCTGACATCAATGGCCTGCCGAGGCGGGCGAGCGTGCTCAGCTCGACAACGGTGGATGATGAAGATGTAGGGGACAACGAGGCATTCACGGCGGACCAGGCCTCGCTCGCACCGTCAGTACCCATGCCGATAGAGTGGAAAGGTCCTGGCGAGAAGGTGTACGTGACCGGCACATTTGTTCAGTGGGACAGGAAGTTCAAGCTGCACCGAGACAAGAAGGGGGAGTTTTCCACTACACTGCAGCTTAAGCCTGGTACGCACCACCTGAAGTTTTTGGTCGATGGCGATATGACTACTTCGCATGAATTACCCACAACTGTCGATTATACAAATATTCTCGTAAACTACATCGAGGTCGTGGCCCCGCTACCTGAATCAACAGACAAGCAGCCACCCGCACCAGCCGAGCCGATGCCAATACCAGGCGCGGCAATGACACAGGGACAGGTTCCGGGAGCCGAACAATCCGCAACACAGACACTTCCTACTCGACCGGGTAGGCAGGGTTCCGAGACAGAGGCGGGTGTTGCTTCGACGGCGGGAGAAGCGGCAGCTTCTGAAGCCAGCAAAGCAGTATCGATACCGTCATCTCAAACGCCTCAAGCGACACCCGCTGTGCAAACGCCACAGCAAGAACAGCAGCAACAGCAACAAGAGAAGCAAAAGCCCCGTCAACCTCTCCCTACTGCGACATACACCAAGCAAATACCTCCCTTCCTGCTCGACTTGGACACCTACAACAACCCGCACGATGAAAGGTTCCAGCGCGCATCCCGCGTCATCAACACTCTTCCGCAACCCCCTTCGCTTCCTATGTTTCTGGGCAAGAGCATTCTGAACGGCAACACTCCACACAAAGACGACGCGAGTGTGCTCATAATGCCAAATCACACCGTGCTTAATCACCTTGCTACTAGCAGTATCAAGAACGGCGTTCTGGCTACGAGCGGTACCACTAGATATAAGAGAAAGGTAATGTGCCTCCGACTCTGTTCCGCTCATGAGATATCATACTGACTTTCACCAGTTCCTCACGACCATCATGTACAAACCCACTTCTGACGACGGATGATCTCGTCCTTTACATTGGGCTTTTTTCACCTCAGCTACGATGCTCAGGGCAACGTCATTCTTCTCCGCCGGAAAACCTTATAGACCAGGTTCTTTGTCTATAATACTCAGATTTTCGGATAAAGTTCCCCACGGCATAGCGCAGGCGTATGCACGCAACTTGTTGATGAAAAACGCTTCCAAGGAACTTCTGATACACCATCACTTTTTGGCCCTCTTTTCTTTTTTATTTCTCGGGAAGGAAACAAAAACGCTAATGCTTAGACGGACTGTGACGAAACGGCAAAGGATGTTCTGATGATAGTTAACTACTCATGGAAAGAAGAATAGCAAGAGAAATATTGGAACACCTGCCCTTGGTTCAACGTCAATCTAATGGTGAGATTGTCTGCCTACATCGTACGCCTCGGACAACATTTTCTTTCTACTGTATGAGCTCGCGCCGAGAAAGAAGGCAGGCAGAAACCATCGTCTTTGAAGTTTAAGAGTATTTCGCGCAGCTCCGCTAAAATGGGCTGCATTCCTTTGTCCTGCCTCCGCCATTCCACCGCGCACAGACATGCTGTTTTGTTTTGACTCGCGCGCGATCAGGTCGGCCATGGCCGTGTCACGCTCACCAATACTGACAAAGAGGAGAGGCGTACATCGTACTTCCTTCATTTGGCTCATTCGGCTGGTGGTCCATCGTGGGTCGCCGACGGTAATCCTTCATCGAACACCAACCTTCCAGCAATCGGACAAGACGACCATCTTCACTCGGAACTTGCAGGCTACGCGAACCCATTGCCTCGGGAATGTGCCGCGCTTCGACCGACCTCCTACTTATCAGCTAGATATACTCCTTGGGGTCTTGCAGAAGTCGTTGCACACTCGTCCTAGTGCTTCAAGGACAGGCGCTTGCCTGCGAAACCCAACATGTCGCCAATACTATCGATCATCACAATCGCGCTGGGGTTGTTCGGATATGTCGACGCTTTCTTCCGCATCAACTGTGCCAATATTCAACGAGGTCGCATAGATCCCGTCGTCAACCCGGGAGTGCTGGCGGCGCACAGTCACTCAATCGTCGGCGGCTCGAGTAGGTTGACTGCTCTGAGGAAGAGAGTTGGCATCGCTGACATGTTCTAGATATCGGTGTAAACGCGACATTTCAGTCCTTGCTCAACTCTCGCTGCACGTCATGCGAAGTTGGCACAGACAAGTCTGCGTACTGGTCGCCCACGCTCTACTACAGATACCCCAACGGCTCGTTTTTCGAAGTCCATCACAACGGAGCTGTCGTATATTACCTTGGACGTGGGCCGAACGTCAACAAAACAGTGCCCTTCCCCAAGGGATTCATGATGCTTTCAGGCGACAAGTCCGCACGCAGCTACGACAACACGACCATGACTTGGGGCACTAAACAGCACCCAGGCCGCCCTGTCGCGGATAGAGTCAGTTTCAACTGTCTTGACGATGAGACTATTGAAAAAGCGTATATGCACAGCACGAAGTGCAAGAACGGCATGCGCGCCCAAGTGCATTTCCAAAGCTGCTGGAACGGTCGAGACCTCTACAAGGCCGACAACTTCCCACGTCGCCTACCAGAGCGGCATCGACGATGGTCTCTGCCCGCCAACTCATCCCGTTCAGATCCCACATATCTTCCTCGAAGTCTTCTACGACGTCGCTGACGTTCCCAATCAGTCTTCTGACGGTCTCTTTGTCTTCTCCCAAGGCGACCCCACCGGCTATGGTTTCCACGCTGATTTTCAGAACGGCTGGGACCCGTACGTCCTCGCCAATGCGACAGTGAACTGCCTCGCAACGGACGACTTTGGCCAAATCTCCAACTGCCCAATCCTCCAAGCCACCCAATCCAGCGCCTTCGGCTTCAACTGCCCCGAAATGCCCCCTCAAATCGACGAGCCCACCCGCGGTCTAATCGACAAACTCCCCGGCTGCATCAAAATCACCTACGGGCCCGAAGCCGCGCCCGCTTCCTCCATGAACTGCCCAGCCGACGCGCCCAAACCCTCCATCCGCCGCACCGTCGACTCCACCCCGCTGCCCACCATCCGCCCCGCGATCGGCAGCAACTACCCGCCCTCGTCCAGCCAGAAATACCTCGGCTGCTACAGCGACGCCGGCGGCGGCAACACCCTGCGCGGCTACTCCTACAGCAACTACAGCACCATGACCGTCGCGCTGTGCCAGTCCCTCTGCAACGAGCGCGGCTACCGCCTCAGCGGCGTCGAGTACGCCATGGAATGCCACTGCGACAACTTCATCAACCCCGCCGCTACCAGCGGCCACGAAGCTTGCAACTGGAACTGCGGCGGGACCATGAAACTGCCCGCGCAGGAAATTTGCGGCGGCTACGGGTATGTGAATATTTACAATAATACTGACACCAAGGATGAGCGCCTCATCCCCCCTAAGCCCAGGCCGAATGTCGGCAAGTATGTCCTCAAGGGCTGTTTGACGGATCCGAATACGAATGGACGGGCGCTCACGGGGCCGTCGAAGTTCGACGATAATATGACGAACGAGATGTGTGTCAAGTTTTGTTTGGGGAATGAGATGCGTTTTTCTGGGTGAGTTTTTTTGTTTCTTGCAAATTAGAAAATCTCTTTTGACGTATGATGCACGCTTGCTGACTTCTCGGCAATAGAATCGAATACGGAAAAGAATGCTACTGCGGCGACGATATCAACGAGGCGGGCGGCGCGAAGCAGATCGAGTGTCCTTTGCAGGGCCTCATGCTTTGTGGCGGGAATGTTAAGCAGCAGTGTGGCGGGCCTAGTTTGATGACGCTGTTTTATTCGGCGACTTTGTGAGGGAGGGATGGAAGGAGGGGAGGTTTTGTTGCTCTGGGTTTTTTGGGGTTTCGGGTTGGGGTTTTTCGAAAGTTTGGTTTTTAGTTAAGGTATGATTTTCTGATGGTAAATTTTCTTGAATCAGATTGGTCTTTTGCTTGTGTGAAGAGATATCTCACTGCTATTGTTTGCTCTATGCTGGTGTTCAACGGATCCGAGGGTTCCGCAGGCGATGCGTGTCTAGGAAGTCTTTGCAGAGCAATGGATCATCTGAAGAACTCCGGAATGTTATAGCTCTGAGATATCGCTATCAATTTATATCGCTATCAATTGTGAGCTGTGTCATATTTGTGTCCCTTCGAGCGAACAAGAGATCTGTAGGCATGTATATCGCGCTGCCACGCTGAATGCCGCGGGTTTAATATGGAATCTATTTCTCCAGTCAAACGTGTAGGGATCGCATGTACTCGGTGGAGGCTGGTAAAAGAGTCAGCCCGGTATTTCACGCCTCACAACATATTGATGCTCAGCGGCGGCTCAAAGCGGGTAATGGTTCCGCCATTCCTACTACGCGCCAAATTCCAGATACTGCAGCTTTGAGGCCAAGCGAGAAATGTACTTTATCATGTTTCATTCGCGTCTTAAATTCCCTTATTCCCTAACATTGTCTGCCGACTGAAAGTGGCTTCTCCACACCTCACGCTGCACGCCCGACGCCTGCCCAAGGCCGCCATGGTATATGTACAAGGCTTGTTTTTCCCTTTTTCGCAGCGGTCCTTTACTTCTGGTATCTCTTCCTTCCTCTTCTGCCTGCTCAGTGGTCCCAAGGGTGCTTCAGGCCGAGAAGTGCCTGGCCGTCGTGGTACGCTCTGTACATCAGCTGCGGGAGGGTCAGCACTCTGCTCTCGTACATTAATGTTCCTCGCCATGGACGTACGAAGAACCACATGGATGCACCGAGTCCTCGGGCGGCGACTCTGTAGAGAGGTCGGACCGGGTGGATGTGAATGGGGTGTGCGCCGTGGGCTCTCGGGTTGGGGTTGGTGCCGGCCATTGTGTGCTGTATTTGCTGGTGGTGTATCAGTATTATCCTCGTGTGATCGAGCGGGATATGCGCATACTGGTTGGGTAATCGGAAGTCCGGTGAGTGGCTCGTCTCTCGTCTATGCGCTCGCGCTCTCCAATGCCTCAGTAGCGAACATGAAGCTGCTGTCGTTCCACCAAGCTTTGCGCTAGTTCACTTTAGTGCCGGGACGGTCCCGTCTCGCTGGAGCGTGCAGTAGACGAACAATCGTCATTTGAAGATGGCGTGGCTGGCGCACAGAGGACAATAGAAAGTGACAATAGGCACGCGGGCCATGGTGACATGACCTAGATTGCGATCTGGTTGTCTTCACTCCACGCCACCACCCATAACGACTTTTCTATCACTACTGCGCACGCTCACTCCGATTGACTTTGATTTCACCGCCAACTTTCCTGGCACCTACTCGGCCACGCGCATCACAAAGAGCGCGCTCATCCACCTCGATCACTCAAAATCCACAACAACCGCATCTCATCATCGAACACGAACGTCAACGACATTGAACCATGGCGCTGGCCGCCCCGCCGCCGACCGGCATGAGCGATCCCACACAACGTCGCTTTCGTGGCGCCGCAAAAATAAACGAATATGAAGTCATGAAAGAAAAGCTGGGAGAGGGCACATTCGGTGTCGTTTCGAAGGGTGTCAGCAAGCGCTCGGGGAATGTCTTCGCGTTGAAGAAGATCTTGATGCACAACGAAAAGGATGGCTTCCCGATCACGGCTTTGCGCGAGGTCAAGCTGTTGAAGATGCTGAGCCATCCCAATATTCTGAAGCTTGAGGAGATGGCGGTTGAGAGACAGGCTGGTATGCAATTGAGTACTTGCGCGCAATGGAGATCTGTGCTGACTAGCTATGTGCAGCGGACGACAAAGGCAAGACTGGCAAGAAACGCGCCACCCTCTACATGGTCTCACCATACGCCGACCACGACTTGAGCGGCATGCTCACCAACCCTGATATCCGCCTACACGAATCGCAAATCAAGTGCTACATGCAACAACTACTGGAAGGCTTGAGATATCTCCATGACGTTAGTCAATCCCGTCTTCCTAGCAACACAAGCATATACTGACAAAATGCAGTCACATATTCTACACCGCGACATGAAAGCCGCCAACATTCTCATTTCCAACACGGGCGTACTTCAAATTGCCGATTTCGGTCTCGCTCGCCACTATGAAGGCATTGTTCCACAACCAGGCAAGGGCAACGGCGAGGCCGTGAGAGACTATACCAGCCTTGTCGTCACGAGGTGGTACAGGCCACCAGAGCTGCTGCTCACCATGAAGAAATACACACCTGCTATTGATATGTGGGGTGTTGGGTACGTTCTGCATGCATTCCTTGTTCTTCATCCAGATCGTGCTAACCTTCAATAGATGCGTCTTTGGTGAGATGTTCGAGAGAAAGCCTATCCTGGAAGGCCGCACGGACGTCGATCAGTGCGTCCGCATCTTCAAGCTTGTCGGCTCTCCTACTGAGTCCAACATGCCTGGCTGGCAAGCTCTGCCTGGATGCGAAGGCGTCAAAGAGTGGGAACCGCAGAGAGGTGATATCGACCGCCGCTTTGGCCAGCATCTGAAGCCGGAGGGTCTCGACCTCCTGAAGCGTCTACTTTGCCTGGATTTCAGGCAGCGCATTAACGCCATCGACGCCCTTCAGCACGACTACTTCAAGGTAGCACCTTTGCCCGCAAGACCCGAGGACCTGCCGAGATACCAGGACAGCCACGAACTCGATTCCCGCCGCCGAGGTCAAGAAAAGAAAATGAATCTCCCGCCAGCACCAGCGGGTGGCACAGTTGGCATGGGCCCTGACGAATGGAACCCTCAAGGTGGCCCTTACGGTGGCAACGGGTACCACAATGGTCCATCGTACAACAGAGACCGCGGCCCCGGCGGACCTCCGCGTCGTTACGATGACAGGAGAGGGCCGCCGCCGCCGCCGGAAAGTGGCAGGCAGCCTCAGTGGCGCCAGGACCGCGACAGAGGTCGCATGCCGCCTTCCAGCAACGGCCATGGCCTCCCTCCACCCCCAGCAGACCTGCCGCGTCGCCCTGACCTACCGCCAGCTCGTGGCCCCCCTCCTCCCGCGACATCATCCGGAGGTCCTCGTGGCGGTGGCAATGTCGACACCTACATCCCAAGCTACCGCCAAAACGACGGCGACCGTGGCCGCAGAGGTAGCAGAGAAGCGGCATACCGCGATCCAGACGCAGTGCCCCCGTCAAGATCCCTCAGAGATGAACCGCCACGCGGAGGCTACAGAGACATGGATTCCCAATCCTCGCGCGGAGATCCCTACCGCGAGCGCGGACAACACGATCGCTCTAGACGCACTCGTAGCAGGAGTCCTGAGCACGATGACAAGCGCAGGGCGAGGTTGCAGAACCGCGAGAGGGATTTCTACGGACGTTGAGAAGATTGTAAGCTGCACTTTTACCGACTGGGCAAGTTTTTCAGGAGCAAAAGATTGGGAGCCTACGATAGATATGATACCCAGTTCTGGATGGCGATGTGCTTCAATCACAGTCGCCATGGAGTTAAGTGGAGATCAATGCCCCATCAATGACATTTTTATATTAATTGACAGTTCAGTGTGTAAGATGGATATGACTTCCATGTTCAGCAATCCCCGGGTTTCTTTACGAATGTAACAGGGAAGTAGGCGATTGTCAGTCGGTGTGCTTTTCGAGACAAATATGTTAATTCATTGCTCGTGCGCCTGGTGCTCATGTCATCAAGCACAGTGCATCGAAAATATCATGGTCGCTTTCAGATCGTGGAATTGGGAACATGTTGTCGCGCCGCATCAGAGTGCGAGCATCTAGAATCACACCCTTTGAATTGAAAGTCCAACATCATGAAGACGGCCACTGTGAGTCGAACGCATCTCCCAAGTGAAGTGTTAATTCAAGCTCGTGTCATCGCCTCTGAGTGAACAAACAGACCGGTGTACCAAAGCGAACGCTATTCACTACATGTGCAGCGCCTTGCTAGCGTATCACGAGCCACTACGCAGAATATCATTTTCACATGTCTTCGCAATCAAAACCAACAAATCCTCAGCTTCCATTCTATACCAAACCAAACACACACACACACACACACACACACACACACACACACACACACACACACACACACACACACACACACACACACACACACACATACACACACACTCAACCTTCATTACACTCACAACCCACACCGCCTTCACCACACCCTTAGCCAACCATCATGGCACCCCAATGGACCCCGACCGAAGACCGCGCCCTCCTCCTCGCCCTAGTCCAAGTCATGGCGCCCAGCGGCCCAAGCAAGCACCAGTTCGAAGCGGCCGTCAAACTCGTCAACGACCGCTGGACTGTCAGCGCCGTTTCGTAAGCAACAAACCTATTCCATCTCCACGTCGCGAGCAAAACTAACACTGCCTCTTACAGCCAACACTACAACAAGAAAATGCGTATCCTCAGCCCCCTCGACACCCTCGAGGATACTGGCCCGTCGACTCCGACTCGTAGCGCTACGAAGCGTAAGGTTGGCGCGTCGAGTGGCACGAAGAAGGTGACTGCTTCGCCTTTGAAGGACGACGAGGAGGTCAAGGGTCAGGAGGATGATGGGGAAGTTCCGAAGGCGAAGAAGGTGAAGAAGGCGAAGGCGAAGGCTGCGGAGGAGGGTGGCGAGGGAGAGGTGGAGGATGGGGTTGGCGATGAGTGAACTGGAGCACGTTGAGGTCGAGCTGTTGGGGATCCATCCTGAGATACTGTGGCGATGAAGCATGCATTAAAATGCGAAGGGAAGAGAGCGTGTGTAATTATCAAAAATTCCTTGCTTGCTTGCTGTGAAACCATGCGCTCACTATGCTGCTTTTCTATTCTCAACACAATCTAACATGCCAATGCACGGGTATCATCAGTCATAAAGGAAAAAGTCCACACTACCCTATGCGCTCACAGTGTTACCATCAAAAGTCAGCAGCGCCGTGTACATGGCACGATCGCCATCATTTCCTTCCTGCGCGTGAAAGACCATGTGGCGCCCGTCATGATCGAGGTCCGCGCCACCAGGAGCAACTAAGCCATAATCGCCGGTCTGGAACAGCGGCCTGTCTGCGCGTGTGAAAGGTCCGGTGACTGAGCTCGCCGTGGCGTAGTGGACGTTGTAGTTCTCTGTCACGTAGCAGTTTGCGCTGAAGAAGAGGTACCATGTGTCGCCGGAACGGTGGAGGTCTGGCGCTTCGATCAAGCCTTGGTCGGATTGGCCCTCGTTGTCGAGGATTGTTGTTGGGGAGCCGAGGAGGGTCACGCCGTCGTCGCCGATTTCTTGTACACGAATGGGGGTTGATACGATGGGTTCCACTGTGATTTTGTTAGTGTTAGTCCGCCTGACGATGTTTTCTTGATGCAAAGTACCAGTGTTTCCACAAGTTCCGCCGTTACCAATCGCGTTTCCGTCGACTTTCCAGGTGATGTAGCGTTTTCCGTCGTCGTTGTATGCCGCTGCATCGATTGCGCCGCCATCTTCCATCGGGCAGATGAGAGGCTGGTCTCCGACTGGTCTGTATGGGCCGGTTACGGTATCAGCTTTCGCGGCACCAACGCAGTGGATGGCGGCATTTTCTTTCGTGGTTGCGCTGTAGTACATCACGTAAGTTCCATCGTCCTAGATTTGGTTAGTTGTTGTAAAGCAACGGTTACGATACTGGGACATACAAGTCTAATGACGTCTGGAGCCCACTAGTTGGCGCGTGTTAGCAATGATTTCTGGCACAAATTAACATGGTTATTCGAGACTTACGGTGTTCGAATTGCCACCATCAACCCAGCTTGGAAGGTCGGGCAATGCATCCTTTTGCGAGCCATCCCCGTTGTTGACAATCTCCCAAGACTTAAAGTCCGTGGATTCTGCCACTTGGATGTGTACATTGCCTCCCCTGGTTCTTGTTGCAAAGGCATACCAGCGACTGTCGGCTCCAATTATTGCCGGATCTAGAAGCTGCTGTTAGAATCGACCGCGTGATTGGATGGGCGATTACACATCTTACCAGGGAAGTTGGCTCCTCCAATCTTAGGCCCGTCAGGTCCTCCTCTTTCCTGGCTTAATTGACCAGATGTAGATCCATTTCCTTGGTATGATGCTGGTGTCATAGGAAGGGACAACACATCTTGGGTGAGGCCGAGGGCGACACAAATAACAGGGAGTACCAGCATGATGAAAGATGCAAGATACGCAACCTAGGTCGTCAAGTCGCCGGCAGGGTCAATGAAGAGTCGCTGGTATGTACTTTTTGGATCTGCAACAATGGAACGAAACAACAGTAAGGAAGAGAGCGACTCGGAGCATTCTTGTAAGAATGTCCAAACCGCACTAGACAAGACCTACCTGGCTGGTCGAAAGTGTTGCATTCGGTCCTTAGTAGATCCCTGAGCATGCTCCGCGCGATCTCTATTCGTATCGCATGCTGGACAGCATGCGTGAGGTGCGATGCTGATCGTTGCTTGAGACATTTGTCTCGGCACCCCTAACCTCCCAGCCAGGAGCCGTGAACCCACGCAAGCGGCCAGCAAGGACATATTCAGACTTGCAGGATGAGCTGAAGCTATAGCGAAGGAGTCACATCTGCGGTGGACCGAGAGACCGGACAAAGATCGATCCTCTGTTCCGAAGCACGCAACAGTGGAGAAGATTCTCGCATGCATGCGCGAATGCGCAATGGTGAATATCCAAAAGCGGTAGTGGGTTAGCCGTTGGAAGGCTGGCAGATCATGGCGCTTCAAACCCCTTGGACGCTGAGAACAGGAGAGAATAGTGTTGGCGTCCAGGGCAAAGTTTGGGATGAACATGCGGCAAAGGCGGATAGTGGAGATGTGGATGTTAAGATGCAGATGGATTGGGAGATCCTATACCAACCTCTCACCCATTGGCCCGCGGACGACGATCGCCAATATTTTGGACTTACGACTCCTCCTTCCTCCTCCACGGAGTTGGCGTGCTATCGCGAAACACAACATGCGTGCGCTCCATCGTACCTTCAGTACCCAGAGTTTTGCACCATGGCTTGTTCAGCTGAAAACAATGCTGCGAGCGTTATCGACGACACCATACCGAATCGATGACCGGAAAGCGAAGACGCAAGACTATCGGTGTGCAGATATATGCCCGATTGCGATCCTCAATTCGCCGTGCATGGTTGATCTTCTTCGCAAGCAACTGTTATGTCCACGCAACCGGCAATAGTATTCCGGCGCGCAGCTATCCCTCAGACGAACATAGACAACACATGTTCCGATGGACCGAGACAGAGAAAGGAGGCTGGCAGAAAGGCCAGGCGCACAAAAGAACCGCGTGTGCTTCCGTAACACATGAACCGTATGGTATGGTATATACGTGTCTCTCGTCGCGTATCTAAGCGAGAACAATAATGCAGATATGAAGAACTGCATGTTGAGTGGCGCTGACACGCATGAAAAAAGGGCGCATTCAGGGCATTCTCCAGCCTCGCATGCGTGTCTCAGTTTCACGACATGACCGTAAATAATTGGCCAAGCTGGTCGCGCAACAGCGCACCAAACTCTTCGCCCTTGGCCACAACACATACAGACCTCCTCGGCCTTGAGATGGCATTGTTAACTTCTGCATTTGGAACACCATCTCGGGCACCCAAGAGTCTCGTACCGTGGTCCTCTTCACGTGAACACCTGTTCGGCGAAACAAAGCTCTGAGGGATCACAATGCTGTGACTGCCACGACTGCCACGACATCAAGACGTCCCAACAAATACAGCATGCCCTCTTTTGCCATCGGGACCACCCACATAGAAGCGATTATAGTCGCATTGCAAGGCAGGCCAAGCATTGAATCCTGCCATTTTTTATGTTGAGGCGCTCTTCCACCCACCAAGCAACGGAAGAGACTCCGCCAGTCGGGCAACACTTTTGTAATTGCCGTCCCTATGGTTGGGGTGCCTCCATTGCCAGCGAGAGAGCCCCATAATCACGCTGTCAGTAGCGCACTGAGCTGAGGGGAAAATCTCGCAGATTCAAATAACAGCAGACCGGTCCGCAGACAAGGCGAGCCCGAGGAACAGCCATGGGAGCTACAAGGACGTTGCTGGCCTGCACGTGAATCTCCAGGCGCGCGCAATTCCTTACCCCCTTCCCCGTCTTCAAAACCACCCCAAAGAGTTCAAACTCCGGCTCCACTTGTCTGCTTGGGGGCAAAGTCGCGCACTTTCTGTGCTTTGGCTCACCCAATTAGTGGAGACTGAGGGCGCCCCAAGCAGTCATCGACGTCTCCATTCGTCTAAAGTCCAGACTGCCATAAGGCCGGCTCACTCCAGCCCAAAGCCTTGTGTCTGGTGTCTCCTCTTCGGCAACGCCCGCCGTGACGATGCTACTGAAACCGAACTGCACGGCGGACCGTGTTTTCCACTGAATCCCGGCATTCCCGCTGTCTTTTCGCCTCTCAAGAACACCATCATTCATACGTACACATCCCCCATTGCGCCTCTCGTGCGTGCGCCTTGCACATCGTCGCGGCTTGTGAGAAGTCTTTGCATGTTGTGACAGTGAGCGATGGCTGGCATACCGCCCGGCGACTCTCTATTCAAACGTCACATCTGAGACGCGCTGCATTTTCACCGCAGAGCCACCGGAACTTCATCATGACATTCGTTATCGACAAACCCACCGACCCGGTGGGCGTTACGCTCGAGGCCTGGGCTCAAGGGTTTCTGGTTGGAAGCCTTATCATTATGGCTTGTGTGACCTTCGCCAACATGCGCAGGCATGTCTTGTTGCACAAACTTATCTTGCTCGAAGTGCGCATCCACCTTTTGTTATCGCCTATCCATGAGACTGACAATCTAATTAGCTCTTCCTGGGAATGCCCCACGGAACATTTATGTTTGTTCAGCCTCCAGCCTACAACTGGTACCTCAGCGCCACTGCTATCCTCCTGAACGCATCCTGGTCACTTCACAATGTTATTGCCTGGATCAAGAACAAGCCATTCCTTCCCAGATGGGGCAGTATATTTTATATCTCGACCATCATCCTTGCCCAAGCGTACTGGGTTCTCGAAATCACCGCAAACTTGTGAGGACATTCCTTCGCCACCTTCAAAGTTCCATCACTAACAGAAACCACAGCCTTTACTTCAGCAGTCAGAGCCGTCTTTTCTTACACACCCGCCCTTACGAGGCCATCTTCCGCGACCCATGGTGGGTATTTACTGTGCTCTCCCTATTTTACAACATCAAGACTCGCTACGAATTCGGCTACATCGAACTGATGCGCGTGTCCCCACGCTTCGCCATCTTACTCGGTACAATGTTAGTCAGCGTGGCTTTCATCCTGATCGACATTCTCGCTGTTACCCACGTGGTCAAGGGCCCAGGCTTGCCCGATGGAATCAACCCTTTCTGGAAGCTCGCCTTTATCTTTAAATGCTTTACCGACACCATCATCCTGGACGATTTCAAAACGGCGCTAGATCGCCTGAAGCAGTACAAGTTGCAGCGCATCGGCAGTGTACCCAGCGACGGTCTGCGCGGAGAGTTTAGCGATTTCAGTGATCCCGACCAAGCGCGCAGGAAGAAAGCCGAGGAAAAGTACGATCTGGATATCAGCAATCCTTCGGAGTTCGTGCATCACAATTCCGGACAACCGTACGCTCGAGATTGGACCAAGAACCACAGCGATTCTGAGAACATGGATCTTGAGGCGGCATTGCGAGAGGTGGTTCCGGAGGCCGAGTCCTCGAAGTCAAAGTGGAGTTCTGGGTGAAGGGATTGCTGTGTTTGCTAGGAGCAAAAATTCTCGATCAAAGCCAGGCTGCTTGCATACCTGGCTACGGTTATAAACAGGGAAAGAGGCTACAGTGAAACCGACTGGATGTGCAGGGGGAAAGCCTCGCAAAGAAGGGCGGAGTAGAACATCGGAACGCATTACATGCGACGAAAGTCCTCGCACACATGCTATACCTCGGTAAACTACCAGGACTCGCAATGCAGGCTGCATGAAAGCGGCGTTCAAGACACGCCTTGCTGCATTGCATTAAACACGCCAAAACGACGAGCCTTGCCCATCGTGGAAGCCTCGAATAACGGAGGCACAAGTCCGAATTGTGGTTCCTTGCTACTGGAATGTCTAAGATAAGGTTCTTTAAAAACCAGATCGACCGGTCGGCGATTGGTCACCCGCCTGGTCAACTATACCAAGGCTCAGCATCGAAGCACGAGAAGCTTCGATTAGCTTTTTACCCAAGCACTGCGCTGCCCCGGATCAGCAGAATGGAAGCACGAAAATTAGACGAAAGACGGGCCCTGAAAGAACTGCGGCTCGCCTTGGGTATGGATTGGACAAGCAGGGGGACACATGGACTTGGAAAAGAGACGGGAATGGAGTCTCGGCATCATGTCCAGAGGGAGAACGAGAGAGGACAATGGAGAAATACGAGGGTCTGTGGTACCGCTCTACCACACGATCGAATATAAAAGGGAAACGAATCGTACAGAGTGCATTGGATTGGTGCCGGCTTATTGGGCTAATGTGTGGTCAGACCAGGCCAATCAGCTACCTGTTGACGTGTCAATATCTACCGTGGAGCCAACGATATGCGAAAAGCGTAGTTTATACCTCTATGCACGAAAGGGCAGCCATATCAGAACTAGCTCTACGAAGACCATCAGACTTTCACTAACTCCTCGCGAGATTCCAACGCTGCATTGTCCCAGACTGAACCCAAACTTCCGCCGCTGAGCAAATGATAGGAACATGGCACTCCCGAACAGAAATTTTGAACACTACACTGGTACGGAATAGCTTGCGTCTGGCTCGTGAAGCCCGATGTCACGAGGCTACTTCATATCGCCCACGTGCAACCCGCGCGCACAGAGTGCACGGCTCGAATGCATCGTACGATTGATCGAGCAGTGCGCTTAGTTAAGACCAACAGCGTCTCCGATCCATATTCCTGCCTTTGCTGCTATCAACACCATTCTCTACCTATCGTGTTAACATCCTCCACCTCCAATTCCTTACGCCATTGCGGTCGCGCCTCACTTCTTCGACTTCTCCACATTCCGGAGCTCCACACCGGCCTGCTAACATTCACTTACAACTTGTCTCGTGACTTCCAGACCTTCACATGAAGGCTTGTGGGAGCAATATGCCTCACATGTGCCATACCACCGGACGCCAAGCTTGCCAAAAACGGCTAATCTTGCGTCGATACCACTCTCCAACATGCAGGACCCCTTTGCACATGCTGCGAGCAAGCTCGTCGAGGCATAAAACTCCTTCACTGTTCTTCCAACCTTGCTTGCCACAACAACATCCAACACCAACACTAACGGGCTACCACCTTGCGGTTGCTTATTAAGGCTTCGTCTTCGACCTCACGGTGAAGGCAAGCGATATCTAGCTTCAGAGCCCCAACCATAGTCCAAGTTGCACGAGGTACGCACCCTTCCTGTTCATCAACCACTCTCAAAGCTCTTCATCCTCAACACCAGCTGACGGTGCCCCAAACAGCAACAGCAATATATGCAACCATGTCCTCCTACAAGCACAGCAACGATGCTTATGTTGACGATGGCTCGGACGATGTCGACCTCGATTTGTACGAAGGTCAAGACGACGATGAATACATCGAGGGCACTGCAGCTCCAAAGCCCACTCGCAAGAGCACCAAGGGTCGTTTGCTCAAGCGCTGGGATGGTACGCCTTTCCCATCGACCTCCACTCATGACCATCAGCTACTGACTGCGATTCCAGCGGACGAAGACCAGCTTCTGCTACTCTACTGCGACTACGTCTGCGCTCAAGAGGGCACGCCGATGCCATGGGACAAGATCGCAGCAACTATGGAACCTCGCGACGCGGCCAATGGCAAGCTGCCCATGACCGGCGAGGCTGTAAAGCAGCACTTGGCAAAGATTCGATACCACCGCGAAGAGAATGGCAGGCGTGTGCCACCCAAACTCAACCGTAGTGCCAGACGCGTAGCTGCTGGTACCAAGGCTGTCAATGCGGCACCACATACACCCGCTCCAACCCCAACCAAGACCGCGCGTGTTGCTGCTGCTGCTGCTGCTCCTGGTGGAGGAACTGCCGCACGTGGCAGGGCGCAAGCACCTCCTAACAACCATTCCGCTGCTCCAACTGGTGGAAACAACCCTCGTCGCAAAGCGCAGACCAGCACCGTCGAGATCCCCGTCAGATCCTCAACCTTACTCGCCGATGTGAGCAAATCGAAGCAGAAGAAAGAGAAGCAAGCTCTGAAGGCTCGACAAGCCAAGCCCGTGACCGAGTACTCACCCGCGCGTACTGCTGGTGGTGTCGCGAGCACTGGCGGTGAGAAGCGAGGCCGCAAGAAGGCTGCTCTTCCAGAGCCTGTTCCAGAAGCAGTAGGCAACTGGAGCCTCCGCGCTACGGTCCCCCACAACTACGACGAAACCACCATGGGAAGCTTCGATGACATCGGTATCAAGGATGAGGAGATTTCAGACAATGAACCGCTCGCATCCAAGAAAGCCAAAACTCATCACGGGCAAGCTACACCGAAGACCACAATCAAGGGCACAACCAAGACTGGCATTATGCGAGATACCTTGAACATGTGGGCCAACCAAGGTACCAATAATGGCTCATACGAGAGTCAAGTCCAGCCTGAGAATGTTTCTGTGTATGGTCAGGCCAAGAAAGAGCCCATTGGGGCTCCTGCTTACAACCAAGCCCCGAACAACGTGCAGTCTCAAAGCCAGGCGCCCAACTTTGGCGCAAGGATGCAGCACCCGGCTTCTTCACTTTCGCTTGAAACCTTCCAATTGCCGGCTCCAGCTTCGTTCTCTAGTGACTATGGCCAGCAATTCACAAGCTCCCCCGTGCATGATTCGAGTTCGCCATCCTTCCCTGATTCCAGCTTCAGCCAATTTTCAGGCACCCTGCACCCTCAGATCGGCAGCGCGAGTACCTCGATGTCGTCCTCCTACTTCCCCGGCGCGGAAGATCCATTCTTTGTGTCGTCTAGCCAGACTCATGGCGGTGTTGGTGGACTGCCCATCACCCCCATTAACAACAACGGTGTCCTGCCGAACCCGTATGCAAGTGGCACCTCTTTCTACCCAGGCCATGGATCCCAGTATAACGGAGGCAACCACGTTCCACCGACTCCGACCACTCCCACTAACTACAATGCCGTTGTTGAGTGGGGTGACATGATGTCACAGATGCAAGATGCAGCACAGGAGGCTCAAAACACTTTTGCCACAAAGACCTACTCTGGCCCGACTACCACACAGGCGACAAGTCCGACCATGGACGCGAGTATGCACACCACCACCAACGACTTGTTCGCCACGAACGATTTTTTCAACGACTACGTCTTGGTAGACGAGGGTGACAATGACTTCTCCTAGTCAATCACACTCGACGACAGATCGACATGAACCTTGGTCCATGATCCAGCTCATGCCATTGCTTTGAGCGCGAAAAACAATTGTATTTTTAAGCCCACCAAAAGGAAAATGTGCTGTTCGGCCTTCAGCGGCATTCACCAAAATTATTGTAGCGAGAAGAAGGGCTGATACTTAGCACACTATTGAGTTGTGTAGCTTCTGATGAAAGTGATTCTTCTCCGAAACAGTCGATCGAATAGTCGCAGTATTCTCGTTTGTGTAGATTTTTGGGGGTTCCAAGAGATGAGGTTGATGTTCGCTCGTGTGAATTGATTGCCTACCAAGTCCTGAGGCATCCAACCTGGACTTTTGTGCCCCGCGAGATGGCTTTAGGCGACCCCACCATATTTTAAGAAACGTGAAACACGCTGTTGGGTAGAGTCACCGCTCGGTTACATCTTCTATACAACTACACTCGAATACCACAAAGCGACAGAATTCACGGCACTACTGGTTGAAAGTCACGCGAAACCCATTGGCCTTACCAAACGTACGTGAAACACCGCCAAAATGCTGGACATCAACGACTTCATCAAGGAGCGCGGCGGCAACCCAGAAAAGATCAAGGAGTCGCAGCGCCGCCGCCATGCGCCCGAGGAGATTGTCGACGAGATTATTGAGATGTTCGAGGACCACCGCAAGACTCAGTACACCGCCGCGACCGAAATGGGCGCCAAGATCAACAAGGTCCAGAAGGAGATGGGTCTGAACAAGAAGAACAAGGGCGACCCTGCGGAGTTTGAGAAGCTCAAGGCCGACAAGGATGCGCTCACCAAGGAGAAGGCGGAAATGGAGGAGCTGGCTGCTGGCAAATACTTGCTCCTTATGAAGAAGGTCAAGTCTGTCGGCAACTACGTGCACGAGTCGGTCGCGGTCAGCGACAACGAGGACAACAACACTCTGGAGCGCACTTGGGCACCCGAGGGCGTTACGGTGGAGAAGAAGGACTGCCTTTCGCACCACGAGGTGTTGGCAAGATTAGACGGCTACGACCCTGAGCGTGGCGTGAAGATTGTTGGACACAGAGGCTACTGCTTGACCGGCTACGGTCTCTTCCTCAACCTTGCTCTGATCAACTACGGCCTCGAGTTCCTCTTCAACAAGGGTTACAAGCCCAACCAGCCGCCTTTCTTCATGCTCCGTGAAGCCATGGCCAAGACCGCACAGCTTGAGCAGTTTGACGAGGAGCTCTACAAGGTCACCGAGAGGGAGAACGATCCCGCCACCGACAAGTACCTCATCGCCACCTCCGAGCAGCCCATCTCCGCCATGCACGAGGCTGAGTGGCTCAACGACAAGGACCTTCCCATCAAGTACGCCGGTTACTCCACCAACTTCCGCAAGGAGGCCGGTTCGCACGGCAAGGACGCCTGGGGTATCTTCCGCGTTCACCAGTTCGAGAAGATCGAGCAGTTCATCTTCTGCAAGCCCGAAGACTCCTGGTCTCACTTTGACCAGATGATCGACACCTCCGAGGAATTCTACAAGTCTCTCGGTCTCCCTCACCGCGTCGTCGGCATTGTCTCTGGCGCTCTCAACAACGCTGCCGCCAAGAAGTACGATCTCGAGGCCTGGTTCCCCTTCCAGGGCGAGTACAAGGAGCTCGTCTCTTGCTCCAACTGCACAGACTACCAGACCCGCGAGCTTGAGATCAGGTAAGGACCCAGCATTCCCAAAAATTCTCCAGTCGCAAGAAAAACGAATACTAACAATTCCCCTCTAGATACGGCCAGAAGAAGCAGACCGACGCCTCCTTCCAGAAGACTTACACCCACGCTCTCAACTCCACCCTCTGCGCCACCGAGCGCGCCCTCTGCTGCGTTCTCGAAAACTACCAAACCGAGGACGGCATCAACGTCCCCGAGGTCCTGCGCAAGTACATCCCCGGCCAACCCGAATTCCTGCCTTACACCAAGGAGCTTCCCAAAGACTCCACTAGCTTGAAGGCCAAGGGCAAGGCTGAGGGCAAGGGTGGCGCTGCGCCCAAGATCCCCGGCCAGGGCGAAGTTGTCGAGAGGCCTAAGACTGTTGCTGAGGAGAAGAGGTCTTAAGCGATTTCTTTCTTTCGTTACATGTGGGGATGGAGCATGTTTCTCCCCGGTTTAGATGAAAGAACAAGGTAGATGAGAAATGAGCATGGCTTTTTACTGCAATTCAAAGGAAGCTGCACGATCTACGTTAATCATGCATGTGTCGTTCTGTCATGAAAACTGAAAATAGAATGCTGAGATTCATGCAGCATACAGTAATTTTCCTTGATAATATCAACATAGATGCGTGTTTGATCGAGATGATCGCCGACTTCCTCCAAAGTCACCAGTCGGGCGGCCCAGAGGCGAACGTACCTCAGCCATGGTCACGCATGCATGCATGCATGAGCAGCTGAACACTTGGTGTGCTACCCAGCCTGATCGGTACAAGCGATATTACACTCACGTCTCATCACATGGAATATCGCGATCTATGCACAAAGTAACGGGCAACAACACCTTCAAATGGAATCCGTCTCCTTCGCGCAACACGAAAGATGTGACCGCAAGCCGGTGGAGACCTTGCGTTCAGCTGGAGCAAGCCGTCAGAGCGACTCCCCAGACGCCGGAAGCGAATGCGTCGTCCACCACGACCTCACGAGGGCCAGGCAGATCTACCGTGACATTACAGCAGAGGACAACAGTCGACAGCATGTTGGGAACGTATACAACTATTACCACTCCCCAGCGCCACCGGCGAAAGACACCGAAACAGATGCCCACCAAAGGGCTCTACAGAACCTACTTGAGTCACTGGCCTTTGACCAGATGGACAATCGCTATGAGAATATTGCAAGAGAACACCCAGACACTTGCAAATGGATGTATTCCTGCCCTGAATACCAACGATGGCAAGACCCAAGTCTCAACGCAGTTCACCACGGCTGCCTTTGGATCAAGGGGAAGCCTGGCGCTGGAAAGTCCACCATCATGAAGAGCTTGATAAGACACACGGAGGAAACTCATCCCGACCATGTCGTTGTGTCCTGCTTCTTTAACGCACGAGGAGAAAGCCTGGAGCGAGCGACAGAAGGCATCTATCGAACCATGTTGTATCAGATGGCAAGCAAAGTGCCTGGAATCTGGACGAAACTTGACGACAACAAATTGGAGAGGTACAAAAAGCGCGGCTGGCCGCTCGAAGTACTCAAGGATCTTTGTCGTGAATCAGTGCATCATCTTGCTAGCAGAGGCAAGGTTGTTTGCTTCATTGATGCTCTCGACGAAGGAGCCGTTGAGGACGACGTCCGTGACATGGTGGCATTCATTGAGGAACTCACAGATACCTCTTTCGCACATGATCGACGCCTTTCCGTCTGCCTGGCAAGTCGACATTACCCTGCCATATCCATGAGGCATCTTGTGGAGATGCGCTTGGACGTCCAGCATGGCCATGTTGAGGATATCTCTGAATTTGTCAAAAGTCGTTTGAGGCTCGACAACGAGCAACTCAGGCGTGATCTCACATCTACAATCATTCAGAAGGCAAAGGGTGTTTTCCTATGGGTAGTCCTTGTTGTCAATCTACTGAATAAGGCAGCCGATCATGGCAATCAACATCTTCTGCAAGAAAAGTTGGAAGGGATCCCTGACCAAGTCAACGAGCTGTTCGACCAATTGGTCGGGAAATGGGACGTCGATGCGCGATTTGTGCCTGCCGTTCTTTGGGTCTTGTTTGCTCGACGATCCTTGTGCGCTGTCGAGCTGTACCACGCCATCATGATAAGTACACAGCAGCTGGCGACCGCGAACATAGCCTGGAATAAACAGACTATCAGCTCGAAAGTTATCGAAGACTACATATTATCTAGCTCGAAAGGATTCTTGGAAGTTACGAAATCCCAATTACTACTAGTCTATGACAAACGCAGACATCTTCAACTTGAAGAACGGGTGCAATTCATTCACGAGTCTGCAAGGGAGTTCTTCTTGAGGCATGGCCTGCGCATGATGGATAATACACTCAGCAAAGACTTGAAAGCAATTGCACACGGACGTCTCGCAGAATGGTGCCAAAAATACCTGCAGCTCACGATCCAGAGTGGCATGTCATATGAGATTGAACAGGATGCGGCCGTAGCACCATATCCTCTCCTACATTACGTCAGGACCCAGACCTTGATACACGCAGAGGTTGCTGCCGCGAAAGGAAATCGAAATGCCACATACGCCAATGTCCCCTTTCAAGAATGGTCTTACACGATCAATTTCAACCGATTTGAGGCCTCAGATGACGTACGTTATCCGACACTAATGCACATGCTGATGCGAAACGATTACAAGTCCTTGGTGAATGTTGAACTCGAGCGCATCGCGACCTTGAACGCAGAGGACCACCACAGCTACATCGACGGTCTTTGTAGATGGAAAGGAAAGAGTCGATGCCCGACGTTATGTGAAGCAATCCGTAGGCGTTATATCGAGGTCGCACGCATGCTGCTCGACAATGGCGCCGACGCCAACGTTCCTTGCGCTCTCCACGGTGGTCCTTTAGAAATTGCTGTGAAGTATGAATCGACGGAGACAGTAGAGCTGCTGCTTGAAAAGGGCGTCGATGTCAACGTTCCACTAAGCGTGGCCTGGTGGGGTTCAATCCTGTACACACCGATCCGTAATGGGAGCGCTCGGATGATCGAATTACTACTCCAGGGCGGCGCTGACGCAAATGCTTGTTGCAAGGGAGACGAAAGCAGGATATTGAACCACGCCGTGGTACATGGAACCGCTGAAATCACGGAAATACTACTGAGGCACGGTGCGAACCCAAATATCAGACAAGACCGCATTGAATTGATGGACCCACGACTTGATGTTCAGTACCGAGATACTGCTCTCAACCTGGCCATCAAATTTCGCGACTCGAAGAAGGTCAGCTTGCTACTTCACCATGGAGCCAATGTTAATGCATGCGATTCAGACGGATGGAGTGCATTAGAGGTAGCGAAGAGCACAGGGAATCAAGAAATCGTTGAATTACTACGAGAGTTCGGCGCGCAGGGGGGAGGGAATACGAGACTGACGGCCAAAGATGTTCACACAAAGCTCGCCAACAGTTGGGAGCCCGAGGCTAAACAAAGCAAGAGCATTTCCAACCGTCGAATACGCTGGAACGCATACTTCACTCCATGATCATCTTCGTAAGCCCGAGAAAGAAAAGAATCCAGTCGAGCCCAGCCCAACATCTATTCCGGCTTCTCAAACAAATAATGACAAACCCCCCACTCCTCGCCACCCCTCCAAGCAAACAACTCCGCACAAGCCAAATAAAACACCTGCCAACGATAGAACCACTTATCCACATCTCCCTCTCCATATGTCTCTTTCAAATGCGGCCAAATCTGCTCCTTCGCAGCCGTCATCTTCGCATACCAATCCTCACAAGTCCTCGCGTAATGCGTGCCGCTAACCCACCACTGCTTCTCAATACTCAAATCCCGCTGGAAATACAGCAGCAAATCCGCCGAAGGCATGGTGCCGCCTGTGAAGAAGTGCTGCGTCATCCAGCCCGACTCGAAATCGTAGGGGTTCGATTTGTGCGCGAAGAGGTGCACGAAGAGTTTGCCGCCGGGCTTGAGGAGGGTGCTGACTTTGGAGAGGAGAAGCTCGTAGTTTTTCATGTGCTCGAAGAGTTCAATGCTTAGCACGCGGTCGTAGGAGAGGGCGTGGGGGGTGTTGGTGAAGGTTTCGGTGGCGATGTCGCCGGTTACGACGGTGAGGTTGGTGAGGTTTAGTTTCGAGGCTTGAGCGTCGATGTATTCTTTTTGGGTCCGGGAGTTGGAGAAGGCGGTGATTTGGCTGTTGGGGAAGACTTCGGCTAGGTAGAGGGAGAGAGATCCCCAGCCGCATCTGTGAAGTGTTAGTGAAATCGAGATTTGCAGATGAAGTGAAATTGCCACCACCATCCTGCTGCTTCACATAATGTAGCAAAACAGAGAAAGAAAAAGAAAACATACCCAAGATCAAAAACCCTCATCCCATCCACCAACCCCGCCCTCTCAACATACAACTCCAACATAGCCCTCTCAGCCTGCGCCAACGTCTCGCCGCCCTTAGGATAAAGACAGCAAGAATACTTCATTCTCGGTCCCAAACAAGCCTCCAACACACCCGTGCCGACTTCATAATGCTGCTCGTTCGCATCGGCAGTGTTGACGGCTATGGGGCGGCGGCGGAGGAGGTCGACGTAGGCCATTTTGCTCTCGAGAGCGGACTGCATGGATGTGGCGGTTATGCTGTTTATGCGGTCTTGCAGTTGGGAGCGGATGCCGCGGCGGAGGAGGAAGGTGGGGAGGTAGCCTCCGTCAACGACTTTTTCGACGAGGGCGTCTAGATGGAGGACGGTTAGTTGCCATCGTGGGTATGTGTTGGTGAATGTAGGTGTGGTGGTCAGATATACCGTAGTTCATTTTGGCGGTTGATGGCGGAAGGTGTCGTTCCGATTGATGAAGGTAAAATCACAAATGCGAATCGAAGACGGCCAGAAAGTCGACCCAGAAGAACTACTATTATTCCAACTTTGAACAAGTGTCTTAATCGTGAAAGGTAGTAACAACACCATGCATCCCAAACCCAATGGTCAACACAACCACACGCGCGCGCGCGCGCGCTAAGTCGGCGACCTGACGTCACGACTCGTTTTATTTCAACGACGAGACATCCACCCATCGAGGAATACCGCACACATCCGGAAAATCGATGAATTGCCGTGGCCTCGTGTTCGATCTTGGAAGACAGCAGTCGGTGAGAAGAAGTGTTCCTCCTTTAAAGACATGCACAATTATCCCAGACCGAATACTGCGTTACAGACAAATCCCATCAAGCCCTCATTACGACGGTCAAAGTGGAACGAAAGTCCAACAGCGCAAAGATCAACGTACTTTATTACATACCTCATTACATACCTCATCCTTTTACTCCAACATCTCATCCAAGTCACTATACATACCACTAAAAGCCTGCGGAGGTCACTCGAGAATCACAGTCCACATAACCCTCTCATCCGTCTAATTCCAAACACAAGCAAGCAAACGACACCAAAACTTGTACTGTAAAACGAAAGGATCAAGTCACAGTATAAAACATGGGGGAAGAAAAACTTTTCAAGTAAGTAAGGTATGCATGCGTATTGCGATATCTTCATCTGTCCGTCTGTCTGGGGGGGTATTAATACTACGTTACGTTCCATTCCATCCTTTGCCCAAAAAGAAAAGAAAAAAGCAACAAAAACACAGGAACCAAAATAACAATGAATTCCAAAGCAGAAAAGCAAAAAGTGCAGAAGAAGCAAGAGTAAAAGCGCCCTAATAGGCTTCTCTCAGACCGCGCTGTTGTTCTTGCGCCTTTTGCTGTCCAAAACGAAATCAAAACGACATTCGAAACAAGACCAAAAACAGAAACAGAAACGAAACAACAGAAAACAGTAAGAGCCTCATACAGAAAAGTCGTCGCCTCTGATACTATTGACTGATCTCGTCGTCGGTGCATACCTTGTTAAGAAAGCCTTCAGATTCAAAACAAGCGTGTTTCTTCCTTCGTTTCCTTCCTGATTTGAACAAAACGGTGCGCGCGTAAAAGTAAGAAATCCAAGTTCCCGAAACGGAACAGAATAAAGGCGCCGGTAAAGCTTCCGCGCGAAGCCCACAATCCAAACCAGCCCGTCGTGAATTCGTCAAAAAGGTTGTGAGTTTTCATAATGCGTAGCAAGTTTTGCTTCAGGGTGTTGGTCAAAAGCCAAAGCGGCTACAGCGCAGGGCTTGAAGGTGTCTGTGTGTGTGTTTGTGTGTTCGTGATCTTCGTCTTTCTCGTGCTTTCCCATTGAGAGAGGTGGGGGGATGGTCAAGTCGTCAAAGTCTACCATCTGCTCGTGAAACTCCTCCCAAGAGCCGGTCTGGCAGGAGGGGGCATGGCTCTGCTGGCCTCGGCTTTGCGGACAGGGCTGCCTAGAGATCTATCGGCAGCAGCTGCGGGCATAGCGAAGGTGCCGCCTCCGATTTTACCGAAGTCCTGGAAGAGATCGATGCCTTCTTCGCTACCGTCGGAGGGAAGGAGGGTGTCAAGCCCAAAGAGGGTTGCAGCGTCTTTGTTGTTGTCTGTGATGCCATTGTTCTGGTGAGTCTTGGTTGGAGGGGTGGAGTGTGGTCGGGCAATTGCCTCGTCTTCTCCCTCGGGGGCAAAGTTTGTCCAGAAATCGTTGGCTTCGGGTGTGCCGCTGGATGCGGTGTATGACTGTCTCAATGGTGAGCCCAGTGCGCTCGGCTTCTTTTTGGCCGGGGAAGGACCAAAGTTTGGTTTGTTGAGGAAAGGCGAGATGCCGTTGTTTGCCGGCGGGGCAAGAGTGTTCTTGTTGCTCTTCGCGCTGCCGGTGATGTCGGCGAGGACGCCTGAGCTGGTGGTGGCACGAGTGAGAGATGGACGGTGCGCAGAGCGTTTTTCCGGAGAGCCGCGGCTGGTGAGGTCCTCTTCCGGTCCGTCAATGAATACGTCGAAGAGGTGGTTCGTTGAGGTGCTGTTGCTTTCCTCTGCGCGAGGCGTGTTACCGAAGCAGGGCTTCCAAGGCGTGCGAGCAGCCTTGAAAGGAGACACGAAGGGCGTGAAGCCATTGCTCTCATCTGCAGTCAAGTTGAAAGCCGGACTCCATGTGCCAGCCTCTGGCAAAGGAGAGAAAGACTTTGCGGGAGAGCCAAGAAGCGCGCGAATCTTGTTGCGGTGGTTGCGAAGATTGGTGTTTGGAGACACAGACATAGGAGCCTTGACAGGACGCTTGAAAACCACAGCAGGAGTAAGCGGGTCAGCATCGGGACGCGTAGGCGATGTGGAAAGGCGCGAGATGGTCGCCCTGGTTTCGCGTCGATCTTTGGTGGGACTGTCGAATGAGGAGCTCCTGATACGCGCAATCTCTGCTTCGGCGCGACCTTTGCGGATGCGAGGTCGCGTAATATCTGCCTCCGAGGTGGGTTGATGGTGTCCAACTCTGGCGGCAGAAGACTCAATAGAGGACCAGTAGCCACTGTCCTGCATGCCGGAGGACTTTTGACGGCGGGTGGAAGAGCGGGTGTTGGGGTTGAAGCGAGGCGGCGGAGGCGGTGTTCCTCTGCGCGTGGGTTGCGTAGCCATGGGCGGTGGTGACGAACCGAATTCTTGTGGAGGAGGCGACGATCTCATGGGTGCTGGTGGCGGAGGCATGGTAGAAACTTCGTTGGCGTCATCATCAGCAAGAGCAGGATCAGAGGCTGGGATAGTGCCATCAGATGATAGCAGCTCGGACTCGTCGGGGAATTTCGCAGAGTCAATAGCCTTGCTTTCGGACTTCTTGGTAGGGTTAGGTGCGAGCGTGAAGTGGCCAATTGCGGGTGCAGTTGATGGGCGGTAGACAGAAGACGAAGAGAAGTCTTGTGGGAGAGACTGGAGGTATTGAGAGCCGTCCGAGTTGGTGATGCGGCGGACCGGGTTTTTCTTGTCCTGCAGGAAAGGACGCTCTTGTCCCGGCTTAATAGCCCAGTAGTTGCCCTTGCCAGGGTCGTCTTTCGGTCTCTCGATCTTGATAAAGTTCTTGTTGAGGCTCAGATTGTGGCGAATGCTGTTTTGCCAGCCGCTCTCCGCGAGACGGTAGAACACAAAGTTGTCCGAGATCCACTTGTAAATCTGTGCAAGTGTAAGACGGCGGTTTTGTGCTCTCAGGATGGCCATTCCAATGAGAGTGGCATAGCTGTAGGATGGCTTGGCGCCGTCGTCGGTGACGGCGGGCATTTCGCTGGGGTCGGGCAAGTCGAAAGGCTCCTCTTCTTCAAATTTTTGCTTTTGCTTCTTGGAGCTTGGTCGGTCACTTGAGGGCGCCATCTCGGAGTTGGTCCTCTTCATGGGTGCCTTGTAGCCATAGTCGGTCTCCGCGTATGGCATGGTGGACAGGTCGCCGAACGAGCCGTTCTGGAAGGCATTTTCCTTGCCCAGCTGTTGCGCACTGGGGAATTGAGAGTATAGCGCCTTTTGGGGCATGGGCGCGTTCTGGATGTAGTTTTGGTAGAAGCTGCCGTTCTTCTGCGGCGAGTCGGTGAATATAGGCTGCTGTGGAGGCGAGATCCTGACATTGGCCAGACCGTTTGACTGCATTGGGCGGAGTGGTGAACTGTCTGATTTGGTGGGAGATGAGCCGTCCGAGCCGGCGGTGGTGGGGTTGAGGTTGATGTTGGACTTGCTAGACGCGTCGCCGAGTGGGCACAAGGCGTTCAGCAGTGCGACCTCGACATCGTGTTCGGGTAGGGCAGGCAGAGACGCGTCTGGATCGTGGTGGTGGATGGCGTCCATGGGCGGTGGAGGACGCGTCGACATGGGTCGACGTTGCAGATAGCCCTCAGGCTCTTCGAGGAGGATTGGGTTGAGTAATTGACGCGTCGGGGTGGTAGAGGATGTCGGCCTATGTGCTCGGCGTGAGTGGGAGCTGAGGTGGATAGCCGGTAGGTGAGTTCGGCAAGGTCGTCGTCACAGGCAGGCGGTGCCTAGGCGGGGTGGTCGAGTATATTATGGGCGGTGGTGGTGGTGGTGGTGGCAGAGCTGGGCGACATGCGTATTAGAAAGTCGGATCTGAATGAGCAGTGTCGAATAGCGACGGGCGGCAAGGGCCTTCTTCTAAGATGACGAGAGAGGGCGCGCCCTTGCAGAGCGAATGGGCAGTCGGTGGCCGTGTCGAGGGGGCACGGGCTCGGCGGGTAATAGAAGTTGGAATTCGCCAGCAGAGCGGGCGTGTCTCAGCGGAGAGGGCACTTACCTGTGGCGCTACGATCGATCTCAATCTCCAAATTTCATGGATGGAGAGACAAGCAGCAATAAGATGTCTTTGGATAATGGTGTTGTAGGTGTTGACAAGAAGAAAACAATGCAGAAGTCGGAAGACGTGTCTTGCACGCGGCAAGGTGGGTAGAAGGATGCTGCGGGTGAGAAGATGTGGGCGATAATTGGGTGGGAGAGCTGAAGAGGCTTTGAGGTAGAGAGAGCTGAATTGATGGGATACGTGGGAATGGCACTCTCTGAGCTCATGCGGGGCACATCATCCAGACGGGAGGAAGCGACGCAAGGTACAGCCAGCGGTTGAGAGCCAATCGATTGTCTGTGAGGTCAAACTCCTTGCTCACAGACTGCCTGGAAGTGCCACACACCCGTCTCGGCCTGCGATGGCCTGATGCGGCAGAGCTTCAACTTTGTCTCTCCAGATCGGTGATCGCATGTGAGACGGAGTGAGATTGGCCTCTTCTACCTTCAACTGCCGCCGCTTGCCGTGAAATGATTCTTGAAAGCAGCGGTGAATACAGTATGTGCTGAAGTGATATATTCGAAGACTGCCTTCACATACTCCAACTCTTGTGTAGCAATCAACAGCACAAACAGTAAGCAGTAACACCCTCCACCGCATGCGCCACAAAACCGAGCAAATGCACCAAGTTGCATGAAGCAGGGATCCCGCAGAAAGTAGGGCGCTTACTCCTTAGCACCGCAAGATCTCACGGCATACCCGTTAGTGCCCGCATACAGCAAATAATTGGAGCAACCTTTTCCAACCTGCAGGACGTCAACGGCGCAGGGCATTGTTCACACGTGTGCACGTGAGAGCGCGAAGCGCGACCGGGGTTCTACCAAGAAAACAGGATGTGAGAGTGCAACAGAGAGAGAGGGAGAGAGGTGCAGGCGGGCATTTCGTTCTGGCTTTGACTTTTCGGCGTTGAAATGAGCTTTGATGAGAAAAACCCCCATCGTCCGTTTCCGTTAAATTGCATGAAGGGGCAGCCTTATTCGCCGAAGATCGCGGGTTTTCCACCTTCTTGATAGGCTCATTCATCATGCCCATCTACCATTTTGCCATGATTTGCGCATAGGAATTGACTTCTAGGAGTATACTCGATGCGATGCCCTACTATCGATCCGATCGATACCCGTATATTTATTACTTACTCCTGCTTGAGCTTAGGAGATGCCTCCTACGCGAGACCTGAGTTTTGCATTCGTCTACCCATCATCTCCGAAATAACCACTGTACACCGCTACTTCTTCTCAAAGTCATTGCTTCGAGGTTCATGCACCTTCGATTCGTGACCTGCAGCCTTCATTTCACTCTATTCTTTTTAGGCTCCTGTCAAACTTGATAG
The DNA here is from genome assembly GCA_030772445.1 of Cladosporium sp. MBC 237. Lineage (NCBI taxonomy): Eukaryota > Fungi > Ascomycota > Dothideomycetes > Cladosporiales > Cladosporiaceae > Cladosporium > Cladosporium sp. MBC 237. Next base: position 169,551 of record JAPHCH010000125.1, read on the forward strand.
CTTACCTACCTTATGCATACATCATCTACATTTCGTTACGAAGTCAAATACCAACGCTTCAACTCCCCGTGACCCATCTCAAATCCCGCATACCACCTACTCATCCATCCCACCTCCAGCCCATCACAAACCCCAGAAACACGCCCACCCTTCCAGAACAAATCCAAAACCAAAACCAAAACCCCAACAAGGTCCACCCCTCCAACCCTCCCGTCCATCATGGTCCGTTCCCCTCTGCCGCCTTACACACAGACACCACCGCAGCCCAAGAGAGAGACCAGTGCCCAATTCCAAGAAAAGAGAGAGAGTAAGTCAGGCATCAACTCAGACATGCGGAAGAGAAAGAAGGACAAGGCTTTTCACTGCTAAGGATATTTCTCCCTTCTCAAATTCCCAATCCCACCATCCCGGGTCAGAATTCGCATTATCGTATTAACGTATTGTACTCATCCCTGTCTGCCAGCGCACCGGCACTAGATTCTGCTTCTACCACCTACCTACGTGCCTTGCCCAACTCACACACCACAACACGGTCAAGGACCTGTTGAGAATGGCATTCTAGGCCGTGCTGATTATTCTTCCTACCACATACCGCCACCCAAACCAAAACGCAGTGCGTAAGCCATTCACCCGTCCGTCCGTCTATCTGTCCGCGCGAGAGCCGAAGTCCCAAACCCGTGCTCTCGGGTTGGCGAAACAGATATGTCATACTTCACGGTCCTGGAGATGAGATGGTTGAACCACTTGCAACTTACATTTCAGATAATCAATGCCACGAGGCGTACACCCCAAGAAGGTGCGTCATCGTTCCGGAAATTAAGTACCTCCTTTGCTTGCTCTCGTGTGAGTTCGGAGATTCTAGATGTCTTCGAAGATGGGTGTATGACGTCTCTTTCTTGTATGGTTATTCGAGTGAGGTATCCTCGTAAGGTGGTCAGGAACTTGAATCCTCTCATACCCATCCGTAGGAATAATCCATATCGTACTATCCGAAGTTACCTCCTACAACAAACCACAAAAATCCATCCACCCATTCATACATACCAACATACACACGCCAGGCCACGCGAGATGTCCTATGCATTGCAGCATGTAGTCTCGACCCATACACACACATATGAAATAGGTAGGCATGGGAGGAGGAGGATGTAAAGACGGCTCCTCCCACGCTCATTGTAAGACATCCCCACACGATAGAGGAGGCAACTCATCAGACCTGTCTCTCCTCGCCGTTCCCCTGAAAAGAAATTCGCCAGCGAGACAAAGCTGACAATTCGGAGGGGCATTGACATACTACTAAATAAATTGTATGTTCCCCTGTGTCGGAAGGACAAGAGGATTCAAATGACATGTCTACGGATACACTGACTGAAGCAGGTCTATGTGTCGCTGTGCACCGTCGAAATCGTAGGGCATTGACACATGATATGCCAGGGATATAGTGACTGACTTACCTCGCTTACTCACCTACCTTTCCCCTGTGTTGGAAGGGGAACCTCGAAGGCAGGATCCACGAAGACACTGATGGCTCCAGCAGGTCTGCGCATCGCTTTGCGCGAAACAAGCATGCTGGGCAGATGGGAACATGATCGTATTCAAGAAAAAAGAATCCACGAGGTCAAGAGCAAGAAAAGAGAGAAAACTCTCTTCGGGGAGTCAATTCTTTTCAATCTATCTGTTCCTTGTCTTTCGTCCGTCCACCCACCTACCTCAAGAAACTTATTCACAGAACTACCACTCTAATCCCCAAGGCACCTCGAGTCTCGAACGTCGAATCAATCACCCATCTCCAACCACCACCACCCCGGGCTCCTTGGACCTACGCAAGACCCAGCGCAGAAACGGCCAAGCCTTGAAAAAAAGCAAGCATGTCAAGAAGAAAGGGAAAGGGAAAGGGACTCCGCGCCCTCCCCTCCCTGCAAGACTCAATCCCGAAAAAATCGACGTGATGACATGTGTTTACCAGATCTCGCAGCCTTCCGATGCCGCATTCCAGACGAACACAGAAAAAATAACTTACCTTTATGAAACATCAAACCAAATAAAGGCCATCCAACATTCGCCCAAACCACCCACCCACCCACCCCGCCATCCATGCAAAAAGCGAACAGACCACTCAACACAGTAAGTGAGACTGAACCCGGGAAACCGAATACTGAAAGGCGACGAGGGAACAAGGACCATTGAAACAAAGAAGCAGTCAAAAGCAACACAAAAAACGCCTTGGATTGTATGGCATGGCCTTATCCTAGCCCGACGGTTATCGATCGTCTACCTCCCATCCATCGCCCATCGCCCCCAGTCCACCCAACCCGTGTGAAATAATTGATTTGATTGCGCGGAAAAGCGCTAACAGAGAATTGAGAAAGAAAAAGAAGAATAGAAAAAACCAAGAGAAACAGAAGAGAGAAAAAAATCGCTCAAATCGCACTCAGAAAAAAAAAAAAGAGAGAAGAAAAAGAAGAAGAGGGGGTGAATAGACGTCAACAAGGACGAGTGAAAAGAGGAAGAGGGAGAAAAGTAAGATGACCCAGATGCAGCCCGCACATCCGCAAGAAAGACAACACCAGCATCAACACCGCGAATCGCAATCACGACTACTTCATCGAAGCAAAAGACATCTCCGCCCCCGCAGTAGCCTGCCTAGGCGTCTCCGGCCCGCTGTCGAAACTCGAGTCGAAAAGGTCCGAGTCATCAAACCCCCGCAACTCCTTCATGTCGCCCGCCAGCTCGTCTTCGACATCCGGACTGGTGTCGAGGAGGAAGTGTTTGAAAGAATTCGGCGCGGGCTGGATGCGCGGGCGAGTTTTGTGCTGTTCGCTCCCGCTGTTTGAGGTGTCGAGTGGAGAGTCAGCGACTGAGGTTTGGCGCGAGGAGCACGGTGATGGGCTTCGGGGCTGTGATTGGCTGGATGTGGTGGTTTCATCGAAGTAGAGGTCGCGTTCGGCGCGGGGGGTGGTGTCGTATTTGACTTGGGCGAGGACTTTTCCGAGGCTTCCTACGGATGCTGGGCGTTCGAACTTCTCGTCTGGGAGTTCCATTGTTACGGGCAGGTTGTGGAGGAGACACCAGTTGCGGTCGAGGTATTGGGCCAGTCGGTAGCATTGTCGGTCCCATTGCTCGGTGAGTAGGCGGTGGGTCGTTTGGATGTCCTGGACTGTGAAGCTGGCGGGTGCGGCGGCGATGGGACCGGTATGAGAGGCCTGGCGGGATCGTGGAGGCAGAGAAGCAGGCGCGTTATTGCGGTCGAGTTTAAGATTGCTCTGTGAGCGTGGTAAGGCGGGAAAAGATGGTGAGTAGACTGACGCTCGTTGAGCCGTGCGGCGAACACTGGCCAAACCACGCTTCATTGCGAACGACGAGCTGCTCAAGCGCGATGCTTTGACAGGGCTCGCCGGCAAAGCAGTATCATACTCCATTGCCCTCATGGTGACTTCAGCTGAGCGGAAAGCCGCAGCACGTCCATCATCCATAGTAGGTAGCTGGATGATGTTAGTGTTGTCCACGATTGAGTTGACAAGATCAGTGAGACCCTGGAGCGGAATCTCGTTGTTGTCGCAGTACAACTCCGTGAGGGTGTCATTTTCCTTCAACACTTCAGCAAGTGAGCTTGCGCCTTGGATACCGAGTTTTTGATGCTCGATGTGCAAGATTCGCAGGGCATGATTGTGCTTTAGTCCGGCAAGCGCATCGTTGATGCCAGAACCGAATCGTGATGTTGCAAGCCTCGACTCCTCACCCGAAAGGTTCAACTCAACAATGGTATCGTTCTCTGCAAAAAGCCTCTTGAATGCTCGGCAGGTGTCATCACTGGCAGCTCCAGGTAAAGCTGTCTGCGACATGTCAAGATATGTGATGCTCTTGTTTGCGGTGATGGCGTTGAGAACTTTTCGGAAAGTCGACTCTTCGCGGTACTCAATGGACCGCATACTCAGATGCGACGGAGCCATGCCGCTGGAGATTGCCTGGGTAACGTACTCCAGATCTTTCGTGATATGGTTTTGACTGATGTCCAAGTGCAGGTGGCGATGATCACTCTCCCCATGCATCATACTGTGAAGCAGGGTCGCAAGATCACGTCCAGCCAGATAGCTGTTGTCCAGATAGAGTTCGTGCAAGCAGCTGGATTGTGGAGCCGCAAGGTAAGTTGCTAGTGCATCGATGGTCGCCGAGTTCAAAGTAGTTCCACTGAGTCGCAATTCAGAGAGGCGCCACGCCAGCAAGGTTTCAGGCTGCAGAAGTGGCTCTGATCCTGAAGTTCGCGAAACGTAGGATAAATTCAGTTTGCGGATAAACCCAAATATTCCAAGCTGACTGTCGAATGTTGCCGGGTTAAGGCGTGCTGTGTTTCCGGCAATCTCAATAGCTTCCAGAGTGTTGTCCTGCGCCCGCAAAGCATCCAAGATGAGTCCTAAGCTTCGATCGGTCAGCCCGCATCGATTCAATTCGATTGCGCGAAAGTGGCAGGCTTTTTCCACGGCTGCTCCGACCAGGTAGTCAAGGTCTGTTTCGCTGAGGTAGATTCCATTCAAACAGATCCAGTCAACGTTCGTGTTTTGATGTCGACATAATGGGAACAAAGCTTCGACGATGCCACAGCCAATGTCTTTTTGCCTGACAGGCTCGTTGTGTTGCAAGGTCTTTGGTTGAGGAGGCTTCGCTGTAATGCAACCAGAAAAATCCATGCGCCGAAGCTTCTTGCTGGTCGCCGCCAGTGCTCGAACCTCTTGAACAAGCAGGCATGAGCTTTCCAACTCTTCCCATGATACCTTGATTGATGTTCCAGCTTTTGTTTTTGAGCAGACGTGCTCGCAGCCATAATTGTCGTGCAATCCGTTCAATCCATCTAGCGGCACGTGTGCAAAAGAGATGCTACCGAATGTTTCGTTATATCGCAGGGCTCGCATGATTGCAAGGCATTCTAGGGGTGAATAATGAGAGCGCCGTGTGTCCGCAGGTTGTAAGAGCTCGAACGCTGGCGCGTCCTCGCAGTCGTAATTGATAAAGTAGCGCACATTTGACGGATTCACATCATATGCGACGCAATATGCCGTCAACGTTCGATGAAGACAGCTGTGCTCCTCCTCATCTGGATTTGAGGGAGCTGCAAGGATTTCGTCGACGGGTCCTGGAACACTGAATTTAAGCAGCCGGGACTGATACTCGGGCCGCAAGAAGTTTTCTGCAAAATGAAGTCTTGCAGCAATCTCGTGTGACGCAGATGATGCGAGATATAGACGCCTCGGGGCTTGCAAGGGTTGGCGGAAGGTCAGTTCGAAGGTGTCATCCGAACTACTCACTCTGACTCCAATCAAGGTCAATATCCCATACGAGCCTTGCGTAGCCATACTACTTAAGGATGAGCTCGAAGCTCTTGCGAGGGATTTTGAGATGGGGATTATGTGGACCTTGTGCACTCCAATGGCAAGGAAGCAAACCGAAGAATTCTGCTTGGAGAGATCGTCTGAGGAAGATTGCTTGCCGGCCTTTCCTGGAGACTGGCGTTGTATGACCTTGAAGACTGCGCAATTTGCCGGATCATAGTCGCTAGCACGCTCGATAAGACGAGCGGCGCTTTCAAGATTTATGGTTGATATCCGCTTTTGGTCGTACACGCGAGCTTCGCTTACTGCGTTGCGGATGCATTTGAGCCACATTGTGCGTTCCTCGGGGTTGCCGAATTGCAAGGTCATCACAGAAGCATGGCTAGAATCTTCGTCCAGATAGCAAACCTCGACAGCGAAGTAAGGTTTCCCATCATCCAGCCGGTGAATTGCCACTATTTGACGTAGAGGGACACGCCCATCCTTGTCGCCGGAAGAATCTGACAATGTCTGGAGGTCGCTTGCGGATCCGAGAGAAGACATGTGTCCGTGCCTTGCCGTAGGGCTACGACCGATAGGGTTTGGTATACTGCTGTGGTGCTCGGACGCCTTTCCCTGGCTCTTGTATCTCGTTATTGAAGACTCGGTCAAGACTAGGTATTCCTTCTTCTTTCTGAACATGCCGGTGCTGGTCTGCACTTCGCCGTGCATGAGAACATTCCTGTATGGGAGCTGCGCCTCCATGGCGGCGTCAACACTGTGCAGTGAAGTTGTGGAAGTGACAGCTGCGCTCAAAGGCTCTCCCAGGGAGTCGGCGATTGAATCGGTGTTGGTTCTTGACAGAGGTTTAAGGGAGCCAAAGACTGAGGAAGGGCGTTTTGCGGTGTTCTTTGTCACGCTCAAGGATGGCCTGCGCGGCTTTGGCGAGCCATGTGAAGATTGCTTCGAGGTGTTGTCATGGTTTGCGGCGCTTGGAATGTCGGGGTGGTCCAAGGCGTTGCCGAAGGAGGCTCTCTTTTTGTGTTTCTTAAGTGTGCGCGGAGATTTGGAGGTGACATCGTGTTCGGAGGAGCTGGTCAGGGTGGAGAGGGCGAACAGGCCGCTCTTGCGCCTCCCCCATGAGCTGTAAGCGCTATCGTTGCTGCTCCTCGACATGGCGAAGGCTCATGAAGCGGGCGAGCACAGCTTGCAGTGTACCAGACTCTGCTGCGACTGCGGTACTGGCAGGCAGGCAAGTGGTATGCGCAAACACACACCACAACACTCCCCCGCGGAGTGCAGAGCGCTACACGAGGGTGACCGGGACACGTGCTGAGGCACGGCGCACCGTGAGGGCGCTGTAGAGGCGGTAAATCTGGGCGGCGGTAACGGTTATGATGCTGATGGCTGAGCGACGGCTGCAGAAAACATGATCGTCGGTGGCCTGCACCTATGACGGGGAGATGAGGATTGCTTGGGAGGAGGTAGTATTGGGAGACAGGTAGATTGGTAAGGCTAGGAGTAGGCAATGCAATTCAGGTATACAGAAACGGAGGAAGACTCTAAGGCAAAGGGCCGATGCTCTGTCCGTGGCTCTACCGGCACAGGTCAGTCGGCCGGTGTTGCATCAATATTCACGCCATTCCTCAACTGCGCCGTTTAGACTTCCAACTCTAAACGGCCTGCCGCTGCACCAGGGCTGCCAAGCACGAGATGGCCATGTACAAAAGTGCGGCACGACGGCGATCAGCGCGCGGCATGTCTGGGGGATAGGCGCGCGAAAGGCAGTGCTTCCATGTATTCTTTGGTTTACATGACGACGAGGGCGAGTGACTCGTCGTTTCATCAGCCAGCCTCCTAACTTGCCTCGTCGCCTCGAATCGGCGAGTGTAGGTCCCGTATTGGATCTGTGCTGGCTGCCGCAAGAGCCCTGTGTCCCCTGATTTTCCATCCTTTCTCACATGTCACGCCGGTGTGTGCCGGCGGGAGAGAAGCACACGATAATGCTAGTGCCGTCATGTCCAACTCTGACATTGGAAGTGGATTCTGGGTGGGGATTCTGCATGGCGCCCATCGTGTTTTGCTGTAGGTAAAACACGCGAAGGAGAGAAGAGATCTGCGTGACCAACCCGCTGGTGCTGGCAGGTCAGTTTGATGCTGCCTCCTAGCATATGGTCGTGAGTAAAGACTCAAATAGTACATAGCTATTTGTGATAGCGCCATTGTGGCGAGAGCTGCAGCTGTCCCCTGTAGAGTTCGTATCCTACCCTTCTAGTCTGCAAAGCTTGCGAGCTACTTTACCTCTTCCCTCGCTTGAGCTATGCGGACGCATAGCGAATACTACAACACAAAGAATTGCTTGTGAAGATGCCCTACAGGAGGTAATTGTTCCACTACGGCAGAGTGATTGCCGACATCTCGCTACCAGCCGTTCGTAGCGGGGAAATCAGTTACGCTTAACTCAATCATAAATACCCATGATCTCAGATCGAAGATTTTTTCCCCGAGATGATGTAGCCGGTCAAAGTCTTCAGCCTCATCCCGTTGTTTGTGGCTGGAGCGAGCTAAGAGACATCGTCCGGTACCCCGAACGAGTACTCTCTCACGTGATCGACATTTCCCAGGATTTGCGAACAGCATCGACAGCGGCTGTCTGTGTAGAAAGACATGCAAAGATCACGCCCACACCTGCTTTCACAAGCACTAGCTGCAAGACCTCACGGGCATCAGATCTCATGTCAGACTTGCAGTCCGTGTGTACCCTACCTATATTTGGTCGGACCATTGTCGATGCTAAAGAGTCTCCGGCTCTCCATTGCATGTCCACTGTATGCAGCAGTCAGGAGCAACAGTACTGTAAGTACGAGCCTAAAGCGGTTCGAATATTGACAGAACAGGACAAAATTGTTATAAGGTAAGTTCATGACCATGAACCAATTCATGCATGGGTTGCTGACCTTACGTGCTACAGTGTATGGGCGTGTACAGCCTGACAAGCTTCCACTGATGATCAAGCAAAGCATGTAGGTGCGTATGGTTTGGCCAAGTAAGACTAGGAAAGCATGAGTTTTTCTATGCGAATGTCTTTGCAAATGTGTCCTTATTTGGTCACTTCCACGGCCTCGACAGGCGTTCATCTTGGTAGGTTTACGCATCTGTTACCAATGGCTCTAACAGCAATCTCCACCATGCACGCAACACTAGAGGACTGGAAACTCGAATCCTAGATCACGACAGCATCTTAACACACACACACACACCAAGGAAACCACGCAAATATTTCTATTTCCCGAGCATGGAAACCAAAACCGCACAACACATCACTTTACCTACCCTTCATTCTACCATCAGCGGATAGAGCCGAAAGAATGCCGATGGAAGTGGCTCGTGCGTGCCGGCAAGCTGGACGCGCTTCTCTCGAACAACATCTCTCATCGCTCAGAAGCGGGACCGACGCGCCAACTCAACTCTTCGACACCCACACCAACTCGACGAGATCATCCACACGTCCGACGAAGCACCACCCACACAACACGACCAACCCTATATCTAATTTTACGAAATGGCCGGCGGAAAGGGTACGTCTCCTCGCCTTCAACATACACGCGCGCGCCGCAAGACGGTCGCAACTCGCTTGGGCGCGGGAAAAAAAATCGTGACGTGTTCTCTGACACGTTTCTTTTACAGGCAAGACGGGCGGAAAGACCGGTGGCAAGGCCGGTGGTGACAACACGGGAAAGACGCAGAAGTCCCACTCAGCAAAGGCTGGTCTGCAGGTATGTGAATATGACGCGATCCAGGCGGAGGGGCGGCGAGGGAAAAACACGGATGGGCGCAGGCGCCAGCCTTGTCGCGTTCCGCGAATGAGGTCGCCAGCCTTGCGCCCATGGACTGTGCGACCCTTACTGCGATGCGACGCGTGCGCTCTGGCAATACCACACCAAGAACCAACAAGCTAATCAAATCTCTCTTTCCAGTTCCCCTGCGGTCGTGTGAAGCGTTTCCTCAAGTCGCAAACCCAGAACAAGATGCGCGTCGGCGCCAAAGCGGCCGTCTACGTCACCGCTGTGCTGGAATACCTGACTGCCGAAGTGCTTGAGCTGGCTGGCAACGCCGCCAAGGATCTTAAGGTCAAGCGCATCACGCCCCGACACTTGCAGCTCGCTATCCGTGGCGACGAGGAGCTCGACACTCTTATTCACGCCACCATCGCTTTCGGTGGTGTCCTGCCGCACATCAACCGCGCGCTTTTGCTCAAGGTTGAACAGAAGAAGAAGAACAAGGTCAGCGAGTAGAACCAGCCTTTCGAGGACTCTCGTATTGATCATTGGCTTGAGGACATCTTGGCGCGAACAGCACCTCACAGTGCGCTTTCACAAAAACCGCGCGTGGATGCTGCAGAACCAGCGAAGTCCCTATGCCTCACTCCCACACGGGGGACATGGCTGTTCTCTTTTCTTCTGTTTTCTCTTTCAAGTTTCGAAATATGCGGGTGATGGGCTTCTGAGTGGAATACCAAGGTCCTCAACAAAGGACCGGGCGGCGTACTGGGAATTATGGGGTGGTGTGTCGGCGATTACTGGAATCAGGAGGTGTTTTCTTTTTTTTTTGCTGCTCAATTCTTTTTTCATATCTTCGTTTCACCTTGGACTGGTTTTCTGCAAGTCTTTTAAGTAGTGTTCAACCACTGTAATACACTACGATGTTTTTTTCTCATACCCATACGCGAACGCCTCCGTTACTGTAAGCCAACGCCGTAAGCCAGACGGCGTCAAACCCCAATCAATACATCCATGCATACACACCTCCCGCACTCTTCCCTACTCACTGAGCAGCATCCTCAAAACTCCCCAACCACCTCCAATCCTTCGCCACCCCTCCCAACTCCCCCAACGCCTCATTAACCACCCCGCCCTGCCCCACCGCCCTCTTCCTGCCCCTAAACTCCACGAAAAAAACATAATGCCAGCTCGCCTCGCCGCTCGGCCTCGAATTAATACTCGTCAGCGTGATGCGATGCTTCTTGAAAACCGCCAGACAATCCGCCAGCGCGCCGGGCGCGCCGTGCTGCGCCACCGTGAACGACACGAGAGTCTTGTAGCGCGCCCACTCGACTTTATCTTCGATGAAGGTGCGCGAGTCGAGGGATTCGGCCTCGCTGCGGCGGCGCAGGATGAGGAAGCGCGTCGTGTTGGCGCTCGAGTCTTGGATGTTGGGCGCGAGCACAGTGAGGTTGCTTTCTTGCGCCGCGAGAGCGGAGCTGATGGCTGCCGTGTGCGTGTCGGAAGGGTCGGAGGCGACGAGGGCTGCGCCGCGGGAGGTGGACGAGACGTCTTGCTTTTCGGCGTGCTTGAGGTGCGTGGCGAGGAATTTCTTGCATTGCCCCCAGGCTTGCGGGTGGGAGTAGAGTTTCGTGATGTGTTTCCAGGAGTTCTCCGGGGTGGGTTTGGCGCCGGCGTGGCCGACGATGCAGTGGTTGACGCGGACGTAGGCTTCGTCGACGACGACGAGGTCGCCGTATTTCCCCGACAGGTTGGCGAAGAGGTCGAGGGTGAAGACGACGGAGCCGTTGCTGGAGTTTTCGAAGGGGACGACGCCGCGGGAGGAGGTGCCGGTGGCGACGGCGGCGAAGACGTCTTCGATTGTTGTCTCTGGGCGGAGGATGGATTTGCTGGGCTCCGTGAAGGAGTCTAGGGCTGCTTGGTGCGTGTAGGAGGCTGGGGGGCCGAGGTATGATACGGTGTATGCCTCGTCTGATACGGATATCGGTGGTGGAGGTGCTCCTACCATGGTGTCTGATTCGGGTATTTCATTCTGTGATGAGGGTTGTCAACGGTTTGATGTTTGGTTAGTTGGATGGGGTCAGTGGTGCAATAAAGATTATGACATCTGGTGGACAGAGGTTGGTGCAGTTTCGTGGCTTTTATGTCTTCGCTCTCAAGACTGCCGCCATTCTCTGATGTCGATGAAGATCGCTGGGGAGACTTAAAAGAACGGCATTGAAGATAGAAGAAAGTCGTCACCTACCCCCATTTTCAATGGTTTTTGCGAAGCTGTTTAGTTGTTGATGATAAGATCAGCTAGCAGCCGAATTCAGGGTGCCTGAAGGATTCTAGCCAGTGTCAAATGGAGCTGAGTGCGTCTTTATTAGATATAGTCTTCTGTTGGTGAATAACGTGAAGTTGAGGCCTGTATTTTAGTTGCTCTAAGTCGGAGTGAGTGAGTCGATGCATGAGCGTTGGATTTGGGATCACATGACGTCGGTCTCGATAGAGCGGCATCCAATGCACTCAGTACGGGAAGATGGGGTTTATGCTCTTCTTTTTTTTTTTTTGTGAAATTCTGGAAGGTATTAAACACGGAGCAGCTGGCCAGGAAGTTTGAGTCTGCTGGATTCCAGAAGAGATCTTGGGGACAATGTGCAGAGAAATCACCCAAACCATAGCTCTTGTGTAACGAGAGATGGTGGTTCCTGACGCCTGCCGATCCCATGACCTTGGGTTGCACAGGTGAAACCTTCTTTGCTGAATCCCAAGGTGATAAAACGGTGAAAATGTCTTGTAAGCAATGTAGATGCAGTATGAATTGTTTTCTGCTTTAGTAACTCCGATATTCTAGACCGTGTTTCGTCTCGAATTTTTCTAGAACTCGTCCAACAGCATCACCTTCCGTGTTTTCAAGAGTAAAGCTATAATAGATTCTTCCAGTGTTGAGATACATATATAACCAATATATAACAAAGTATACGCCAGCAGAATACACTTGCATGTCTGTTTCTTTGGATCCCAGTATATCGAATATCCTTTGCTTTAATTCCGTTGTTGTCATGTCGGTAACAAGGTTGCTATGGCCCATGATAATTTATTGTTGTTAGTAGACTTCCACCCCGCAAACCGCAGCTGCAGGGACGCCAGAAGTGTTCCAACCAACCCCTACCCAAGTCCAGCTTCACAACCCAAGACCACAAGGTCACAATCTGGTTCTCGCACTTTGTCCTCCTCTGTCTTATCTTTTCCTCGCAGTTGCAGCATTTTCGTCTTCCCGCAAAATCTACACCGACATCTTGGATCCACCGCGAGTCTTGGAGTACACAGAGTCAAAAGAGCAAGGCGCTCGCGACGCCATGGCGTTCTTGTTTGGGAAGAGCAAGTCGAAGACGGCGCAGGACTTGGTGAAGAATACAAAGGACATGCTAGGCAGGTTGATGGGTCAAGAAGGCCAGACGGCAAAGGTAAGGATGCCCATCGTTCAAGGATCGGAAGTGTTTGGTCGGACAGGTGGATAACGTCTGGAACAAACAGAGCGAGGAGGAACTGGCCAAGCAGATCTCCACCATGAAGGTCACCTTGCAAGGCACTCCTGAGCTAGAGGCCGACCAACAGCTCGTCTACGCTGTCGTTTCTGCCATCCTTGCTGAAGGCCTGCTCCCTTTGCTGGTCGACAATATTCACCGCCTCCCGTTCGAAGCCCGCAAAGACACCCAGACGATAATCTCCAATGTCTTCCGCTTCAGAAGCCCCGGTAGCACGTCTAGTGAGCCCGATGCTCTGCGAGAGGTTATCCATAAGCAGCCCGAACTCATTATCTCCCTCTGTAAGGGCTACGAGCGCAGAGAGAGCGCCAGTCCTTGCGGCGGTATCCTCAAGGAAGCCCTCAAGTGGGACGCCGTAGCAGCTCTCGTGCTGTACGACGAACCAATGCCAAACGGCAAAACGGTCGACATCTACAACGACGTCGACACCAGCAAGCCCTCCTCCGGCAACGGCGTCTTCTGGTCCTTCTTCGGCTGGATCGACAAGTCTTCCTTCGAAGTCAGCGCCGACGCCTTCGACACCTTCCGTCTGCTACTTACCAAGCACAAGCCTCTGGTCGCGCAGTACATCAGCACAAACTTCGACTTGTTCTTCGAGCGCTACAACAACGTCCTGATAAGATCAGAGAGCTACGTCACGAAGCGCCAGAGCATCAAGTTGCTCGGTGAGGTTTTGCTGGACCGTCAGTTCTACGAGGTCATGACGCGCTATGTCGACTCTGGTGACAACCTCAAGTTGATCATGTGGCAGCTGAAGGACGATAGGCGTATGGTACAGTACGAGGGCTTTCATGTGTTCAAGGTATGACATGCTTCCCGGGTCTGCGTACGGCTTTTCAACTTACTGACTTCGGACTCAATTCACAGATTTTCGCTGCGAACCCAAACAAGTCATACGAAGTGCAGAAATTCCTCATCATGAACAAGCAGCGATTGCTAAAGTTCCTCCCGAATTTCCTGGCAGACCGCACGGACGACGATCAATTCAACGACGAAAAGGCCTGGCTCGTCAAGGCCATTGGAAACTTGCCGGATTCCACTGCTGCGCTCACTCCGCCCTCCATGCAGCAGCAGCAACAACAGCAGCCGCAAACTCAAGTTCGCTCATGAGAAATGGCTCGACTCTTCGCAGCATTTTTGGTTTTGATATGGTATTGTAACGAGAAACATGGAAGGATCATGGGGCGCCTAGGAATTTTTGGGAGTATTCGGGAGGTTATCCTCTTTGGACGACGATGTAACGATAGATGCGGCTGGATACCATGGTGAGCATGTGCCTTTATGAAGAACACGTGCTTGTGTTACATTTCATCACTTTTCGCGTCCCACCACTTCCTCATCCCTTGCACTGACAAAACACATTCATCCGCCGACCTCATCACTGTAAACCCCTCAATCAGCAATGGATGTCCAACGACCTAACATTCTAGGCACCCGCCTCCCAGAGACCATCCTAGATCGAATCTACCGTCTCGCCGCCATCAGCGACCACCCACTCAGCCTCGACTCTTCATCCACACAACTCTACCCATCAATCCTCCAAGCCAGCCCTCAAATCCACCACCACCTCCTACCGACCTTCCTCTCAGAAAACACATTCAGCCTCCGTCGCGCCTCCCTATGCGCCTATGAACAAAAATCCAACCCCAACACAACCTCCCCACCCCATCACAACCCACCCACACACGAAACCCCCCACCACCCCATGCCCCT